>CM050175.1:56854243-57391743 GCA_027410445.1 Discoglossus pictus
TATTTGTTAGGTTTCAGAGAGTAAAAACTGAGCTTTTAAGCTCTTAATAAAATGATATTTAGATATGCAAACACTTATATTTACTATTAAAAACCAATAAGCAGCAATATATATTTATAACTTATCCTTGTACGTCAATGAGATCTACAGACCTATGTATCCTCTGCACCTTTAGTATTTTTTTTTAAGTTATTTATTTAATATTTTTATTTAATACTTTGTTAATGTTTAAAGCATGTTCTTTTAAATGCATCAAAAAATAATTGTGTTTCATATCCCTTTAAGGAGCTCAAGGACCACTAGTAATATGAGCATCTACTACACAATATAAAAATTATAATAATAGTGATCACCTGGTATTATATTCCTTCCATTCAATAATCAATATTTTTTTGTCTTAGTATTGTGTCCACCATTATATTGCCAATAACTTGAGGGCTCTGACACTCCAAGAACAAGTAGCTTTATACTTGTTGTCGTTAGGTTGTTCAGTCGTATCCGACCCTCCGTGACCTCACGGAACACACAACCCACATCTTTATGTCCATGGTCATGCAGATCCACTTGGTTTTCATGGCAGAGATACTGGATTGGGTTGCCAGCTCCTTCTCCAGTGGGCTATACAGCTCCTGGTATTCCTAGGTGGTCACCCCTCCAAGTAATGACCAGGCCAAATCCTGGTGGTGTGACCTCTTAGTTTCCTGACTGGAATCTGGTACAGGTCGCTGCAGTGAAAGCACTGAATCCGAACCACAAGTACAACTTAATTAAGCACAATTTGGACCACATCAGAGCAGAGATCTTCCAAAAACAGGTTGAAATATTTTTAATTTTTGAAGTCAGTGCATTGTTCACTGAAATTTCAATGAAGTAAAATCCATGTTTACAGGAGTCACCGACTGCCCACTGTCAGACCCACAGCTACAGCTCCATGTAGTGAGCATAAGCAAAACTACAGTTAACCCTCAACAAATCTGTGCCAAGCAATGAATGCTGGAATCACCTAAATAGGTCGGTTATGGGATAACTGGTCAATGTATTCCTGAGGGCAGGGACAACCTGCTATCAATCAGTGTCCTCATCCCAGCAGTTCAGCATATGTTATTAATCGTGAAACAGTCTGTAGGCAGGACAGACTGCATTTGTAAACAGACTAAAACTAGCTGTTATTAGTGTAATCAAAAAGACAATTGTAACATACAATCTTGCGCTCTCTCACACCATGATGAGCATTTAGTGAGGTGAATGGCTCTTTAAGTAGCTACACAAGGATCATGAGCCTCAGACAAGATGGACTAAAGCTCAGAGAAAGCAGAGACAATAATAATGGTCCTCAAATGACAGCCATGAGAAAGTTATTAGACAAACATAGACAAATAATGTCACTTATAAGGTATATATGGGCATAACCCTGCTCACCTCTCAGTCTCCATGCTGTGTGCAGAGTCCTCAGGCCGGCACCGGGACCACCGGCCCGGACACCAGCCACAAGTGACCTAAAGATCCCCTGACAGCCAAGTCTCAAGGAGGCCGCCATCTTGGGGGGAGGTAGTCCTTTACCTGCCTGACATGAAATGTATATAGCTGCCCGTTGTACTGCCTGACTGAAAATATACAGAGCTCAACGGAAATTTGTATATCTGACTAGAAATACACAAACCTAACTAGAAATGTATAGAGCTATCTACGATATTGCATGACTGGAAATACACAGAATTGATGGAAATTATTATAGCTGTCGATGATATTGCCTGACTAAAAATACACAGAACTAAATGGAAATGAATATAGCTGCCCATGATACTGCCTGATGGGAAATATACAGAGCTGAAAGGAAGGTATATAGCTGCCCGTTGCACTTTTTGACTGAAATTACACAAGTTTGTCTGACACATTTTAGTGAAAACTAAATGTTTTGGTATTTTTTTAGGAGTATTATAGGCAGTAAAGTAGTACACATTAATACGTCATCATCCTGCACAGGGGTCCTTCCGATGGCCTGTGATGTTCTGTCACTGTGCGGCTCCTCCTATTCTGCACTGACTGCAGGTCCTGCTATAGAGCACACAGTAGTGTACAGTAAATACTAATGTAGTATACAGTGTGTACATAATACTAGTATAATATACTATAATACAGCAGCCTGCATTGGCCCAGGCTCTCAGTAATAGCCTCTGCCCCTTATATCACATAACAGACATGTATTACTGCAATGGGGACAACTGCAACCAGACTGACAACGCCAAGGTAATGTGTGCAATGTAATAAAGAGTTAAACTGCATGTACCCAAATACTGCCGATCTAACCCCAAATATCTCATTACAGCATGCTTGATGGTCATATTTATATGGTCTTTTCAAGAACTGCACATGAAAATAGGCAACAGGTTAAAAAAAGAAAAACAAAGTATGATAGGTTGTAATGTATTATTTTTGTTTGCAGCTATGCTACCATGTTGATTTTTGCTGATCAACTTCCTGAGCTGTGAGGAGACGTTGAACAGACAGGAAGTGGGCATTTCCTGTTTTGTCCATGCCAGGAGTGGAGTTCAGTGGCCATTAGGTGGAGCACCAAGATTTTGTTCAATTTGTTGTTAAGGTTTCAACTCTAGCCCTAAACCAGGGTTAGAGTTTAGGGTTTAGAGATTAGAGTGAGGGTTTAGGGTTAGGGTTAGATATCATAGTGAGGGTTTAGGGTTAGAGAGTAGAGTGACGGTTTACAGTTAGATATCATAGTGAGGGTTTAGGGTTAGATATCATAGTGAGGTTTTAGAATTAGATATCATAGTGAGGGTTTAGGGTTAGAGAGTGATGGTTTAGGGTTAGGGTTTAAAGTGAGGACTTAGGGTTAGAGTTTTTGGTGAGGATTTAAGGTTAGAGTTATGGCTTAGAGTTAGAGTTGAGTTAAGGTTAAAGATTAGAGTGAGCACTTAGGGTTTAGGGCTAGGGTTTATGGTTAGAGTTCGAGTGAGGGTTTAGAGGAAGAGTTTAGAGTGAGGACTTAGGGTTAGAGATTATGGTTAAGCTTTGGAGCTAGGGTTTAGAGTTTAGAGTGAGTATTTAGGGTTAGGGTTTAGAGTTAGACTGAGGGTTTATGGATATCGTTTAGAGGAAGGAGTTAGTGTTTAGGGCTAGGGTTTTTGGTTAGAGTTCGAGTGAGGTTTTAGAGATAGAGTTTAGAGTGAGGACTTGGGGTTAGAGTTTATGTTAGAGGTTAGAGTTAAGCTTTGGAGCTAGGGTTTAGGGTTAGAGTGAGGGTTTGGGGTTAGATATTTGAGTGAGGGTTAAGGCATATAGTTTAGAGTGAGGATTTAGGGTTTAGGGCTAGGTTTTATGGTTAGAGGTTAGAGTTAAGGTTTGGAGTTAGGGTTCAGGATTAGGGTAGTGGCAGATGATGAGCTTTATATAGTAAAGTACTACTATATATCATCTGCCACCACCTTAACCCTAAACCTAAGAAAAGATTGAACAAAGTCTTAGAGCGGCACTGTCACGCCACTTACTGCCTGCTGCAGCTCACTGCGCTGGCTGGTACAAAACAGGAAGGATCCCAGGAGGCTTCTGTCTGTAGAAAGAGAATATGGCATCCACAAGCGCCAGAGCATTCGTTAGGTCTAATGGAGTGATCAGTAGTTTGCAAGGACACACCCTCCTGAGAACATAACACACAGGATCAGCTTATTTTTTTCCCTATTTTATGCTCTGAGTCAGACTTATATAAGTTTCCTGGATTATGAATGCACCTGATAGAGGTGAATCAGTAGTGTATGAAAACATGTTTTGCATGAAAAAATAAATATTAATATACAAAACTTAAAGTTTGCTAAATCTCTTGAGTTTGCAAGCAGATGGTTTTGAGAGTTAACGCCCCTGAAAATCTCTGTTACAATTAGCATAAAATTCAGAATCGTTTAGGCCAATCAGCGGCAGATAAAACAGTCTGTGCCGCAAAGCATCATGGGATTTCTAGGCTTAGTTCCCCAAATCACACGTCTCTCTCATCCCTTGAATGATGCAACTCACCAGTGCAGCTGTAGCTTCATGCATTGTTTCTGCTGTTGGATTGAAGGTTAGTATAGGATTAAAAAATGTACTTGAATGCAGTGTTTCTATTGGTTGGTACTAGATGCCTATGTAGGCAGCTCTGAAGGTGTGGAAACCATTTTTTAGTAATATATAATGACTCCATGTAATGTGTGTGTCTGATATAAGCAGCAGGTGTTAGATTGGATAACGCTACACACAGGGAAAGCTAGATATACCTATTTTTTTCTCAGCAAATTCTTTATGTTACTTTCTCTGGGATGGGTGTGTCTTCGTAAATGAATGAACATATCATTAGCCCTAATAAATCCAATATGTAGATTTACATTTTCTCTGTATTTAAAGTGTCCTCCCTCTTCAGGAAGTAGCGCAGCAGAAAACAAACTGCAGCACAATTGCATAAATAAAGCTATATTATTACATATTCAAGTGTAGTCACTCCAAAATCTATTTTTTTTTTAAAAAAGGACTTCTTAAAGAGCATGACAAACATATATATATATTGTATTCATTAATCTTAATACTGTTTTATTTTATAGGACAAAGGACATCCCAGGAATCTGATCCCAGATCTGTGCAGACAGTTCTATAACTTGGGCTGGGTTACAGGAACTGGAGGGGGGATCAGCCTGAAGTATGGGTGAGTTGTCATGACCTTTCCTGAGAATGGAATTTGTTAAAAGGGCTCTGACACTGCAAGAACAAGTTGGTTTATACTTGTCGTTGTTGCGCCGTTCAGTTGTGTCCGACTCTGCATGATCTCATGGGCTACAACACACCAGGAACATCTTTATGTCCATGGTCAAGCTGATACACTTGGTTTTCATGGAAGAAATTCTGGAGTGAGTTGCCAGTTCCTTCTCCAGTGAGCCACAGCATACAGCTCCTGGTATCCATAGGTGGTCTCCCATCCAAGTACTGACCAGGCCCAACCTTGCATAGCTTCAGAGTGGTGTGACCTTGGTCCCCTAACTGGAATCAAACCCAGATGTGAAGGCACCTAATCCTAACCACTGGATCACCAGGTTTATACTTTAAAAAAATACAATATACTGTGTTTTTCTCAAAAGTAAATGATTTCTGAGATATTCCACGTTGCTTGTGCCACCCTGAATACTGATTTGTGGCTCGGCTTGCATCATAAGTGGGGATGGGGATTTAACTGCATTTTAAAACTGTGAAGAAGCAAATAAGAACATTATGTCAAAAATGTGTATTTTGAGACCACACAAAAGCATAAGGCAGCACAAACAACGGTGAACATCTGAAGAATGATTTACTTTCTACTAAGCAGTTTAAAGGACGACTGTAATGCTAACTGTGCCTTAGAGAGTCATCAGCTACCCCTCACTGACGAGGCCCAAAGAAGGCCGAAAAGCATCTGGGGTTTTCTGTTTCTCCTGTTCAGGGTAGAATTGCCTGGTATTTCGGGGCTGGGTCCCTCTTTTGAGTGGGACCAGACTGATATACTACAGGATATTTCTCCCTGCGACGGGCACAAGTGAGCTAAAAGAGGCTGCTCTCAGAGTGGGTTATCATGTCCACAGAACTAACCTATTAAGGTTAGTTTGTTCTCTTATTGAGCACCTCTATTTTGTTGTTTTGTTTATGCAAATGACCCTTAGGTATTAATCTTCTTAAGAGGTATAGGGCACTCCAGACGTGGACCCCTTGCTCACTGTGCCTTAGGGAGTTCAGCTACATCTCACTGATGAGGCCCAATGAAGGCCGAAACGTACGTCTGGGTTTGCTGTTTCTCCTGTTCAGGGTAGAATTGCCTGGCATTTCGGGGCTGGGTCACTCTATTGGGTGAGACCAGACTGATATACTACAGGATATTTCTCCCTGTGAAGGGCACAAGTGGCTAAAAGAGGCTGCTCTCAGAGAGGGTTATCATGTCCATAGAACTAACCTATTAAGGTTAGCTCGTTCTCTGATTGAGCCCCTCTATTTTGTTATTTTATTTTAATTATGCATTAAACATTACAATTCTATTTAATAATATACAATCATTTAGCAATTCTAAATTATAAGTAAATTATTTAAAGATTATATTATCAGCCTCTAGCTCAGGGATTGGAGGGGAGGTTGGGGTTTGGCTGAGAGACAGATGAGCTCAAAGGGAGACAGTAAAGAGAGAGAGAGAGAGACAGGAGAGAGAGTCAGATACCATAATTTATGGGCAAATTACTAGTAGTATATAAAAGTTAAAAATATAAAGGTTTTGTTTATTATTTATCACATGTTGCTTCTTAGCAAATTTTAGTTATTCATAACAATATATATATTTTTTTTAATCTCAGTTGGCATTTAGCAAAAAAGTGTCCTACGTTCAAAATAATATAAGACTAAAACAGTATAGAGATCAGGGAGGCAAGCGAAAAAGAGAAGTAGCTTGTTAGTGTAATACCCACATGCAGAGAGGCTCTGAAAACGAGACAGCTCTCAATCAGATAAAAGCAGTAATGACTAGTATAGTTGCACTGTAAGTTATCTAAGCTTGAGTAAACACTAATTTTTAATCCGGCTAAAAAATATAAAGAAACTAAAATATTACGTTTTTAATGTTTATAATTAAGTTTGCATGTTAAAATGGTGAAGGTAATTGGAACTAATGAGGAAGAAGTGGAGATGTTGCTGAAGGCAAAACTGAACAAGCACGTTGGATGTTCACAATCAGTTGCAGATGTGGCAAAGTGACCTTTGGTATTTGCAGCAAACAGATGATGGTGGAATAATCTCATCTGGAATGTGTGGAGTTAGATAACTCGCCTGGGCTGCAGTAGGAGAATAATTGACAGAATTTTCAAAAGTTGTTCTTTGCAAAGTTGGTTTTCTATCCGTGTCAGGACAACTTCTGGAAGCCATGTTTTAAGCATGGAAGGTTTGGGGATTTTATTAGGTATATAATATCCCTGTGTATCTATTTACTTTTATTTTCTTTTTTCTAAGAAGTGCTTATAAGCTCTGTTTTCAACTACCTAAAATCAAACAAATAGTCCCTGTATGGGTCTGCCCTCTGTAGCGTATATGAACAGAGTCTCTGTAGTGCTGGATGTGCAGTGTAATGTCCTAGCCAATCAAGGACCACGTCTCAGCAGCATGTTTTCTGAGATGTGGTCCCTGATATACTCTGTAGTGCTGGATGTGTAGTGTCCTAGCCTATTAGATTGGGATGAAAGAAGAAAGATATGGAACGGAAAGGAAGGTGATCTCCTCTTGTTATTAGTCCCATGTTGTTGATATCTTGGAAATAGGAGATTTGTGTGTGAATGATTTTGTTTAACACTTAACCCCTATATAAAACTACGGAATATCTTAGTGCATTACAAATACAGGATAATACTAATCACATATATAGTTGTCAGCAGTGCAGGTTGGCAAAAGTTGCTAGCGCTAATAGCGCAAAGCGAGGGCCACAGTTGCTGACAAGGAGCGCCAAAGGCCCTCGTTGCGCTGCTGATGAACGCCATAGGCGCTCATCCCTACGACAGGACTTACACCGCAAAATTTACGGGACAACGACGCAAAATCATCCACAGGCGTACCACACACATTAGCTGCCATTTTACAACACTAACTTACACACTGCACACTTAAACAGCAGCTCCACAACAGTGAAAACCCACATTGTTTGCTGCAACAACATCAAAACAGATTGTCAGCTCTTCAACATAATGCTTCCTGCATATATTACTTCAAAATAGGTAAAATATATTAATTTATTACTTATTTCATTAGCATACAAAAAAACACCGCCAATGCTGCTCATAGCACACAAACAACCAACAGCCTCGCAGTGAGCGCCAAAGGCGCTCAGCGCGAGGCTCGCAATGAGCGCCGAAGGATCTCGGAACACCAACCAAACACCATTACCTGCCTTACAATCTTATTGACGTCATTTTTTGACGGGCAAGTCGCTAGTAAATAATAATAACATAAGGTGATCCAAAAATGTGCTGCATTTAATAGGTATCCCACAACATGTCACTAGAGGCTGCTGTTGTACTGGATAAAACAACTTGTGTGGAACTGTTGTTTCTGTAGTAAATAGCGCTGCTATCAGTGGTTCTTAACAGCCGGTCCTAGGGTCGGTGCCGTCCCTGAGACCTTATCTGCCAGTCCACATCAACAAGGAGGGGGAGAGAATAAACCCTTTACAGTGTTCTCCCCAGGAATCTTCAGTCACGGGCAGCATGAAGGAGCAGACGTGATACTCATGGAGCAGCCGGGCGGGCACACATCCTCACAATACATATCTGCCCGACATCTGCCCCACATCTGCCCCTCAAGACGGTAGTGCTCCAAAAACAACCTTGCGAGAACACTGCTTTAAACATACTACTACCACCCACTGTATTTAAAAGTAGTACAAAATGAGTGCAAACCTAGATGAAAAGTTCATGTGTGACATATAGTATCACCCTGTTGGTCTCCATAAGAGTTGGAAGGTAACAAGCTGGTCCCCAGATTAAGAGCAACTACTATAGATAAACACAGGAGCAAATTCTGGTATTTTATGCACAGGTGCCAGTGTTACTTTTACTGCTTCAAAGCTAAAGTAGTCAATGTATTTAATTAATTTTACTTTTTATCTAAAGGAACAAAGAAAACACACGTTTTCTATGATTCATATAAAAAGACATGTCTCAAAGAGTATAATAATTGTTTTGTAGAAAGCATTGTTAAAGCAACACAAAATACAATTCTGCAAAGGAAAGTGTTGCTCCTCATCTAGTGTGACTGGTAAAATAACAAGTTGAAAGGAAGTCCAGATGAGTGATCTTGAATCAAGTAGCTGTTTTTGTTCAGCCAGTAGTGCTTTAAAAAATAGCATTCAGAGTATTGTGAATATTGAATAAGCTCACAAGTCATCCTCCCACCTTAAATCAAAAAGTTCAGGGCAGGAGGAGGGGTAGCTATTGTTCCCAATATTTATAGTATTTTTAGTAAGTGTGTATCACTAGATTTTTGTGCAAAGAAATCAAAGAGCATAAAACAAAGAAATTGTCAGCCAATGAAAGCCAAAAGTCCAATCTACTCTGTCCATTCTATCTACCTAAAAAGCTTGGCTTATCTAAATCTTACTAGAACATTATGCTTATCACATGCATGCTTAATGGACCACCACAGGGCATATACAAGTAAAGCTAATAAAATATATATATATTTTTAAGCTTTTGAATGTCTTCGTTTTCCCCTCTAGCAGAGCTGCTTATTTTCTCCTACCTGTGTCTATCAGCAGGGCATAGCCATCTCTTCCTGGAAGCTGGATTTTAAAATGTCTGACCAGACAGACCCTGGTTCAGACTGAGCATGCTCAGTAACACGGGCAGGGCTATGGTGACTCATGCACTGTGTGGGGAGCTGTAAGCAGTTTACAATACATTTGTTACCTTTGTGTAGGCAGTGGAGGTGGAGCTAATGTTGTTATGGGCCAGTGACATCATAGCCCAGCCAGCTTCTAAGTTCCATGATGGTCCAGAGCTGATAAGGCAGACACAGGGAAGTGGAGAAAAAACACTGTGCAGACAATTTAGAACATAAGAAAAAATATAATTTTGTATTTATTGTAAACTACGTACTGTTTTTAATCGTTTGTGCATAACAAACATATGAGCTTTACTTTTAATTTTATTCCAATGGTACAATAGAAACTGTGGGGTATATCGACAAACCAACATTTCAAATGTTAATTTATATATTGATTCTTAATCATATTTGTACATTTTATGAATTTTGAATCCCTTTTTTTTTCTTCTCTCCATAGGGATGAAATTTATATTGCACCTTCAGGGGTCCAAAAGGAAAGGATTCAGGTACAGAATACCAGCTGCAGATGGCTCTGTTATATTAGATTACACATGTTTCTATCATTAGTTCTCCAAAAAAAAAACATTTTGTAATCTATAAACTTGTATGGAACTTGCCAAAATGAACGTACACAATCAGATAGAATATTGAAAATCATGCGGAAAAGATGCTTAATAATTCATGAATTGTTATAGCAAATTTAAGTTATTGCTTGTTTAGCCCTTGTACCCCACTCACAAATAGTGGCTTGAATAACGAGGATGGAGGCTTGGGCACAAAGCCAACCCTTTAGATTTATCGTATAAGATGCTTGAGAAGTACCCTCTATTTGTTTAATCTATACTGATATTGTTATTACTTTGTTCTCGTCCATTATGTGGATGCATTATAAATATAAGATAATAATAACAATACCTTCATGTGACCAATTACTCAAGTAGATGAAGCTGGGTTGGGTCAACCTCTACAAAGACAGGCAACTTCAGGGGGCAGGTGACTAGGCCTCATATATGTATACACACCACAAGCCTACCCACAGTTTGGTGAAAATCTTCAGTTCCAATGCTGCCCAACAAGTATGTTTGTTCACAAGAGTTCTACATTAAAGTTAGCGGGGCTCATCAATTTATGGACCTAGTGTTAGACCAGCAATTTGAGCTCCTCATCTACATATATTTCTCACTTGGTTTACTGTGTTCTGTTAGATGATGTAGAGCAGAATTGACAAATTCCATCTTACTTTGTCAGCAACATCTTTTAATTTATCAACTTGTCTTTTAAAATATTATAAGATGATCTAGTTCACAACTGAGTGTTTCTCAACCCTTTAATAGCCTCCCTCATTCACAAAATATGTAATATAATGAAAACAATAACACTGAAGTAATAGTGGCCATTCATATCTTATTTTTACATTGTTTGCCAAGAATGCTGTTCTCGCTTTACCATTCTGGTACCATTCAAGAATTCTACTTCTAATAAATGTGGGAAAAATACAGATGAAAAACCTTTCAAAATGCCCTTAGGCAGAGCAGTCTGTGGTTTACTGGTTAATTATGGAAACAAAAGAGATCTTCTTTAAAAGACTAAATGACAGGAAATCTGTCCCATCCAGATATTATGATAGACCTGCACCTTCTGGTTTGTAAAACTAACTGTAAACTTATTGTGTATCTCTGCAGCCAGATGATCTTTTTATTTGTGACATTGACGAAAGAGACATCAGCTGCCCCCCACCATACAAGAACTTGAAGAAGAGCCAGTGCACGCCTCTGTTTATGAACGCTTATACCATGAGAGGTACTCCCACTCAATCTAAATTCAGTGTTTTATGGGTCACAAAGTACGTTATGGTGCGTAGAAAGATGTATGAAATGCCCTCCGCTGTATACAAAGTAAGGAGAGAAGAAGACATTCTCAGTCAACCAGGCCAACTGAAACTGATATGAAGTCTTGAGCGAGGCCTTACTTATTGTGACCCATATTAGTTAGAAGTACACGAATATAGAAAACCTCCTTGGGTTTGCTTGGAAATTATCTAAAATTTCAGTGCAGTTAGTCCAGGTCAAGTATTAATAGCCTAAAAATGGCCAGAAAGAAATTAAAAACAGAATATATTCCAATGCATGCATAGTTGCTACAGGACAGGCCCAGAGAGTTGTTTTCCAAAATAATTCCTCAGTGACCAGAGTTTCCACTGCAGCTAAGGATTCTGGGTAGTGACAGGAAATGTACTGATTACTTACCACTATAAAAATTAGTATTGGCTTTGTGCCTATAGCCCACTTAACATGTAGTCCTTTTAAGAATATGTATGCTGCTCTCAAGCATCCTTCAGAATATAGCCATGAATAAACCATGTTAGGTGGACTAAAGGCAACAAGGTGATACATTCAAAAGCCTCATTTGCATGCCACCACCCATAATCCTCGAGTAATTTTGTGGGAATACAGTTCTCCTGACTCCTTTGGACATGTAGATGTATTCAGAGTGTCTTTTTCTTTCCTCTCGAATTCATGTTCCCTTATTCATACCCATTTTTTAGTTTTGTGCTTCGTTTAAGGTATATGGAAATATTTTTTCTTAGTTGCATCCGAAATATTTGATATATTTTTATAGCTGGGATATTTGCTCCTTATAGTTAAGAAATGACTATCATAATGTTAAATATATCGTCATACAGTAAAATGTCACAAATGTGTATACTTAATGGAAAAGTCCTTAACTTTACATTTTATTCCCAGGGGCTGGCGCTGTGATCCACACTCACTCCAAGGCAGCTGTTATGGCCACACTGCTCTTTCCAGGGAAGGAATTTCGGATCACACACCAAGAAATGATCAAAGGAATCAAGAAAGGCGGCTCTGGGGGCTATTATAGGTAAAGGATATGAACACATTAGGAGAGGTCTGAAATGGTTTAAAAGACCTAACTTGTAAGAAGTGACTTCTTAAAGGACCACTTCACAATAAAAAAACAAACATTTGAAAAATTAGACTCTGACAAAGAGCATAATTAAGCAGAAAAAAAGTAGTTGTTCACGTGGGGCATTTACAGATCTGGAAAGCTGCGGTTGAATTGAATAATGTCAGAGTAGATAAGTGAAATAGCCTTCCAGTGGCAGACAATAATTTAAGTCACAATAATTAAAGCATGCTTGAGCATAACAACATTTTGAGGATTACTAAAGCCAAGCTTTTTTTTAATATACAGCAAGGACAGACAAGATGGGTCTTTTTTAACTATTTGCCAAGAAATAGATTTTTTTTAAGCAGGAAAACGTCATGCATCTAATTTTTAATAAGAAACATTAAATTTTGGTGCCTGTGCAGGAGCCTGAAGAGATCTATGTTACATTATTGGAAGTTGTGTGTGCGAGAGGGGTGTTTACATTGCTGGAGAGTTATTGTTGCAATTAATGATGCAAGATGTCTTCTGGGCCAGTGACAGGGGAATGGGCATTGTGTAGATTTCCAGTTATCAAACAAAGGGTGTGGACTTCTGCCTGTTCCCTCCGCTGATAACTAGAAACACACACACCCATCATCCAGCTCTCAGGATGTGATGTAGCAAACAGAAAATCCCTGTACACCTAATAACAGTCTTCAAAAATTCACATTGCTAGTTTGGTACATACTTGACAAACAAGTGATTTTTTTTCTTCAGCTGCAGTTGTCCTTTAAAGGGTAGGGTTAACCACATTCTTGTTTATAGGGCATCATTTTGCATTTAGTTACTGATTAGCAATATAATCAATATTTGTAGAAAAAAAATCAATATATATTTTAAAATTTAAGTTTAGTGTTTTAGTATTCAACAGGCATGCTGCTCTTTATTATCTACTCAGTGTGTAGGGGACGGGAGAGAACATACACAGGGGGACACCACTGATGGAAATCTAAATCTATATCTGTTGTCCTCTTTCAGCCCGGACACCTAATAGATGGAGGAGTACATCTGCCTCAATACTCATTTCAGAAGTAACATTTAAAAGCTTTATCGACTTCCTTGTTTAAATATTGAATTTATTGCTAATCAATAGCTAAATTAAACGCCATTGTATGACCGCTCAGTGGCCCCTTACAAAAGACGGGGATAAGCATAAGGCTTTCACAAGGCTTAATTAAGCCAAGATTTTAAGTAGACAGGATTAGCAGGCTTGATGGTTTTGTTCTTATCAGTTTCTGTGCAGCCGTATGATGTATAACTTAGAAGGCAGAGGGGGATATGATAAAAACCCTCAAATCAAAGGATATAATGAAGCTTAGAAGTGGAGTATATTCCAGAAAAAGGAATGCAAGAACAAGAGATCATGTTTGATGTTTTAGTGGGTGGAAGTTTTATGGGTAATGTGCAAAAGTATTGCTTTATAGAAAGGGTAGCAGATAAGTGGAATAGCCTTCAGGTAGTAGAGTCTGAGATAAGCATAAGGTCATTTTGAGTAGTAATAAAGGCAAGTTTTTAAAATCTATAAAATGGATGGACTAGATGGGCCTTTGTTTTTTGTTCTGTGTTTTAATGTTATGGATTTGGATAATTCCAATCAGTGAGTCATACTTTTACTGAGAGAGCATAGTGTGTCACTCATGAACAATTGTAGATATTTTGTAGATCCATGCCATCGAAGTGTATTGGCTTAGATTAGTAGTAGTGCGCAGCCATCCCCTCACTTATATATGACTTTTCTGAATTCCTCTTCTTAGGTACGATGATACCTTAGTGGTCCCTATTGTAGAAAATACACCTGAAGAAAGAGACCTCAAGGATCGCATGGCAAGAGCCATGACGGAGTATCCAGATTCCTGTGCTGTGCTGGTCCGACGCCACGGGGTGTACGTGTGGGGAGACACCTGGGAGAAAGCAAAAACCATGTAAGCAACCAACTACTGACTGCATATCACTGAATATCATATGCATGATAAAACAGGATGATTATTTAATTTGTAGGTTCAGGGATACTTCATTATTAGTGGTAAAAATTGTAAATAATCTTATACAATAGCCTCATACTCATGGTATTTGGTTTGCGCCTCTCCTCGTGACTTCCACAGGTCACTGACCAAATACCTGTAGCTTGATGTCATTTTGTAAATATTAGTCTCTTAATACATAACATAATCACACTGATAACTGGCAGTTTGTTTTATCTGTGTGTGCCAAGCAGAGTAGATACAAGTTTTTTTCTAATACTTGGGAATAAAGGTTGCTTTCCTGGAAATTGATGTGATCGAATAAACATAGCCAGGCCGCTCCCAAGTATTAGATATAAGTTCAAATGTAAGAAATAGACGACTTTTTAAAGGGCCACGGAATGTCTTTGAATTAAGGTACAGATTGCAGTTATATGAGACTTATCAAAGCTGTGTTCTGATGGCTGCCTGAGAGTAGGGCATATAGATCTAAATAGATCTTATGAGGGAAATGTGGTACACTTGAGTCTCATTTCGATATCACTACCCAGAAACCTTAGAGGCTGTTGGAGCACTGTTCGCTGAGAAATTATGGAGGAAAACAGATCTCCTGTTCTCCTTGGTGTACTGAAAATATTTTTCTTTCTTAGAAGTTTCTATAGCATAGGGGTTTTTGATCGACTTTGTACCCACCATAACCTAATTTCTATAGTCGCTTCAGAAACATGAATGTGTTTTTTTTTTTTTTTATAGCTGTGCTGTCCCATGATTATCATTCATAGGCTAATGCTGTAAAGTAGATGAGCTCGCCATGCTTGCATCCTTCACTTGTTGGTGACCCTTCCTCGCATTCTCTCTTCTCTGTTCCAGGTGTGAGTGCTATGATTACCTGTTTGATATCGCAGTGCAAATGAAACAGCATGGCTTGGACCCATCGGCTCTTCCCATGGAAGAAAAGGGCATCTGTTAAATCCTCTTGAGTGGACTCTATATCTATGTGTTAAATATCTGGAAAGATAACAGTACTCTGTGAAGCCGAACACAGAAGCTGTAATATCCTATGCCTGAGATTAATCAAGGTGGCTAGCACTTCCTCCATTTGTCTGTTGCTAAGTCACACTCATTGGTTGTGATCGTTCCCTAGTAAAACTACTAAATTAAAGGGCCACTGTAGTGGTGACACAATAACGTTAATTTGCTTATATAGTAGCTGATCAGCACTAAAAGTAGAATTGAAAGAAAATAAGTACAATGTAGTCTCTAAAACTTACATTTGAACCTATCACTGTAGTTTTCAGCAATTCTGCGCCTCTCCACCACCAATTAGGCATCCAGAGGTGAAACGGGATCTTTTTAGAGGATGTCCTAATTTATTTTTTCTAAGCACTTTAGGTTTGTGTGCTGTAGTCCCTGCATTAAAGACTTATGAGGACAACAGATAAAGCCTCCTGTCCGGACCATGGCCTGACTTCTCACTAGATAAACAAGGTAGCTGCCTAGGGTTGCCATCCTGAGAGGGGCACCCCATTTGCATAATTATGTATGTACATTTTAGTTTATTTATGTTCAAAACATAGAGTGTTAAATGGCAGGATTGCAATGTCTCAACCTTCTCATATCTAGATAGTAAGTAAAAACTATGTCTTACCCTTGCCTGTAAGTATAATTATATTGTGTGTTCCACAAGCAAGTCAGACATTTTATTATGTTTTATTCATACCTGTATCTATTTGAATACCCACATTCTCCGTTTTCCAGCCCATTGTTTCCTTTTACATCACAGAGACTGCACTTTTGGAAATTTCTTCACGTTCTTTCCATATATACCTTTAATCTTTATTAATGTATTGTGCTTGTGCACCTATTGGGCAATTAAGGAGTCTCTGCCTAGGGGTGCCACATATGTAAATCCAGCCATGGTCAGGATAGATTCCTGGATAAATCCTCCCATGTCCTCTGGACTCCTGATAGGGAATGGAGAGCCGATATATGTTGAAGTATAACTAAAATCTTCATATTGAAATGTTAAAGCTTCATTGAATTTTACTCTTCAATTACTGGTTTTATTGCGAGCCAGTTATTAAATATGAGCACTAAAGTAGTCCTTTAATATACCGGGTTGTGGATGATTTCCTTACACAACCTTCCTGCCAGAGAGGTCAGGAACATGCAGTGGTGCTGACGACTTAAGTTTGGGGTCCTGGGATCACACAGCTAGATTATAGTTAGGTTTCCTCACTGACTACAGAACTATATAACTGTTTGAAACATCTCACCGCCACAGATCGCATAGGCTTGTTAGTAATGATATAGGAGGAGATAAGAGGTTTCGGGGAGTCCTTCCATCTTCTGAGACACCAGCTTCCAATGAAATGATCTACCTCCAGCAAAGAGCAACTCTCTTAACACAGCCCTGCTCTCATTTATGTATGTCCATGCTTCAGACTGGTTTAGCACCACTGATATCTGTAACACTCCATGACCCTGGTATACAGAAGACCTTGTTGACCTTTTCATGCAAGAACTTATTATAAGGACATTTATAGAGGGCACCGTAAGACCATATACAAATGAAATATGATCAAACTATAACTGTTATTCTCTTGAAAAAAAGTATTTTTGTACTTTACAATTGACTTTGTATAACATTAACAATGATTTCCTAGATGGACCTGAGCTACTAGGAATTGGAATTAGATTCAATTTCCCTAGAAAGTTACTATGTTCTCAAAACAAGTCAAAGACTGTGCCAGACTATTAAAGTGACCCCTGTTGTCAATTTTTTTCTATAACTTCAAAATGGCACACTTTCCATTAGATTTAATGAAAGGGCTGGTAGTTGTAACTGCCACTTTTTGTGTGCGTTGTAGCTACCACTTTTTCATTGTGCAAATAGGAGCTTCTTCTGTATGCAAGCTCTTCTCCAATCTCAAAAGTAAGTAAAGAAAAAACTAAATCTTAGATTCCACTGCAGCAAAAATGCAGTATATAAAAGTAATACATTAAAGGATGTACCCATTACCATGTGCAGTTCTTCAAAATATAAATATAGAACTACAGAATCTTGTTAAGTTCAGTAATAATGTACTGAAACAAATCAAGGGAATAATCAGCTTTAGAGTTTCTTGCACATACCCGTATGTCATTTGTACATAGACTTACAGTGTCATTTGTATGTGCCTTTTTAATGCTGCAAATCCATACAAATTATTTAAGATATTTCCTTCTTCTCAAGGTAAAAGTATTATACCATGATACAAAAAACAGCCCTGTAAACAATCAATGGAACAAAGCACAATGGGGCTGCATAAAATGTTGTCTTGTTAGAAATACTCGTTCATAATAATGTGATAATTTCTGACCCTCTATGATTAATACAGCACAAAGCTCGATGATACGTCCTGCAGCTCCACCAGGTGAAATAGTCTTTGATGTTTTACTACATTAGGTGCATGAAGGATTGCATTGTCTCGATGTTTCATGAGTATTGCATTAAACTAATTAAAACCATGAATAAATGATAACTTTGTTTTGTGATAGAATAAGATCTTGTGTGCTATATAGATTATAAAGTGTGTGGCAGCATTAGCACCTGCAATTTGGGGTCTAGAATAGAGGGTCTACATCAGGGGTGTCCAAACTCGGTCCTGCTGGGCTGCTCACAGGCCTGGATTTGTGCATATCCCTGCAGCACCCAGGTGAGACTATTGCTTCTTCAGGCATCCCAATTGACTCACCGGTGCACAGAAGGAAATCCTCAAATCCAGGCGTGTGTGCGGCCCAGCAGGACCGAGTTTGTACACCCCTGGTCAACATAGTAATTGAGGTTGAACGACTTTCTTTTTTTTAGATCTTCTCTAATTCTTGTGTTATGTGAATTGTAAGAAGGATCCCCCCATGGGAACAAAGCACATTGTATCATGTATGTGTGTGTGTATGAATATTTACTTGTGTAGCGCCATCCGTGTGCATTGTACTTTACAGAGAAATGGTACCAACGATTATCTTACAAAATAAGAGCATTTAACTTGACCTCCAAAGTATTATATAGTTACTGTGTTGAATATCTTACATTATAGGGGGAAGATGCATTCTTGTAAAAGGATAAGTGCTCATGGAGGATGCTTCTAAGAGTCTACAAGGCATTCACTAAAAAAGCTTTTTAAAAACATTTTTATAGAGGTGATTATTTAAGTTGAGCCTTGAAAGAGGTGATATTCGTATTTTTACTAATATATGCGTCCCAGAGATATGGGGCTAATAGTAAGAACGGTACTTGATTTAGGACTGTGTTGAACAATACAAGACCTTTCTGAACATTGGGGAAAACCCTTCCTGGTGCTAAAAACTGGCAACATGATTATTTCTTGGAATAGTATTTTATCTATTCTAGTTAAGTAGCATAACCTTTTATGCCATTTTTAATCAAAATATATCAGTGTCTTTTGTAACTGTCTATTGAATCTACTGTCACAATCTCCTTTTGTAGCGAGTTTCACCACCTGAATGCCCTTAATGTGAAGAACCTTTTTTTTTTCTTCTTTAGCTTGACATCTTTTTTATCTCTAACCCCAAGGGGTTACTTCTTAATGGCAATAAATTTTCACCTGACAAAACCTTATGCCAACTGGATGTACATTTTTACATAAGGTAATTATATTCCCTCTTAGGAGCTCTTTTCTTGAGAAAATAAAACTATTTTTGCTTGCCATTCTTCATACCTTAATCTCTCATATGCCTTATTAATTTGTTTTCTTATCTGAATATTTTCTAGCTCTGGTAGCCTCATTTAAGTTCTCTTTTTTTTGTAGTGTTATCAAAAACTACTCCATAATCAAGTGAAGTATTACCAGAGATTTATATATTGGTCTCATTTAAAATGTGATTATATTTGATCTGTAAGGTGTGAACGCCTGGACTACATGGAAGCCCTCTCCGCTAATTCATGCTCTTACTCTTTAGTGGGTAATACGTACTTGGTGCCCACTCACTAATCTGGTGCCAGTTTCTGTCGGTGGGAGGAATGTTTGTCCGTCTGAACTACATATCTGATTGCTGCCACAATTAAGCAATGGGCATGTAATTGGTGACAGATTTGGGCAGGGTGTGCTTGTCTGTGCTATATCACTGATTGGTGCTCTTATCTGACAGGATGTACTTGTCTGCTTGGTGCATGTTATTTTACTAGCCTGGCACAGTTGCCCACTTTTCTACTTAAATCGTCTGCCTCCTGTCAGCCCCACCTAACTAGATAAATGCTGTCCCGCAAAGGGGAGGTAAAGGGCATCTGAATGTCAACAATATGGCAAACACAGATATTTATACAGAAGGTCCGCTGGCAGGTGGTGCCTGTTGTACTTACAAATCTTGAGTATGCTGATAAACTTCAATGAGTTCTCCAGACACCGTGCCAGGGGAACCTGCCTATGTGATCAGTAACAGTTTCCCGTTCCTGTCTCCTACTCTGTACATACCTGAAATGCATATGTATCTTGTCATATTCTGCCATACAGTTTATGCCATTGGATTTCTAACCCATCTAGAAGCATTGGTATTAATAAATGACATGCTTGACAGAAAAGTTGCAGATGTTCAGAGAGTGGCATAAATCTCTTACATCCCTATGTGTATTATACTATTAAATTATACCATATCTGGAACGTCTTTTGTGTCATTTTAAAACAATAGGTTACATAGTATTTGAGGTTGACTAAAAAACTTTAGTCCATCAAGTCAAGAGGAAGGCAAACAGAAAATAAAAACCCATTGAAACTGCTAATTATCTCATAAGGGGAAAAAAAAAGCTCAATTCCTTCCTGACCCCAGAAACTGGTGATCACATTTCTCCCTGGATCAATATTCCTTAGCTACTTATATAGGATAACCTTAAATGCCCTCTTTATTCAGAAATATAACTAACGCCTTTTTTAAAGTTAGCTATCAAATCTGCTGTCACCACCTCCCTTGGTAGAGAATTCCACAGATTAACCACC
Source organism: Discoglossus pictus (assembly GCA_027410445.1). NCBI lineage: Eukaryota > Metazoa > Chordata > Amphibia > Anura > Alytidae > Discoglossus > Discoglossus pictus. Next base: position 56,874,504 of record CM050175.1, read on the forward strand.
CTTACTGGGAAGAACCTTTTTCTTTCTTTTAAGGCAACATCTTTTTTCTTCTAACCTCAAGGGATGTCCTCTTTTCAGCTGAAAACCTCTAGGCACAAAAGTTCGCTTGACAAATCCAAATAAACTATATTGACCCTTGATGTATTTAAATAAGGTAATCATATCCCCTCGTAGATGCCTTTTTTGTATTACTTCCTGTGTTAACCAATTATTAGGTGAAGGTAGTGTAGCCCCATTATGTTGCAGTGTCCCAACCACTGGTACCTCCCGTGTAAACACTGTAGAAAAGAACCTATTGAGCTCATCTGCCTTATCCTGGTCACTATTATCAGATGGCCTGTGTCACATTGTAATGGTCCTATAGCTTCCCTCCTTGCCTTCTTCCTATTAATATATTTCAAAAATATTTTAGGGTTAGTCTTGCTCTCCTCTGCAACTTCTCATTTTCTATTTTAGCCAGTCTAATAGCGCTTTTGCAAACCTTGTTAATTTCCTTATATTAACATAAAGCTGCCTCTGTTCCCTCCTTGTATAATTTAAATGCCTGTTTTTTGTTTTTTTTCTTATCACATGGGGTGTGATTTACTCCTATTACTTTTATTTCCACATGGTATATGCCGATGAGTATGTATATGTAGTAAGGATTTGAATGTTGTGCATTTATTTTCAGTATTTTTCCCTGTAAGTCCTTTATCCCAGTCTATATGTTGTATTGCTGCCCTTAGCCCATTAAAATTTAAATTTAGAGTTTTTGTTGGCCCCTTACAACACTGTTTTTTTGTATTCAAACTCAAGTGAAATTGTGTTGTGATCACTGTTCCCCAAGGGTCCCCCCTTTTTTAACATTTGATATTATATCAATATTACTTTTGTCCGCCTATATTACACATTTATGTTAATCTTTTCACTCACAAAATAACGTCCGTCAGCCCACATCTGTCAGCAACAAAATGACACCAATCAACTAACATTTACAGATATTCTTGCTGCTCCACAGCCACAGGAACCAAATGGAAAACAGCAAATGGATTAGTGAGTGACAGGCACACTCTATATATTTGCAAGCTTCACATTCCACTGCTGATTGTCTTGAGGATTTTTACAAAGTAACGCGCAGGAGTGTAGAGGAACGGGAGGGTGGGAGACGTTGAGAGGAAGTGGAGGGGAGAGTGGGAGACGTAGATAATAAGAAAGTGAAAGGAAGGAAGGAGACGTAGGGAGGGAGGAAGTGGAGGTAGGAGACGTAGGGAGAGTGGGAGTGGAGGCGGGAGGGTTAGGAGTGGTAGTTCTGAGTAGGGGAGGGCATGAGGTGAGGTAGAGGGTGCGATAGGCCGTTAGAATATATAGCTCAGGGTCAGAGTGGGAGGGGCCTCATTTCGAGGGGAGGGACAGGCCTAAGGGTAAAAACAGGGTGGTTTGGCTGGAGCCAAAACACAGGGTTTCTAAGTACAGGCCAGAGGGGATCATGGTATTCATCAGTGCCCATGCCTGTATTACCGGAGGAATGAATTTAAGGCAAGGAAAGGCCTGGAAGGAGGTAGCAGCCGCAGTTTGGGTACAATCTCTATAGCAGGGATGGATTGCACCTTAATGATGAGGGCGCTTTTGTGCTAGGGAATAGGATGGTAGAACGGCTGGGGGAGTTTTTAAACTTGTAGGTGGGGGGGAGGGACTATATAGAAGTATTGGGGTAAATAGGGTAGAGAGGGAAAGGGATGAATTATTTACCCATGGGGGAGGAGAAGGGGGGAGGGTTACAATAGAAAGTAGGGAGATATTAATAGGGGCCTCAAATACAGTGGCAGGCACTTCACATCAGCAGAGCCATAGCAACATAAAGTGTATGATTGCAAACGCAAGAAGTTTGCCTGGGAAAATGGATGAGCTAGAAATATTAGCAGTACAAGAAAAATGGGGCTTAATAGGCATTACGGAAACATGGTGGGATGAATCTCATGACTGGACTGTTAATCTGGATGGTTATAACCTATTTAGGAAAGATAGGGGCAATGGTAAAAGAGGAGGAGGGATCTGTCTTTATGTTAAGCCTGAATTTAAGCCTATAGTTAGAGAAGATATTTATGCTGGCACTAACGGCATCATTGAATCCTTGTGGGTTGAGCTAAATAGTGGAGGAGCTAATTCTAAATGCATATTGGTGGGAGTATGCTATAAACCCCCAAATATAGCTGAAAGTGAGGAAATACAATTATTGTTACAGATTGGAAATGCAGCTAAGCATGGGCAAGTTCTAATAATGGGAGACTTTAATTACCCTGATATAAACTGGATAAACGAGACCAGCAGCTCAGCTAAGGGGAGCAGGTTCTTGAGTACACTCAGGGATCATTATCTAGCCCAGGTAATACAAGAACCTACTAGAAATGGGGCCATCTTGGATTTAGTCATCACAAGTAATATTGATATAATATCAAATGTAAAAATAGGGGAACCCTTGGGGAACAGTGATCACAACACAGTCTCATTTGAGATTGAATACAAAAAACAGAGTTGTAAGGGGCCAACAAAAACTCTAAATTTTAAAAGGGCTAACTTTAATGGGCTACGGGCAGCAATACAACATATAGACTGGGACAAAGAACTTACAGGGAAGAATACTGAAAATAAATGGACAACATTCAAATCCTTACTAAATAAACATACTCATCAGCATGTACCATGTGGAAATAAAATAAATAGGAGTAAATCACATCCCATGTGGCTTAACAATGACTTAAAGATCATGATGAGGAAAAAGAAATATGCATTTAAATTATACAAGAAGGAGGGAACAGAGGCATCTTTATGTGACTATAAGGAAATCAACAAGGCTTGCAAAAGGGCTATTAGACTGGCTAAAATAGAAAATGAGAAGTCAGTTGCAATGGAAAGTAAGACTAACCCTAAAATATTTTATAAATATATTAATGGGAAGAAGGCCAGGAAGGAATCGATAGGACCATTACAATGTGACACAGGCCATCTGATAATTAGTGACCAGGAAAAGGCAGATGAGCTAAATAGGTTCTTTTCTTCGGTTTACACAAGGGAGGTACCAGTGGTTGGGACACTGCAACATAATGGGGCTACACTACCTTCACTAAATAATTGGTTAACGCAGGAAGAAATACAAAAGAGGTTGGAGAAAATAAATGTTAATAAAGCCCCAGGTCCTGATGGAATACATCCAAGGGTACTGAGGGAGCTGGGTTCTGTAATAGCCAAACCATTATATCTAATCTTTAAAGACTCGCTCACTACAGGGTCTCTACCAGATGACTGGAGAAAAGCAGAGGTGATACCTATATTTAAGAAGGGATCTAGAGCAAATCCGGGGAATTATAGACCAGTGAGCCTCACTTCTGTAGTTGGGAAGCTTTTAGAAGGGTTAATAAGGGACAGAATACAAGAATATGTCTATTTGAACAGGATCATAGGTAGCAGTCAACATGGATTTATGAAGGAAAGGTCGTGTCAGACCAATCTAATTAGTTTTTATGAGGAGGTTAGTAGGAACTTGGATCAGGGCAACTCAGTGGATGTAGTCTTTTTAGATTTTTCAAAGGCATTTGATACAGTGCCACATGGAAGACTAGTGAGCAAACTAAGGGATACAGGAATTGCAGTAAATATCTGCTCATGGATCGAGAGCTGGCTAAAAGACAGGAAGCAAAGGGTTGTTGTAAATGGAACATACTCCGATTGGTCTAATGTGATAAGTGGGGTTCCTCAGGGCTCAGTATTGGGTCCTCTCCTTTTTAACATATTTATTAATGACATTGAAGTAGGACTCGAATGTAGTGTCTCCATTTTTGCTGATGACACTAAGTTGTGCAAGGTAATAAAATCAGATAATGATGTACTTTCCCTACAAAAGGATTTGCATAAATTAGAGAAATGGGCGGCTAAATGGCAGATGAGATTTAATACAAATAAATGTAAGGTTATGCATTTGGGAAGGAAAAATAGCCAAGCAATCTATAATCTTAATGGAGCAAATCTAGGGGTATCAGATATTGAAAGGGATTTGGGAGTACTAGTGGACAACCACCTAGGTAACAGCGCTCAAAGCCAAGCAGCGGCTGCAAAGGCAAATAAAATATTAGCATGTATTAGGAAGGGTATAGAAGCCAGGGAAGAAGATATAATTCTGCCACTATACAAATCTCTAGTACGCCCTCATTTGGAATATGGAGTACAATTTTGGGCACCACCTCACAAAAAAGACATCTTAGAGCTGGAAAAAGTACAGAGAAGGGCTACAAAACTAATAAGGGGAATGGAGGGGCTAAGTTATGAAGAAAGACTAGCAAAATTAAACTTATTTTCGCTAGAAAAAAGGCGTCTAAGAGGAGATATGATTACGTTATTTAAATACATCCAGGGTCCATATAAGGCTTTGTCAAGTGAGCTTTTTGTAGCAAGAGATTTTCAACTGACAAGAGGACATCCGTTGAGGTTAGAGGAAAAAAGATTTCACCTTAAACAAAGAAAAGGGTTCTTCACAGTTAGGGTGGTTAAACTGTGGAATTCTCTACCAAAGGAGGTGGTGACAGCGAATTCGATAGACAACTTCAAAAAGGGGTTAGATATATTTCTGAATAAAGAGGGCATTCAAGGCTATCCTAGATAACTAGCGAAGGAATATTGATCCAGGGAGAAATTTGATCGCCAGTTTCTGGGGTCAGGAAGGAATTTTGCTTTTTTCCCCCCTTATGAGACAATTGGCAAAGTTTCAATGGGGTTTTTTTTATGTTTGCCTTCCTCTGGATCAATTAACAATAATTAACAATTAACAATAATAATAAATAGTCCAAATTAAAAAGATCAATAGAGATCTAAAAAGGTTGAACTTGATGGACTAACTCTTTATTCATTCTCCAATACTATACTATTAATAATTATTTAATCAATAATTTAATTAATAACTAATCCGCATATTGCAGATCAGAGGAGATCTTAACAGGTTGAACTTGATGGACTGAAAGTCTTTTTTCAACCTTAATTACTATGTAACTATGTAACTAGTTATGGAGCTGGGTTTGGCAAATAGGGATGTGAGTTATGTAAGGCAGATGACAGCCAGGCAAAGGTCAGGAGGAGGATGATGGAGGCAAGAGAAGCAAGAGCTCCAAGTGGTGGCCCAGAATGACTGTCCAGTACAAGGAGTGGAAGACGTTGGTTAAGGAGATGAAGGCAGCAGAGACCAAACCCAGAGCATCAGGCTTAGTGGTTACACTGGATCCAGACTCCTTGCCGAGGGAATATCACATAAACCAACATGTACACCACACACACACATAGATAACTCTAGTCGCATGGACTATTTTGACTTTTTACCTATTTTGTTACATTATAGCCTTAAATTCAATGTTTTGTTAATCTGAATTTTATGTGATGATCAGAACACAATAGTCTTAAGTTGGTGAAGTGAAATGAGAAAAATATATACATAAAACTATTTTTTAGAAATAGAAAACAGAAAATTGGCATGTGCGTATATATTCACCCCCTTTTGTTATGAAGCCCATAAAAAGCTCTGGTGCAACCAATTACCTTCAGAAGTCACATAATTAGTGAAATGATGTCCACCTGTGTGCAATCTAAGTGTCACATGATCTGTCATTACATATGCACACCTTTTTTGAAAGGCCCCAGAGGCTGCAACACCTAAGCAAGAGGCACCACTAACCAAACACTGTCATGAAGACCAAGGAACTCTCCAAACAAGTAAGGGACAATGTTGTTGAGAAGTACAAGTCATGATTAGGTTAAAAAAATATATATCCAAATCTTTGATGACCCAACACATTACATTACCCAAAGAACACCATCCCCACAGTGAAACATGGTGTTGGCAGCATCATGCTGTGAGGATGCTTTTCAGCAGCCGGGTCTGGGAAACTGGTCAGAGTTGAGGGAAAGATGGATGGTGCTAAATACAGGGATATTCTTGAGCAAAACCTGTACCACTCTGTGTGTGATTTCAGGCTAGGACAGAGGTTCACCTTCCAGCAGGACAATGACCCTAAACACACTGCTAAAGCAATACCCGAGTGTTTTATGGGGAAACATGTAAATGTGTTGGAATGGCCTAGTCAAAGCCCAGACCTCAATCCAATAGAAAATCTGTGGTCAGACTTAAAGATTGCTGTTCACAAGTGCAAACCATCCAACTTGAAGGAGATGGAGCAGTTTTGCAAGGAGGAATGGGCAAACATCCCAGTGGTAAGATATGGCAAGCTCATAGAGACTTATCCAAAGCGACTTGGAGCTGTGATTGTTGTAAAAGGTGGCTCTACAAAGTATTGACTTTTGGGGGGTGAATAGTTATGCACATTTACTTTTTCTGTTATTTCATCCTATTTGTTGTTTGCTTCACATAAAAATAAATAAATAAACATCTTCAAATTTGTGGGCATGTTAAATTAAATTATGCAAATCCTCAAACAATCCATGTTAATTCCAGATTGTGAGGCAACAAAACACAAAAAATGCCAAGGGGGTAACTGTTATCATCAGTAATTTGGAAAGCGTAGGTGAACAACATCATTAGTGATTATTTGGAGTTAATACTTTTATAAATATAAATTGTGACACTGACGGGCCTCAACATTCCACCGAAGGGATTTTAACCTTCTGACATTGGTAATTTTTTGGTATTAAGACCTGGAACTTTTTCTTTGGAGCTTGTCTATTTTAATAATCATAAATTACATAATAAAAAAAAAGGAATATGGAACTGTATTTCAGTTCTTGTTAAAATATTAAAAACACCTCCTCAAACCAATCCTTTGAAAAAGCTAACATGTAGAGCAGCGAAATGGTCCAGCAGGAGTTATTAATGCAATTATTTTGATTATACCCATCTAGGGTTTGCCCTTTAAATTTCTGAATTAGCTTTTCGCTAAATATTAATTGGATCACTAAATAAAGGCACATTTGTATACCCTTTTCAGGGGCTGTATGATTGATTTGTATGTTTTTATGATTTGAAAGGCACACTGTGGTGCTGCATAATTTACTGAGGGAAAACAGCATAGTAAATTTGGGATCAAATATCCCTTAAGTTAGGAGGTTCCCCAAAAGTGGGACATAGACCTTGTGGGGCTGCATGTATGTTTTATGTTCCAAGGAATTTTTTCAACACAAGTCAAACATATTATAAAACATATTATTACAAGGTGGGGTTTAGCTATAAAGGGGGATGGTGTTATTTTGCAATGTATGCTCTATGCAAAGAAGAGAATAACCAGTCAGTTGATTGCCGAGACATATAGAAATGGTATGTTCTCTTTTATTTGCTCCTGGTGGCTACAATACTGATCCTATCTCCACCCTGCAAGTAACCTGTCCTGGTCACTACCACAGGAAGGTTACTGAGACTCCTGGAAGTGCTGATTCCTGATGGAAAGACTCAGGCTGATGCAGAAGCCAGATATCAGGGCACTGGTAGCGTTTTTAATATTTTAACAAGAACTGAAATAAAGTTCCCTATTCCTTTTTTATATTTTATTAATTGATATGTTAAGGACGTCCCTTGAGGTTAGAATGAAAAGGATTCCACCTTAAAGAAAGAAAAGGGTTTTTCTCAGTAAGGGTGGTTCATTTGTGGAATTTTCTACCAAAGGAGGTGGTGACAGCGGATTCAGTAGATAACTTTTAAAAAGGGATTAGATATATTTTTGAATAAAAAGGGCATTCAGGGTTATCCTGGATAATTATAGAGGGCGTATTGCTCCAGGGAGGAATCTGATCGCCAGTATCTGGGGTCAGTAAGGAATTACATTTTCCCCTTTTGAGACAATTGGCAATTTCAATGTTTTTTTTTCTGTTTGCCTTTCTCTGGTTCAATTAACAATCTGCATATTGCAGATCAGAGAAGATCTAAAAATGTTCATGGACTAAAAGTCTTTTCAACCTCCCCTACTATGAAACTATATAAAACGACATACAATCTGATAACAACACTGTCCCTCCATCCCTAGTAACCCTCCCTACTGCCCCTCCTTCCCTCCCTAGTGCCCCTCCCTACTGCCCCTCCTTCCCTCCCTCCCGCTATGGACGAGATAACTTGTCACAATCACTGTAAAGTAGCTTCAATGTGACAAGTTATCTTGTCAATAACAGTGAGAGGGTTAAAGGGCCATGTAATGGTCAGTAGGGTTTAATCTGTTTATTTAGTAACTGATTTATAACAAATTAGTATCTGGAAAAAAAATAATATCAAGGTAGCTTTAAAAAAATACAAAAAAAACTTGCATTTGAACTTTAGTATTTGAGAGACAGAAAGGGCTGTTTTTCTCCACTTTTATGAGATGGCTGGGGTGGGAGAGGATCTGCCCAGGAGCCTGTCCTACATTTTATATGATTGATCTAGCGACTGCACTGAGATAGATAACAATTATTACGAGAAAAGCCTCCTGGGCAGATACCTGATAGGGAAATGAGAAAAGTGTAGCAGCCGAAGTCTGAACCACTAAATGTCAAATGTAAGTTTAAAATGCTACATTACATTTTTTTTCTTCAAATACTTTATTTCTAATCAGATATTAAACAAATTACACCATATTGCAGGTGAGCTCAAGCGATGCTTTTACATGGAAATATATGTAAGTACAGAGACATAATAATATTGAGCGATATAAAACATTAATAAATAAAACGTATAGAGATATAGCATTACTGGATGCTTTTCTAGTTCATAATGTTAACATGACATGCACAAATACAATAACATACAGACTTATTAGTTACAGCGACAATGTCAACCCAACAGGAAGTTAGCTTCATCTGAAAGAATATTAAAAACAGTCTGTACATAGAACTAGCCATTTTTCTCTGCAGTAAATAATTCCTGAGATATTCATCTACACTCAGAATATGCAGCTCCTCTCTGCCAGTCACATAGCTGGATTCCCATAGCCTCCAGGATAAAATGTAAAAACATATTCTCCACTTATAAAGCCTTTTTCAGTCCACCTTCTTATATCTCTGCCCTCATCTCAAACTACTCCCCAAACCACCCCCTTTGTTCTGTAAGTGACCTTCTTCTTTCTTCCTCTCTTATCAGATAACTTGCCTCACGTATGTTCACACAATGTTTCAGCTAAATCATGGCGTGTCTGGTGGGTCACAGGGAAAGGTTTGGGAACCACTAGTCTAGAAAACTATGGTATCAAGTAATTTCTCTCTATGAACCAGGGAGATCCTACTTTACTGTTTGTGTGTAGTGTAGTTATGGTGGCCATATTTGTTTCTGGCAGTGTTTGTAGTGAGGGTGCAGTGGCCATATTTGTTACTGGCACAATGATTGCTACATGAAATAGACAGTAAAGTGCTTGCAAGTAAATGAAAAACTAGGAGCCTGATTCAATTGAGATCTCGCTCGATCCGGTAGCCTGTAAGTGAGGTCGCAAGTTAATTTGCTCTTTAATTGGCGTCTTTTTGCGGGCTCCCAATGGGTTACAAGTTACGGCTTGAAAAAATGGAGATGGTTAAACCCGTAACTTACAGCCTCCCAAAACCTATGATCTTTCAGTTTTGCAAGAGTTACGACTGCTAAAATCACAAATAGCTATTAAATTGATCAATTTCCCCAAGCGTGCAAATGTTTTCACACCCGTAAATGGCAAAAGAAGGAGAAAATCCTACAAGTGCTAGAGAGGTCCCGCAAGGGGGTTAAACACCTATTCGTAGCACTGTACATGCAAATAAAAAAATCAATACTGCACTGTAAATAACGGAGAAAGCGATGATAGATATTATAATTAATTGCACAACAGTCTCAAGCTTGCAAATCGGCAGGAAATGAACTTTACTTTTATGTTTCATTTTGGGGTTAAATCAATTTCGGGTATCAATGAGTTTATACATACCAGACCACCCATATGGACTAGAACAGTATTGGCATTAATTTCCATAAATCTTTATTTTTCGGGTTTGCGAGTCCGATTGCATATTGCACCCCCGAACCCAATTGATTGACATGTTTTACTGCCGTAATTTCTGGTCTCATTCTCTAATGGCTGATTCGAAATGGGAGGTTACAGGCTTGCTGAATTGATCATATTCCTGCCCTGAACTGCTAAGAAACAGTGCATGGTTTACGGTTTCAGCCTTGGGACAGTAACTTGCGGCCTTGAGCAATTGAATAGCAACGTAATCGGAGACAAACAGGAGCCCACAACACACCCACAGACATACGGCCTACTACCATTGAGATGCTGGATTGCAATTGAATTAAGCCCTATTTAAAAGGCAAAAAAACAAAGTGTTATACATGGAACAGTAATGAGTAATGTGGTAAGTGGGGTTCCTCAGGGTTCAGTATTAGGTCATTTTCTTTTTTTAAGATTAATCTTTTATTGGATGAGACAATGTTCGAATGTACAATCACATAAAGATTTTTTAACAAAAAGTTTACAATATAAATAAGTATACAATACACTTTTTGTAAATATAAATTTTGCATTTAAGCAAAATAAAGCTATTTAAATGTTAATATAAAAATCCACTTTTTGTTTTTAAAGAACAACCAAGAAACTTACTAACTGAACAAAACTGAACCACCTAGAAAAAAGAAAAAAAAATGTGAGCCATTGTTAATTTCTATTGTCCCAGAGTAGCCATTTTTTCTCACAATGAGACTACAAGTATCTACAATAATTAGATGGTTTGTCAAATCTTTTTGATGATCTGAGACCAAGATAGGTTTCATTTTTTTCCAGATGAAAGCAATATGAAGTTTATTCACACCAAAATAGGTAAATAATGTTGTTTTTTACCCCCATTTTCAGGGCTTTTAGGGGAAATATACCCATCAGACAGAGTTGTGGTATAAAAGTATGCTGTCTGCTATTCGTATCAGTAACTACATTTTGGTCCATATAAATGTTACTACTGCTGGGCAAGACCACCAAATGTGGAGCTGTATGCTTAAAATTAGGAAACTTCTTAAACAGGTGTTTGGGTGGGCGGGATACATACTATGAAGCTCATCCTGAACAAGATAAATTATATCTATATCTATAAATGATTAAATAAATAGGTAAGTCAAAAATAGGCAAATTAGTTTTTTAGTTATTTTTTTAACTTCTCCATTAATGATTTAGAAGTAGGACTAGAGATTAATGTCTCCATATTATCTGATGGCACTTAATTAAATCAGACCAGGATGTACTTTCACTGGAAAGGGACTTATATAAATTAAAATAATTGGCAGAGAAGTGGCAGATGAGATTTAACACAGAAAAATATAAAGTTCTGCATTTAGGAAGAAAATATAGCCATGCAATTTATACTCTAAATGGAACAAACCTAGGTATCACATAGGGATTTGGGAGCTTGTGGACAACCACCCAGGTAACAGTGCTCAATGCCAAGCAGCAGCTGCAAAAGTCACATAAAATATTAGCATGTTATAAAGTATAGACGCAAATAGAATGATGCCAGTATATAAACCCTTAGTAAGGCGAATCTTGGAGAATGGAATACAGTTTTGGGAACCACTTCAGAAAAAAAAAAAGGATAGTCTATAGCTGAAAAAAGTGGAGAGAATGGCAACAGAACTATTAAGAGGAATGGAGGGGCTAAGTTATGAAGAAAGACTAACCAAATAAGTATTATAACATATATAACCATGAAACAGCTGTGGTTGGGTAGGTTTCCTGGATTCTGTATAATAAATTGAGCTTTACTCAAAGCTGTGCAATACAGCAGGCATATGCGAAAAAGGCACCAATGTTTAAAATGGTAATGGATTACAAGACTGAAGCCTCTGCGGGCACATTTGCATGTACCCCCTAGGTTCCCAGAATGCAGTATGGGCATTCAGATTGAGGAACTCACTACCAAAAGAGATTGTGACAGCAGATTCAAAAGATGCCTTTACTAAGGAGTTCAATGTTTATCTCAATAAAAAGGCATACACGTTTATGTTGGATAAATAGAGATATTGATCCAGACAGTAGTTCTGTTGCCACGATATGGGATCAGGGGGGATTTTTTCCCCTAATAAGGCAATTGGCAATGTTTAATGGGCTTTAAACATTGCCCCCACCCATTTGCCTTCCTCAAGATTAAGTGACATAATACAAAGATCAGAGGAGATCTAAAAAGGCTAAAGTATATGGACTATTTTTTTTTCACCCGCAATGACTTTCACATAGGAATGTACAAAAGGAGTTCAGGATAAGGTGATTATTTAAATATTTGTTCATAAAATTATGGACACCTTAAAAAAGTATAAACATATTTAAATTAAGAATGATTAAGAATGATTGTTGAAATCTGCACAGTTCTAGTTGTCCGTGGGTCTTTAAGCTGGGTTATGTATTGAGTCATTAAATTGAACCTCTGTTTAGGTATAGCAGTTAATGTCATATTTGCATAGATTTGTATTGTGTGCAGTAGGATATGTAAATCTTCTTGGAGAGACTGGATTATCAGGAAGTATAAAGGATTATAATAAACAAGTTTTTGAGAGTGTGCCTGCTGCAGACTTGTGTTTCCTTATTCTCAGCCCTGCAGTAATTAGTATATGAAAATATCTGGCACCAAGCTAGCGATGCAATCTGGCGGATTCCAAATATATCAATTTATTTATTTATTCTGCAAGACACCAGACGCTTTCTGAGGGACAGTCCTTCTTTTAAAGAAAAACGGTATACAATTCCTTTAAATGCACACTCACACACTGCCGGAAATGTTGACATCCAGTCCGGCGTCCTTTGCTGACCAAAACGCACAGAGTACACAAAGAGAGAGCCTAGAACATGGGACACAACTGTTTTATTAAAAAAAGCACATTTTAAATTCACAAAAGTTTTTTTTTTTTTTTGCATGAAAAAATATGAAGTAAAATATTTTTAAATTCTTTGAAACTATTGGGAAATGTCTGTAGATCTCATTGGCTGACAGACTGCAAGACTTCAGGGGCGGTTAAACACTTATACTCAGAAATGTTATAAACAAACAATTGCAATTATATCCATTCACATTTGTAGCTGTAATTGTTGCAATAACTCTGTCAGATGCAACAAAAAAAAAAAAATTCTGCCTTTGGTTTTTCTGACATTCTAACCACAAAGGGGAAAAAGCTTTAATTTATTTATTTTAATTTATGTTTTTTTTTCCATTTACATTTTTTTTGTTAATGTTGGAGCCCCCTCATCCCCTCCCCTGCCCCCTAGACCTCCCCTGGGCCCATCATTTTATTAACAAACTATTACAATTATATCCATTTACATTTGTAGTTGTTGTAATAACTGAAAAATATCCTGAGTCACATAAAGTGGAAATCCAACGTCCCCCCATTGGTTTCCAAATATGTGACTAGGAGTGATCTCAGGGGCAATTCATTGGGGCTGGGGGAGATAATGGTGCAATTCACTGGGGCTGGGAAAGATCTCAGGGGCAATTTACTGGTGCTGGGGGAGGTGATGGGGCAATTCACTGGTGGTGGGGGAAATGATGGGGCAATTCACTGGGGCAAGTTTCAACCGGGATATAGATAAAACAATCAGTGAATGAACTTGTTCTGGGTATTACAGAAATCTAAAGGAAAGCTGCAGCTCAATTCACAGACCAAAAATATACAATGTATTATGTATGTTCATTTTCCATGGGATTTTCAGGGGCTGTCAACATTGCTGACTTTCTTGCATTTGCAAACTGTTTTCTATCAAACTTTAGGGTAACAGTTTAAATTTTTATTTTGGTATTTTTTTATGCATTTTTTTTTCATACACTACTAATTCTCCTCTATTTATTGTCATCATCATCATCATTATAATTATTATTATCATTGTTTATTTGTAACATGCCAACATATTCTGTAGCGCTATACATAAGTTGTGATCAAGTCAAAACAATATTAACACATTACAAAGATGGAGGGCCCTGTCTTTGAGCTTAGAATCCGGTGTCCATAGTGCTTTCCCCAAAGCACTGTGCACGATTGAAAACTCGCAGACTTACATCAGATGCATTCATAATTCAGCTCACTTGCACATACCTTTAAAACATATTACACTGCTGATAAAATTGTTAATATAATCCAGATAATCCACAGTCCTAACTAACGTTTGTGTAGACTGGGTAGGTTCTCAAATGGACAAAAATCACAAGTACATTAAAATGATAATATACTCTGTCTGCTGCAACGAAAAAACATTAACTTCTGCTATTGGATTTTCTGACATTCTAACCCCAAAGGGGAAAAAAAGCTTGAATTTATTAGTGCAATGAAGACTATACTGTGCCTAGGAATGTTTTTTTCACTAAATTTAATTATTTTCCTTTAATATACGGGGCCCCTCCCCTGCCCCCTAGACCTCTCCTGGGCCTATCTGGGCCTTCTTGGTCACATACCCCCCAGGCAGGAATTTGGTGTGCGCCTGTTTGAAAAAAGCATTTCTACTGAAGCTCCAAGAGGTGGCAGTGTGGAGTTGTTCAGCACGGACATGTATCAGAGAAGAAGGTAAGAGAGCAAGGGCTGCAAAGTAACAGCAAAGTACAGGGGATGGGTTCTGTCAAGGGGAGCAAATGCAATAGGGATGGGTGTTATGTAAAGTGGGTGCTGAGAGGACTGGTGCTCTGTGGGGTTGGATGCTGAGAGGAGATGGCTGCTGACAAAGATTGGGTGCTATGTAGGGATGGATGCTAAATCAAGTGAGTGCTGTGTAGTGGAGGATGTGGAGAGGGGCTAGGTGCTATGTAGAGACAGTATACATATAGAAAGGGGATCTGTTATGGGAAGGGTTCTTGGAAAAGGACACAGAGTGAAGTGGTACAGCCCTGTTCAATCAAATTTTACAACCCCTCTGAGGGGGTCCACATTTTTTTTCAGCACCAGGGCCCTTCATTCTCTAGCTCTGCCATTGCATAGGAGGGTGACATACATATTTTTCTGGATGTTAGGTAATGGGGAAGGATTAGGGAAATTATACATACTTCTTCCCAGTAGTTCACAATTAAAGTATAATACCATAGGACAACTTTACAATGACTACTCTATTTGTCTTCATTCTTGAGGCATCTATATCTCCACTTAGTTTCACTGGTATATATGTGGGACATTGTCAAGAACCCATGAGTTTATGAAGCTTGTCAATGCTTACTTTCAATATTGGTAAGTAGTAAACTGCAATTATTGACACAAAATGTTATTCTACAATTACCAATTGAAGGTGGTCATGGACCCCTTTTAGAGTCCTTGATTTTGGCCCAGTGAACCACCAAAGAGAACAGACTACCCATTGATAAATGGGTAGTGGAATTACATTGGCACATGGGCAATATGGGCAGGTGGGTGGTGAGGTGAATAGCCCTAAGACATTGGGCCATAGTGTACCACCAAGCTTCACATTGTTTTATGGCATATGCTTCTGCCTTATCTTGTATACTGTATGTAATTTCCCATGTAATATTACTGTTTTCTGTTCATCTCATCCAACTCCTGAGGAATTTGTATCTGGACCAGGAAGCCACGGTCAGAAAAGGTGTGCGACAAGGTTGTATAACGCCACCTTATTTATACAACTTATACAACTTATATGCAGAATACATCATGCGTAGAGCAGGGCTGGATGAGTCCAAATCCGGAATTAGTATTGCTGGAAATTACAACAATCTCAGATATGCTGACGATACTATGATGGCTGAAAGTGAGGAGGAACTAAAGGACCTATTAATGCAGGTAAAAGAAGAAAGTGCAAAAGCTGGCCTGCTGCTCAACGTAAAAAAGACAAAGATCATAGCAAAAAGGCAATATAAGTTCCTGGAAAATAGATGGGGAAGAAGTGGAGGGATCCAAGAACTCTTCAGATGGTGACTGTAGTCATGAAATTAAAATTAGTTTGCTTCTGGGGAGGAAAGCCATGGCAAGCCTGGACGCGCTAGTAAAAAGTAAAGACATTACACTATAAACAAAAGTCAGGATAGTTAGAACTATGGTATTACCAGTAGTAACATTCGGATGTGAAAGCTGGACCATAAAGCAGGCTTAGCGCGGAGAATTGATGTCTTTGAATTGTGGTGTTGGTGAAAACTGCTTAGAATCCCTTGGACTGCGAGAAGATCCAATAAAACAATACTTAAGGAAATCAAGACACTGGAAACTATGATCATAAGGCTGAAGCTCAAATATTTTGGCCATATCATGAGAAGACAGGATTCCTTAGAAAAGACTCTAACTGTGAAAGATTGAAGGCACATGAAGAATGGGACAACCAAGGTGGAGATGGATAGATGAGAGCATTGAAGCGATTAACATAAACTTAATTGAGCTCAGAGAGGCAATGACTGACAGATGTACCTGACGTGATGCGGTCCATAGAGTCGGACACGACTGAACGACTAAACAGTGTTATGTTAAAAAAAAATAATGTGTACATATAGTACGGTCATGAGTGTGATGTGTGAGTATAGTTATATCATGGATTGAATTTGTGCATATAGTTACTATCCTGGCGTGTTGCTTATATAATATAACGTTAATGCAGTTACGTTCTACATGAATTTATGTGTATTTACAACTACTGAGAGCTGCTAGGCGTGCATCCTCTCGGGTTTCTTTTGTAAAGGGGGTTGTAAAAGATAGCAGATCAGATGTCTCAGGAGGGAACTGGTGTGGGAGATTGGTAACCTTAGTTACAAGGTGGGGTTTAGCTATAGAGGGGAATGGTGTTATTTTGTTATGTATGTTCTATGCAAAGAAGAGAATAAACAGTCAGTTGCCTGCTGAGACATGTAGAAATTGGATGTTCTCTTATATTGCTCCTGGTAGCTGCGATATGGATCCTATCTCCATCCTGCAAGTAACGTCCTGATCACCACTATAGGAAGGTTACTGAGACTCCTGGAAGTGCTGATTCCTGATGGAAATACCCTGACTGATACAGAAGCCAGATATCAGGGTGCTGGTGCAGAGATTTCTAAGAACCCAAAAGGTCCTTTTGGGTAGTCAACCTGTAGTCTTTAGCAGGTGGCACTAGGCAGTAACAGCCCCTACACCTGGATCGCCAGAAAGGTCTTTGTGGGGCCTCTTGTAAACTAGTTTCACAAATGTTGACTGCAACCAAGTTGACCCTAGCCACTAACTCTGATATGATCTATCCTTTCTGGTTGAAAAAGTAAAATCAAAAGTTGTGCAAATCACCACTTGTGAGAAATTTACAAGATATCTCATGTCTTTCTTTGACTAATTCTTCAACTTTGGAACAGGAACAGGACCAAGATATGCGTTATAAGGTGTTTGTTTCTCAGAACCCCCTTCAGTGAAGGGGAGAGCCAGAAGGTAAGAGTGTATGGAGCCTCAATGAGCTACGATGTCACCTACTTAACCATAGTTACATAGTTTGAAAAAAGACTTTCAGTCCACCAAGTTCAACCTTTAAAGATCTCCTCTGATCTGCAATATGAGGCTTAGTTATTAATTAATTAGTTGTTAATTATTTATTAATCAACTATTTATTTTGTATTTATTTTTTATTATTAATTAATCCAGAGGAAGGCAAACAGAAAAAAACCCAAGTGAAACTTAGCCAATCGTCTCAAAGGGAAAAAATAATAATTTCTTCCTGACCCCAGATACTGGCGATCGGATTTCTCCCTGCATCAATACACTGTCTCTAATTCCCCTCTAAATTAGAAATAAATCCAGTCCCATTTCAAAGTTATCTATCGAATCCGCTGTCACCACCTCGTCTGGTAGAGAATTCCACAGATTAACCACCCTTACTGTGAAGAACCCTTTTCTTTCTTTAAGGTGGAATCTTTTTACTTCTAACCTCAAGGGATGTCCTCTTGTCAGTTAAAAACCTCTTGGCACAAAAAGCTCCCTTGACAATTCTTTATACTGACCCTGGATGTATTTATATAAGTTAATCATATCTCCTATTAGACACCTTTTTTCTAGAGAAAATAAGCTTAATTTGGTTAGTCTTTCTTCATAACTTAGCCCCTCCATTCCCCTAATTAGTTTTGTTGTACCCCTCTGTACCTTTTCCAGCTCTAAAATTTCCTTTTTAGGAAGTGGTGCCCAAAATTGTACTCCATATTCCAAATGAGGGCGTACTAGAGATTTTTAATAGTGGCAGAGTTATATTTGCTTCCCTTGCTTCTACACCCTTCCTAATACATGCTAATATTTTATTTGCCTTTGCAGCTGCTGCTTGGCTTTGAGCACTGTTACCTAGGTGGTTGTTCCCCCAAATCCCTTTCACCATCTGATACCCCTATATTTGCTCCATTAAGAATATAAATTGCATGGCTATTTTTCCTTCCCAGATGCATAACTTTACATTTATTTGTATTAAATCTCATCTGCCATTTAGATGCCCATTCCTCAATTTTTGTAAATAACCATGTATATCCAATTTTATTAAATGATCATCAGCCTCATTCGATTGCTCCGTTTGAAATCCGAGGTCACATGTGGAAAACGCAGGCAAAGTTGCTATTCAGTTGCCTCCATTTTGCGACCTCGGATCAGGTTCCGAGTGACGGACCTGCGAAAATAGCCGACCTGCAACTCAGAGCTTACACCAGTATGAAGCCTTTGATGTTTCACTTTCGCAGCCCAGAAAGTGCAAATCCCTATTCAATTGCCCGATCCCTCCCACTCCGAAAAAGTATCCCAGGTCGCAAAGAGCAAATGGAGGACAAAGTCCTGTTTGTGCTCAGGAGGACTCGCAAGGGCTTTAGAAGCCCTTATGTATGGTCCCCGATATGTCTCCAGTGCATCTAACATGAGACCTCAATGATGCAGAGGCCCCGATCGGACCCCTTCAGGGTCTTAATCGTGACCCCTGCAATGTGCCCACATTAACCCCATGCTGGGGGCCCCCATCGGTGCCCCTGGAGGGTCCCCACATTAAACCTTGCAGCGGAGGTCTCAATCGGGACCTCCACTGCATTTAAACATTTTCAAATTCCCCACCGCAAGTCCTTAAAGGGCCCGCAGCACACAAATAGTTATGGCCGGCAGCAGGGGTACTGTAAGTACCCCCATTGGCACCTAAACATAACCCCCACATGATGGGGGTCCCCATCGGACTGTCCCCACATTAACCCTTGCAGTGGGGGCCCCCACTGCATTAAAATTTCCAATGTCCCACCTTGCGGGTCCTTAAAGGACTGTAAAGGTCCATAAAGGACCCACACTAAATAAAAATAAACCCCATCATTCATAGGGCTCTATACAGAGCCCCATGAGCCCCTAATTAACCCTGTCACTTATGAGGGTCTTTACAGACCCCCATAAGCCTCTATTTAACCCCATCAGTCCAATAGGGGTTTATATAGACCCCTATAGGACAATAATTAGCCCCATAATAACACTATATCTGCCATGAGGACCCTCCAGGACCCTCATGACAAAAAAGTCCAAGCACTACACTATTAACCCTAACTATACCCCATTAACCCTAACTGGGCCTATCTAACCCTAACTGTACCTATTTCACCCCATATAGACCTATAAATAAAAGAAAATAAAAAAAACACATTACTGAAAATAAATAAAACCTAATTTACAAAAAATAATACAACCTAATTTACAAAAAATAAAAACACCCCACCATTACAGAAAATAAAAAAAATACTCCCCTAAAAAGAATACATGCACAAACATAACATTACAGTACATCAATAAATAAGAGTTCAAATATCCCCCTATCTACATACAGTATTAATCAAACTACATACATTAACGCCTATCTAAATAAATTACACCCTATCTAAGTACATTAACCATATCGACATACATTAAACCCTATTTACATACAGTAATACCTATCTAAATACAGTAATAACTTAACTACATACATTAAAAACCCTAACCTAAAATAGAATCAATAAGACCACTTGGATTACTCAGACCCAGCAACGACGGTGTTCCTGCCGCAGATCAGCCATCCCTAGGAAAAAAAGAAACATAGAATTAGTACAGAAATAAACACAACATTAACATCGAAACATTCTAAATAATAAACTTACATTTTTGTCCCTGTCCTCCCTGTAGTCTTCCTTGGCTGATTGGCTGAAAACGCTATCCCATTCTGATTGGTTTAAAAAAGATTGACAGGTCTATCAACCAATCAGAATGGGATATAGGGGTGTATCCCACTCTGGCTCACACCTTGGCACCTTCTGATTGGCTTCAATATGATTGACAGTGATAACAGCCAATCAGAAGGTGCAGATGCTTTCAGCCAATCAGAATGGGATATACATGATGGGGTGTATACCATTCTGATTGGTTGAAGGCAATAGTGCCTTCTGATTGGTTTAAAAAAGATTGACAGGTCTATCAGCCAATCGGAAGGCACTATTGCTTTCAACCAATCATAATGGTATACACCCCACAGTGTTTATCCTATTCTGATTGGCTGAAGGCATCTGCGTCTTCCGATTGGCTGTTGTCACTGTCAATCATATTGCAGCCAATCAGAAGGCGCAGGTGCCTTCAGCCAATCAGGAGGCGCAAATGCCTTCAGCCAATCACAATGGGATATACCCCAGTGCGGTGTATCACATTCTGATTGGTTTAAAAAAAGTTTGACAGGTCCTTTAGCCAATCACAATGGGATATTTTTATAAAAGTATATTGTAATTATGTGTATTGTATTTTTACCAGTGCAATGTATGAGTTTTTGAATTATTTCTAACTGACTTGATGCATTAAATAAACAAAAGAAGAGAAAAAGAACACCTATATATCCAAAACGGTTTAGCCTCCTTAGGTAGGGTAGTAATTAATTAATTATAATTCAAACATTTTTTTCCGGTTTAAGTAACATTTCTCAATTTATTTAATACATATACAAGTACGGCATGTTAAAAAACAATTAAAAATTAACATATAACTATAACTTATCCTGTATGTTGATGTACAGGATAAGTTATAGTTATATCTCTTTGTCAATTATAACCTTTTGATCATGTCCTTGTATAATTGTTATGAACATATATATAGAGAAGTGTTGAACACGGTCTCCAAAAGATTGGATAATAATGATATTTAGATCTATATAATATATAAGGAGACAATTATACTATAGAGATATATTCCAATATAATATTTTTTTTCCTGTATGATAATCAAGACAGATTATTAAAACTGCTTAAATTTAGAGTATACTGCTACATATTTTATATTATTATTATTATATCTACTTACCACAATTATTACAATAATAGTTTTGCTTTAAAATATTTGTTTACTATATAAATTAGATATAAAGTTTGCACCGCACTTTTAGAGTAGGTTAGCTTGCTTTGGTATTTTTGATTAGGGGGTAATTGGTGGATCCCCAATACCACCATCAGGATTAGATTTTTTTTTTTTCAGGTTTTGTGCAGACAGTATATTTAGAATTAGTATAAAGGAGTAAATGGTGGGTTCCAATAACACCAAATCAGAATAGTATAAAATGTTCATTGAATTATCACCTTATAGCACTGTGCACTTTATCACCTTGATCTTTATTTAGGTTATATTAAAATGTAAATGTTTTTGCGGTATCTCTATAGCAATTACATTATTATACTTAACTTCTTTCAGTGTTCTGGTGTGTGTTCATTGCTGCTATATGTAATTTTTTTATTGTTTTTAACATGTCGTACTTGAATATGTATTGAATAAATTGAGAAATTTTACTTATCCAGATAAAAATGTTTGAATTATAATTAATTAATTACTACCCTACCTTAGGAGGCTAAACCGGTTTGGATATATAAGTGTTCTTTTTCTCTTCTTTTGTTTATTTAACTTATTTACACCTTTTCTTTCCGATAAGTATGAACTCAATAAATGTAATTAGTATTTACTAATTCAACAGATTGATATAGTTTTTTCATACTACCTCCCCTCAGATTACTAATTTCATATTTTGTATTAAAGTTGTTGTACTATCTTGATGATAGTGTTCTTAGTTATTCTGGGGTAGTTAAGGTAGATATATTATGGATATGGAATTTAATTTAGAAAATGATTATATAAAAAGGTTCAATAAAAGATTGGAAGATGTAGACTGGGCATTTAGCAATAAAAATATAGAAACAAATTCAGATCATTGGAGAGTCAGCCTGAAACAATTAGAAACACTATTTAGAAAACAATTAAATGCATTTTGGAATCGCTCAACACATGAGAGATATCTAAGTAAACACTTAATACCTAGTGGTCTGCATATCAAAGTATTCCCCTCTTTTGGTTTTCATATAGACAGTTATAAGATTAGATGGAAAGAGGCATTATCAAAATGTTCTGCAACGTTGTTGATAGTCCTTTCAGAATATGAGGCAGAAATATTAAACAAATTAGATTGTGAGATTAAAGAATGTCATAAAAATCTTCAACAATTTGAAAGTCTAGGAGAATTTAAAAAGACATATCAAAAAATTCAAAGTGAATTAGAAAGGAAGGAGAGTGATATACTTCACACTAAAAAGTCTAAGTTGTTGAGAGATATGAATGACTTTGAAAAAGGTTGTGTATATTACTGGTCTTCCGGTCGAGACCAGACGTAGGTCCAGATTTAGGTTGGACCATCGTAGCATGATGCATACTTTACCATCTGAGACAGATACATCTGGGGCTGAAGATGATAATCCACAAACAAAAAGACGACATGGAGACAGAGCCGGATCTAACCATTTTTTAGGTCAGGGCATGATGAGATCGCCCAGAGGGCGCAATCGGCAAACCAACAATATGTCCCACAATCAAGAACACTTAATGAATTTGAGAGACAGGGAAAGATGGGGAAACAGAACACAAGAACCAATACCTAAAAGAGGCAATTGGTAGAACAGACACAAATGGTAACAAAAGATGAAATGGTAATTATTAATCTGTCACAACGAATTCTAACTCACATGCAAATATCTGTTTTGAAGAAAGACCTATCCTTTGTCAAATAAATCAAACTTAGGTGAAGGGGCACAGTCAAGGATCTTAATTTATTTGCAAGGAAAATATTAATAAAAAAGTTCTTCTTTGATAAAAACGAAATGAAGAAGCTTACCAATGCTAATATCACAGAACAATTTGTCAATCCCAGCTTGAATGTGGTGGATTTAAATATGGATAAAGATAATATCAATAGGAGTTTGGATAACTCCAATGAAGACTGGTTAAAAGGCTTGCAAGTCAAAGCCTTGTTCAATCCTCCTTTGAATAGCTGTCAAGCTGTGGACATTTTTGTTCGGCTGGTAACTAAAGATCTAGAAAAATTATCTCCTAAACCCTTGTATAATTTATCCAAAGAAGAAAATGATGCGTGGAAAAAAATAAAAAAATGGGATGATGTCATCCTAAAGCCCTCTGATAAGGGAGGCAATATTGTTATATGGCCAAAGACCATGTATTTGGTAGAAGCCCATAAACAATTGGACAATAGAGAATGTTACAAACAACTAAGTAGTGACCCAACCAATATATATTTGAATTTGTATGAAAAAAATGATCAAAGAAGCATCGGATAAGGCATTGGTATCAGAGAAAGAGTAATCCTTTTTACAAGTAAAATTCCCATGTATAGTCACATATAACATGTTACCAAAGATACATACATTTCTAGATAGGCCTCCAGGCCACCCGATAATATCAAGCAACAATAGCCTATGTGAGATGGCCTGTAAATTTATAGATTAAAGACTGCGCTCCTTCGTAAAAGTGCTGCCTTCTTTTGTACAACATACTACTGAAGTGTTGAATAGGTTGGAAGACATTGTTGTAAGAAAGTCTACACTCATTGTAACATGTGATGTTGTATCACTGTATACTTCAATAGATCATACCATTGATATAAATGCTGCTTCCTACTTTTTACAGACGGAAGCTGAAAACAATGTAGAAAATAAACATTTAATCTTAGAATTGCTTCGTTTTGTGTTAGAACACAATTACTTTGTCTTTGATGGCAGATTTTATCTACAACTTAGAGGAACGGCCATGGGTTCTGCTTGCGCTCCCACATATGCCAATTTATGTCTGGGCTGGTGGGAGTGTGAGCATGTGTTCAATGAGCGGAACAAAATGTACACTGATAAAGTATTAATGTGACTGAGATACATTGATGATATTTTTATAATATGGGATGGTGAAAAGAAATGATTCCTGGAATTCATTGGTCATTTAAATCTTAATGATTTCAATCTGAAATTAACTTATGATAAAGCAGTAAACTTCTTAGATATAATGATCAAAAAGGAACTCAATGGTAAATTAAGCACAGTGGGATAGAGAAAACCCACAGCCACCAATACCACATTACGTAGTGACAGTGGACATTATCCTGCTACAATAAAGGCCATCCCCATGTGGGAATTTCTTAGTTTAAGAAGAAATTGTTCTCAAGATGAGGAATTTAAAATACAAGCTTTGGAATTGAAAAACAGATTAGAGGCAAGAGGATATTCAAATATAATATTAAAGAGAGCATATTATCAAGTTCTCAGTACACTGAGACAACAATTATTGAATTGAATAGCCTTGGAAAAAATGGAGACCCAAGCATGGGATTAATGTGGGCACACTGCGGGGTCCCGATCAAGACCCCTGCAGCAAGGGGTTAATGTGGCTACCCTGCAGGGGTCTGATCGGGACCCCTGCATTATTGGGGTTCATGTGGGTTATTTACTGGGAGGCTGCAAGAGCACTCGCAGCTTTTAGTACCGTCAATCATCATGGTCTCAACCCCTATTGGCTGATAGTGAGCAGCAGCTCCGAGCTTGCACTCACAAGCCCAGCTCTACTTACGTCAGAAACCTTGGGTTTCCGAAATCAATATGGCTACAATAATTAATATTGCTACATATTCGGCAAATATTACTTATTGTCCCTAATGAATTCTTAAAATCTATAGAATGCATATAAACATTTATAAAAAAAGAAAACTCCCAAAGCCAAATGTATGAGTTCAAGGCATGTGCAAGTAGCTAATAGAATATGTCCCCAAGTAATTACAGGACCAGAGGAAACTTATCCTTTAATGCAAGCTGTCAGCTTGTAAACTATAAGTTACTTTTTTTGTAACCCTGTAATGGCAACCATTATAGTTAGTTAGACTCATATTAATTTTGGTAATACATATGAAATGAAATTGCAATTATTAAAAAGGTAATTAAGCTAGATTTTGGGGTTACCAAAATACACTGAGCCTTCCAGATAGCATACACCGTTTGAGGGTTATGGTCAAATATCGAATATCCTATTATATTTATGATACGGTTATGTTTAATAATAAATACCTAGTGCCCCACTGCTATTTTTTTAATCACCTTACACACATATATATTTCTAAATTTTTTGAATTGTGTTAATTTTATAATAAGTTTAATGAAGTTAATATTTTACGAGGAAATTGTCCACCAAAAATGACGGGAATAAAATGTTAAGGCCTCTAAATTAGTAAGTTTCTTTTATATTGTGTTGTTAAAATGGATGCAGTTCTCAGGCAAAAGCTTTAAAAAGAGACTTACACAATCTTACTCCATCAGAAAGAACTGCCATAAAAAATTTAAAAAACAACCCTGACATCACCATCAAACCGGCAGACAAAGTTGTTATCATGAATACACCTACTACAACACCTACTACAAGAAACTGAACCAGGACCCTACAGAAATATATACCGTATTTAGCGGTGTATAACACGCACCAGCGTATAACACGCACCTCATTTTAAGAATGAAATTTCAGGGGAAATTTGTTTTATTTCAAATAAAGAACTTTGAAGCAAAATCCTCAACCTCAACCTCCCTCCTCATCCTCAACCCCCTCCTCAACCTCCCTCCTCATCCTCCCTCCTCAACCCCCCCATCCTCAACCCCCTCCTCAAACCCCCCATCCTCAACCCCCTCCTCAAACCCCCCTCCTCCACCTCCCATCATCATCCTCCTTCCTCAACCCACTATCTTCAACCCCCTCCTCAACCCCCCTCCTCAACCTCAACCCCCCCTCCTCAACCCCCTCCTCATCCTCAACCCACTTTACCCCCCCTCATCCTCAACCCCCCATCCTCAACCCCCTCCTCAAACCCCCCTCCTCAAACCTCCCCTCCTCAAACCCACACAACAACAAAACCTATAACATCAAAGGATCGTATTCATGTGAATAGTCCAATGTGGTTTATATAATACAATGTACTATGTGACACAGGCTGTTACATTGGCAAAACCGGCCAAAAAATGCATTTAAGGATGAATTTACACAGGTATTAAATAAGAAAACATAATGAAGTTATTGTAGCCCAGTGGGACACCATTTTAGCCAGAATGATCACTCCATCCAAAACTTAAGACAAAATACTCAGAGTAAAATGTGAAAACACCCAAGAGAGAAAAGCATTATAAATAAAGATGATTACATTCTTCAACACTAAAAAGTACATGACTTAATATGGACTTGGGTTTTGTAACACATTATCATAATTTCATGTGATTTTTTCTTATTATACCATAACAGGCTTAGCACTCTTAGTGAGATGTTTGTCCAACAGGAAAGATATCACTGTGGACTACAGTGCTCTGTTTTGTCATGTATATATTGATGTATATATATTTCCTTTACTATTTTGTGGTTCTTATGCTGTTTGCACTCTCTATGCATCTGCTGTTTTTATTCAAACTGAGGTTTTCATCTCATGTTAGTATTGCTTCAGATTTGATAAAGAGAGGTTGAGCCTCTCGAAAGCTTGTCATTATAAATAAGACGTTTGGCCAATACAAAAAGTCGGTCTCTCTCTCTCACTCTCTCATTACTAGATTACTGGGCATTCACTGCTGCCACACACACATATATATATATATATATATATATATATATATATATATATATATATATATATATACACACATACATACACACACACACACACATATATATATATATATATATATATATATATATATATACACACATACATACACACACACACACACACACAGTGCCTGCCAAAAGTATTCACCTTCCCCATGACTTTTTACCTATTTTCTTACATTACAGCCTTAAGGTCAATGTTTTGTTAATCTGAATTTCATGTGATAGATCAGAACACAATAGTCTAAGTTGGTGAAATGAAATGAGAAAAATATATACATAAAACCATTTTTTAGAAAAAGGAAAACAGAAAATTGGCATGTGCGTATGTATTCACCGCCTTTGTTATGAAGCCCATAAAAAGCTCTGGTGCAACCAATTACCTTTAGAAGTCACATAATTAGGCATATGATGTCCACCTGTGTGCAATCTAAGTGTCACATGATCTGTCATTACATAGACACACATTTTTTGAAAGGCCCCAGAGGCTGCAACACAAAAGCAAGAGGCACCACTAACCAAGCACTACCATGAAGATCAAGGAACTCTCCAAACAAGTAAGGGACAATGTTGTTGAGAAGTACAAGTCAGGGTTAGGTTATAAAAAAAATATCCAAATCTTTGATGATCTCCAGGAGCACCATCAAATCTATCCTAACCAAAAGGAAAGAACATGGCACGACAGCAAACTTGCCAAGAGACGGCCACCCACCAAAACTCACAGACCGGGCAAGGAGGGCATTAATCAGAGAGGCAGCACAGAGACCTAAGGTAACCCTGGAGGAGCTGCAGAGTTCCACAGCAGAGACTGGAGTATCTGTACATAGGACGACAATAAGCCGTACTCTCCATAGAGTTGGGCTTTATGGCAGAGTGGCCAGAAGAAAGCCATTACTTTCAGCAAAAAACAAAATGGCACTGGTTTTGAGTTTGCGAAAAAGCATGTGGGAGACTCCCAAAATGTATGGAGGAAGGTGCTCTGGTCTGATGAGACTAAAATTGAACTTTTTGGCCATCAAAGAAAACGCTATGTCTGGCGCAAACCCAACACATCACATTACCCAAAGAACACCATCCCCACAGTGAAACATGGTGGTGGCAGCATCATGCTATGGGGATGTTTTTCAGCAGCCGGGACTGGGAAACTCGTCAGAGTTGAAGGAAAGATGGATGGTGCTAAATACAGAGATATTCTTGAGCAAAGCCAAGACCTCAATCCAATAGAAAATCTGTGGTCAGACTTAAAGATTGCTGTTCACAAGCGCAAACCATCCAACTTGAAGGAGCTGGAGCAGTTTTGCAAGGAGGAATGGGCACAAATCCCAGTGGTAAGATGTGGCAAGTTCGTAGAGACTTATCCAAAGCGACTTGGAGCTGCGATTGCCGCAAAAGGTGGCTCTACAAAGTATTGACTTTAAGGGGGTGAATAGTTATGCAAATTGACTTTTTCTGTTATTGTGTCCTATTTGTTGTTTGCTTCACAATAAAAAAAAAAAATCTTTAAAGTTGTGGGCATGTTCTGTAAATTAAATGATGCAAATCCTCAAACAATCCATGTTAATTCCAGGTTGTGAGTCAACAAAACATAAAAAATGCCAAGGTGGGATTTACTTTTGCAAGGCACTGTGTGTGTATATATATATATATATATATATATATATATATATATATATATATATATATATATATATATGTCAGGGCTTATTGTGAGCCTCTTGGTTGTTGTATTTTTTATCAGAGGCGCTTTTGCTGTCATTGTAAGGTCTGGGCTGATCTGCTTTTTGCGCTTATTGCAAGGCTGTCCCCTGGTGTAGTTTGTGTGCTATGAGCAGCGTTGGCGCTCGTTGTGAGGCGCGTAGTGAATGTTGTCATGAATCACCCAGGGGCCATATTGGATTTGGTGTGAACTATGCTGGGGCCATTTTGTGACTGGCAGCAGTGGCCATTTTGGCCTGGATTATCTTACACATGCTGGTGCCATGTGGAAGAACAAAAGATTTGGGCACAAAGTTACTGCTTGTAAATGGTATGAATAGGGGGTTCCACTGTCACCATTAAATAAAGTCAGCATTACTGCATAAAATGGATTGACGTGGAAAACTTGCCCCACCCTGATACCATGTGGGAATGGGGAAATATGGTTATAGGTTATTAATATGTTAGTGTTATATTGTATATTGTATTGTGGAGTGATAGCTATGTTGTAATTAGTCAACCCTCCCCCATTGTATAAACTCTCAGTTAGGAGTTGGCCATATGGTCCTTAGTGTAAACAAAGGATAAAACCTAAACAAATAGATTGGCCAGACTGCCAGGCACTGCAGGACAATAGTATAGTATGGGGTTTCCCAACCACAAGCCCAGGGGCATAGTTCAAGAGCTAATAAAGGATGTTTCTCCCTTGAGAGCCAGCCACCAAATTAATTAGTAGCCACGCCTGGGGGAGGCACTGGGGGAGGAGACTAATAAGTTCCCACAAATTACTTCTGTGAGAATGGCCAGAGGGGAATGAGGGTTTGACTAAGAGTAGCCACTCCCTGTACTGGTTTTGTGAGTTGTTTAAATACTTGTGGAAAAATAAAGAAGTTGTTCATAATTTTCATCAAGACGTGGTGTGTAGATGTATTATTTACCCGGGGACATATGCTTGCAGTAAGATTCGTCAGACTTACTGTCAATATTGCTCAGTCTAAACCAAGGGCTGAGACATGATGTTCCTGTACTCAAAGCTACTCCAAGGTCCAGAGTAACCCAAATCAAGTCAGCAGACCCCAGCCAGAGAGTGGGTCGTGATAAATGTCTTTTGCGTTTATTGCGATAGTGGTTTTTTGTTGTTGTTGTGTATATGTATGTTGTGATGCTAAATAAATAAGTAGTAAATTAATAAAATTAATATACTTTACCTATTTGTAAGTAATACATGCAGGAAGCATTGTGCTGAAGAGCTGACAATCTGTTTCTATGTTCCTGCAGCATGCAATGTAGGTTTGAGGTGTAAGTGTCCGTTAAGGTCGTATTTTTGCGAGTCCGTAATGGATTTTTTCTAAGTCCCGCGGCTCGTATATTTTTGTCTAAGTCCGTAGTTAGTCATTCCGTGTTTATGTGTTTTCAAAGTCTCAGTTGTGTGGTCGTTTGTGAGGCTCTGTAGAATGCAATGAGCCTGGGGCAAGCGTTAGCAACAACCTGCATTGCTGACAACTATATATGTGATTATATATATATATATATATATATATATATATATATATATATATATATAAAGATTGAGGTAGCTGTGAGTGTCAGTTGAATAATCAGAGTATTGCAGTGAATAGTGATACCTTTTTTATTGGACAAAGTTATTCATAATAAAGCGACGAGCTTTCGAGAGAAGATCCTTTCTTTATCAAGTCAAAAAGCAAAACTGATACAAATATGAACTAAAAACAGTAAACAGAAAGAGAGGAAAGGGAAAAAAATGGAAAAAACAAGAACAAAATTCATTGGGCAGAGTTAAGTGAGAAACAGACCAGCATTGTGAATAATGTCCTGATAGGTCAGTAAGTCTATAGATCAGGTTGTAGATAAGAACACAGCAGAGTAAAAATAAAGAGCAATAAATGTCAACATAGCATGTAGATTACAAAAGCAGCAATAGAAGGGGGGGTGGGCGGGAGGTATGTGGAATGTGTGTGAGCTATAAGACATTAAGATTGTGGGCCAGAAAGCCTAAGTCAATATTAATGCCCATAGACTTGGTATTAAAACATTTAATCATTTGCAATTCAAAAGTCTTCCTCAGTTGGATAGTTCTGAAATGCCCTCTGAGTACTTTTATTTTGAGGTTCTGGATGGAGTGATTTACCTGGGGGAATAATATTGACTTAGGCTTTCTGGCCCACTATCTTAATGTCTTCTAGCTCACACACATTCCACTTACCTCCCCCCTTTCTATTGCTGCTTTTGTAAGCTATGCTATGATGAAATGTATTGCTCTTTATTTTACTCTGCTGTGTTCTTATCTACAACATGATCTATAGACTAACTGACCTATCAGGACATTATTCACAATGCTGATTTGTTTCTTATTTAACCCTGCCCAATGAATTTTGTTCTTGTTTTTCCATTTTTTTCCTTTCCTCACTCTGTTTACTGTTTTTAGTTCAAACTTGTATCAGTTTTGCTTTTTGACTTGATAAAGAGGATCTTCTCTCGAAAGCTCGTCGCTATTTTATGAATAAGTTTGTCCAGTAAAAAAGGTATCACTATTTACTGCAATACTCTGATTATTCAACTATGTATACCGCAAGGACAGGCCGCAAGCTTTACGGCTATTCTATTCCCCTCCGGCCGGGGACTCCGGCAGGCTTGCGGCCGGCGCCTTGCTATCCCTTGCGGACGATCGCGCCGGAGAAAAGCCTTTGATCTAAAACGGCCGCAAGGAAATCGGCCGTAAGAAAAGCCTGGTTGCGATTCTATTGCTCCGGGAACCCTCTCTGCAAGGCTAAAAATGAGCCGCAGCTTACTTGCAGCAAACAGGTCCCGCTAGCACCAATTAAGCACATAAAATAGCTCAAATAAAGCCATCCTGCACTTTGAGAAGACTATAAAGGGATTTTAGGTGTTAGAAAAAATAGCACATAATTATCCTATACTCAAATCCGTAAAATATTTTATTTTTAATATACGTAAAATATCCATGTAAAAAGTCCAGAGTCCTTGGAGCACCTCAGACACACCCACGCCGCAGCCGGAAAATAAACAGTTAATTGGAACTCGGGTTTGGGCTGATGTGCAAGCTTGAGAGTGGGTTACTTTTAATCCTCATGTCCCCCAATATGATCCCTAGCATTTACAGAGCTTTACAGTGCAGTCTTCAATTTATATTTGACTTTAAAGATTTCTGAGCTTACGGCCGGTTGCAAGATATACGGCCGGCCGTAAGAGGAGATCCTTGCGGGCCGTATAATAGAATCGCGAGTTAACTGAACCCCCGCAAGGAATCGCAGCCTTACGGCCGATTTACGGCCGGTAATAGAATGAGGCCCCATATATGCAAATATATATATATATATATATATATATATATATATATATATATATATATATAACATTATGGGCCAAGGTTTTTCAGTAACAAAGTAAGGCATTTGTTTTATTGAGATAAATAATATGTTATTACAAATGCTTGGAAAATAAATGTACCAGGGCAAGTAAAGGATTTGTTTACATGGGAAAAATATTGTAAATAATATACCATATTAAACTATGATATCACTGAGCCTACAACACATTTATACACATGCCAACACAGCCTCTGCATTATATTTATTGTACAGTAAGCCATGTACCTCCACTAATAAAACACTGCCCCAAAGATTGTATAAAAACCCTCTCATGCTATAGAGGGGAATGATTTATATAAAATGCATTACCCCTAGGTTGCAACACATAAATATACATTATGCATAGACATATCTGGTTTAAGGCATTAATATCCTGCTCTGATTATAAATTATACATATGCCCTTCTAACTAAACACATTAAATATACAGAATATGCCAAGAACATTATATGAAATAAATATGATATTGTAATGTAAAGGAAAAACCTTCTGGTTTAAAAAAATTATGAAATTAAATTGATAAGACTCTGTATTGTAAAAGCAAAATACAATAAATATGCCGCTTTTTTTTCACGTATCCAACAGCGGAAAACTTTTGAATTTAAAAATTATTAAATTTTTTAATACAAAGGATTTGGGCATTAACATCGACTTAGGCTTTCTGGCCCACTATCTTAATGTCTTATAGCTAACACATTCCACTTACCCCCCCCCCCCCCCCCCTTCTATTACTGGTTTTGTAAGCTACATGCTATGCTGAAATGTATTGCTCTTTATTTTACTCTGCTGTGTTCTTATCTACAACCTGATCTATAGACTTACTTACTGACCTATCAGGACATTATTCACAATGCTGGTCTGTTTCTCACTTAACTCTGCCCAATGAATTTTGTCTTTCTTGTTTTTCCAATTTTTTTCCCCCATCTCTTTCAGTTTACTGTTTTTAGTTTATACGTGTATCAGGCATTATCTCTCAAAAGCTTGTCGCTTTATTATGAATACGTTTGTCCAATAAAAAAGCTATCACTATTCACTGCAATACTCTGATTATTCAACTGGGTTACTGGACATTCACGGCTACCTCGCTTATATATACCGTATATATATATATATATATATATATATACACATACATATATATATATATATATACACATATACATTGCCTCAGGAGAGAGGGAGCCACTATTTTCAGAAGATCAATTTTTCATTTCTATCACTGACACTTAGAATTCTGAGCAGTATAAACTAATAGCATTCAGAACTTTAACTGGAGTTTGAGCCATCTTTTCACCCTAACAGCGTGTGATAGCAGTTTGCCGTGCTCCCAGGTCTCCTCTAAATTAACATATAATTGTTTTTCTCAAGGTAATTCTGGCTTGCAAAGGAACCCCAGCAACAAAAAGCTTATAGAGACCCTACAGCTGCAATCAGAATAATGGATAACAATGTTATAAATTTAATTTCCCGTCATGTACAACAGCTTTATATAAATCCTACAGTAAATATTTGCTCCTTGGAATCTGTCAAATTAGGAGAGAACCCAGCTGATAAATTGGACAGATATGGTCAGTACAAGACAACAGCCCTATTAGCAGGAGTAGCGGTGTTTGGAGACCGGATCCCAGGATGTCCATTTCCAGGAAAATGTGAGTGAGGATTGAGAAATTACCAATAAAATCAACATCTAGAGGCCACCAATACTTAGTTATATATGTAAATATAGGATTCAAATAACACTTATTTATCTGGTTAAAATACCATTTTAGGTTAGGAACAACCTTGTCACGCACCCAATGCCAGATGTAGATTGCTGGAGCCCCTAGACAGAAAAGCTAAAGCAGCCCTGTATTGTGAGTGAGTGTGCATATACTCCCACCACACGAACAAGCTCCTGTGCAAGTTTATATTGAACCTCCCAATCTATACTCATTGGGTTAAACTAGGGTAACACTGCACATATGCACATTTCTGAGAAAATAAAAAAATCTGAGTGCTGTCTATTCAAGGAATACAATATTGTCAGCTAGGGTTTCTGTAAAAAAAAAACATAGACATAACTTCTGGGGTACATTAATATATTTACAGCATATAATATCCAAATATAAATACTGCGTTCTATACATATTTGCTACTTCTACACCAGGCTTGAACACAGTTAGTCCTTCAGGCCACATTTTCAAGATATCCCATCACAAGTAAATACAAATTATTTACTAATTTAGAATCTGGCACTGCTGCAAAAAACTTAATTTCCAGCAATTTGTAAACCTTTGAGTCACCCTTCTGTTGTGCAAAAAGAGCTTTTGTTTAAAGCATATTTGTTCACAAATAAATAAAAGTTCCATGTCATTACAATCTGTGTAACAGATGTACAGGTTTAGCCCACTTAACGCTACCCCTTTTAGCGCTGATTCGCTATAGCGCTTTTTTTCCTGACGGACCCCTGAAGGGTTAATAAGAACTCTCTTTGTGTTTAGGAACTGGAAAATTAGCTGACATATAGAATATTACCATCTGTTTCTTGGCTATCTATGTTCCAAGAACATCTTACGATTTGACCTTGTTAGACTAACAAAGCTGTTTCTGCGGAAACTGCAATTTCCTCTGATATGCCTTCTTTCATTCAAGTATATAAGTTTTGCCATTCTACAAATAAATGAGCTTGTACTGAGACTTTTGTGTGTGTGTGTCATTTCCAGTACTAGCTTCCAGAGCTCTGTTTGAGGCCCGAGGTCCAAGCCGTCAAGGCAGTAAAATAAGCCCCAACAGACCCCTTTTAACATTCTGATTTGCTATAGCGCTGTTTTTCCTGACGGACCCCTTTTAACATTCTGATTCTCTATAACACTGTTTTTTTCTCCAAAGAAAACAGAATTCAGGATGACCCAGAAGCTTCAACATCAATCATTTAAGATTTATTCTTCTGCTAATGTTCAGTTTGTGTTAGTGTTATGCTTGTTGTCTCTTTGAAGTTCATTTAAAACCCCAAAAGTTTAAATTTCAATTGAAATTGTTTTTTTTTTCATGAGTTCCCCTATCCCTAATTGTGGCAATTGAATAGTGATTTGCGATTGTAACATTTACGGTCTTGAAAGATCAAAGGCTTAGATGTGTCAGAGTTACGATTTTAACAACCTCATGGATTTTCAGCCTGTAACCCGCAAATCGTTGCAGGTAGCTTAACAATGCCAATAGAATAGCGAAGTAGTTTACAGGCTCCATTGCGGGCTCCAGTTACTAACAATTGCTCAATTGAATAGGGCCCTGTGTCTGCTTCTTTATTTTGTAATGGACTATTATGTGCACATAGACTAGATTAGTGATGGTAAAGTTTGTCCTCTAAGTGCAGCCAAGAAGATTGCAGTATGTTTTTGTTTGTTAATTCAGGTCCTCGATATTTGAGCCCGTGAGTAACTTTATGATATTCATTGTAGTCTACCTCAGTGAACCTATGTAAATAAGGAGATGGATACTGTAATCCTGGTCTATAGGTGGAACTCATTGTCCAGACTTTACCTCCAATGTATGAAGCATTATGTCATTTGTTAAAGTGTTATCAATTAATCATTGAGTGTCAACACATTTATGAAGTTTATTATTATTATACTACTAGTAACTTGCCCGTCATGAATGACAGTATCATATGTTATGTTAATTTGTCTGCTTTCTCTCTCGGTGCCGTCTCTCTCTGTGCACCCTCTCTTTGTGTGTGTGTGTGTGTGTGTGCGCTCTCTCATCATGCCCTCTGTCTCTCTGCCTCCCTTCCTCTCTCTTTGCCTCCCTCCCTCTCCCCCCTCTTTCTCTCCCTGCCTCCCTCCCCTTCTCCCTGCTTGCCAACTACCTGCACTGCATGTGTGCATTGGTGCTGCTGCATCACGCATGTGCAGTGGTGATGCTTGCGCAGTGGAGCGGGTCCCACTTGTATGACACAACTACGACACACATGTGCAGTTGCGCGATTCCACCAGGATGCAGGGCAATAAGCATGTGAGAACGCCTGCGCAGAACGCATCTCATGGGCTCACATATGATAATTATGTTGATGGATTGCACATGAACTTTGCAGTTTAGATACATCACATGTTAATTTCACCACCTTCAGATAGTATTAAATGGCAATAAATACACATTGATCCTATGACAGAATAACTATTGGAGAAATTGTAAATGTATTTGTAGGCTTGGCGAGTAAATATTAACCCCTGTGTCTCAAGTGTGGTTTAGCATTAATTGATTGACAGTGTTCAATTGTATGAGGATGTTTAGTTTATTGCACTTTAGTATTTATTGTTGAAGAGGGCCGTGTTGAGCATTACTCCGGCTTCTTTTAGCGTGTGTAGGTCTCAAATTTATTTTATTAGGGTCCTGTAAAATGCTTTTTGGGCTATTGTATTTCTTGCACTGGGCTTTTATGGACACTCATTACTACTTAAGGTTTTTGGAAGTGTTCACATAAGGGCGTTAGCTGCGGTTACAGAGTTTGATTTTATATGTTGCATTATCACAGATATCTTTCAAGAGTAATTGCACTTGAGATCAAACCATAGGTAGGACAGGGAACAGTTCACTTGTAGTGATCACTCTTAAGGTTTTACTCATAACGGTTTGTTAAGAGTATGTGGGATTTTTTCTTGTACAATTTTCTACTGGACACATGTAATTGAGTTTGAATTTCACCAATAAAGTAGGTGTGTGCCCATCGATGACATGTTTTTAAAGACGACACTTGTTCTAGCTAACCCAGTACAAATGTATAACATATTTACCAATTATATATATTTTTTTCAATATCTTGAGCACTTACAATTAGATTGAAATACCAAATACGTTTTGTGCCCCTTAAAATGTAACCTTATTGTTGCAAGCAGGTAGACAACAGAGCTGATTTTGTTTTTAAAATTAAAATTGGGTGAAAAAATTCCATTTATTGAAGAAGAAAAAAAAATTAAAAAATTGTTGTAGTTATTACTTGTTTTCTGAAACATGTTGCCCATTGTCAAGTTTAGACCATAGCTTATAATTTAAACCTCAACTTTACTAATACAATAGTTAATATACCAGTTAATGCTAGTATACCTTATACTGTATTTCTCTGACTTTTTAATGCTTAGACATAAGGTGCTCATATATGAAAAAAACACACTAAGAGAAGATGAATCTAATTAATATCAGTATTGTGAAACGTATTATACCATTTTCTAGAAGGCTGCACTTTGATCCTGCAAATCACATCAACCCACTTCTTCCAAAGAATAAATTAAAGAACCAATGTGGTCATTTTTATGAACAATTACTGACCAAAAAAGTGTAGGTGCCGTCTGATACTGGAGCAGTCTGGAGTAAATTAGTTAATTTATTAAGGGTGGTGTTCAGCTAATAAACACCCAAGGGTCATTTAACCAACCATATATATTTTTGACTTTTTTATTGACCACTACAGGGTGTATAGAGTTACAAGGGGACCCAAAATGATTTCACACCAGGGCCTCACCCACTGAAAGCCACCATTATAATGGACACTAGCCTATTGAACACATCTGTTAGGACATTTAAGATACATACATAAACAAAATAAATGCCTAGTTGTAATGCAACACTGTTTCAATGCCCACGGTAACACAATATTCAAATATTATAGACATGTAATTAGGCACGATTAGATGCTTACAGTGATCACATTTTTTATGCGTAATAGCGATCATGATAATCATTAGATTAGAGGTTCTAAAACTAAGTTTTACAGACCATTATACAGTCTGAGTTTTATTTAGATGGTAGTCCACATTACGACTAGGATTACAAAACATTATTAAACAAAATGCAAGCATAATTAATAAAATGCATAAAGCTGTACATTCTATATCTGTGGGGAGCAACAGGCACCATGTAGTCCTCATAGGACCCACAGGCACTTCACATGTCCCCAGCCGGTTCTGTACAGTTGGAAAGAATTTCCCTCTTCAAAAATATATAGTCCACTCTCCACAACTAACATATTGTCCTCAATAATGCATATCATCATTATTTATACCAATTTAGCCATCCAACAGAGATTTTACCATTTCTGCTACTGCTAAAACAAAGTTGAAAACAACTGTACAGCCCTTTTAAGGACTAACAGCACCATTAAATTCCTCCAACTGTAAAATCAGTAGGCTGTAAAGAAGGCTGCAAGAGTTATAACTATTAAATTGGTATATTTCAGCTACCCACAAACAGTCTGAAAGGTTACAGGTGGAAAAACCCTACAGGGAGATCAAAATCTGGCCTCTGTCTCAGGTAAGCCTGTCAAGATCTGTCAAGCCTGTAAATGTTACAATCGCAAATCGCTATTAAAATTGCTACGGATCCCCAAAGACCACTGGCGTTCAAACACGTAAACAGCAAATAAAGCCAAAAATATTACGGCCTCCAAGTAGGACCCACAAAGGGTTTACAGACAAGTTCTAAACATTGTCAAATACAATATAAACTCACTAGTGGACTTTGAACAGGGAGACATGACACATGAAATATTTTAAACGGGCCATGATTTCCCTCAAAGGCAGGTGTGGTGGTGTTGACTGCATTGGGGCCGGAGGTGTCGGCTGCAGGGCTGGAGTGTTGTGGGAGGCCATGTTGGGGGACCCCATTGTGTGGGAGGCCATGTTGGGGGACCCCATTGTGTGGCAGTGGTTGTGGCCTGACATGGCTGCAATGGTGTTGTAGCAGGTGGCAGCTGTGATGATGGCTGGGGCCAGGACAACATTATCAGGTTTGGTGTGGTTGTTCTTTGGCTCCATGACATGCCCGGTGGAAGCGGCTGGAATAGATGTGCATGGCTAAATGATGTGTTCGGAGTGGGATTCACTGCCCGGGCCTTCAGAGATGAGGGTAATCATCTGGATTGTGAATGGCCAGCTTCTGTGGATGGTCCCGGGCCCTCTCGAATGTTCTGCCCTTCTTCATTAACCACTCCCACCTCCAGTGTAGCCTCCACCTGTGCCTCTGTGGTCGGCCTTGTCCTCCCGGGTACTGAAATGGAAGAACATACATATTTGAGTTGGTTTCCCTACACAATTGACAGCTATGTGTGTCCATATTCTTGACATCATGGTCACCTGTGATTAACTGTGGTGCTTGTGTTACACAGATGAACCACAGCCTGCATAATTAGTATGGTTAATCATGGCTCATATGAATATATGTACTGTAGGTTTGGTGTGCCATCTGCATGTGAATCAGACATATGCACTGCTGTGCAGTGTGTGAGACTGACCAATCTGTGACCTTTTCCCAGCAATGGTTGTTAATATGCAGCCGAGACATGGTCCAGGTTAGTACAGTATATGACACGCACATGCAGTCCTACAGAGTCTGTATCCACATATGCCACAGTGCGCACATCCATACATATACCCTTTCAAATGTCAAATCAATCTTGATCTAATTGTACTCAGAATCAGTTTTAACTGCAGGTATTGGCCAGACATTTCATTGATAGAAATTATGAAAATTATATGTTTGCTACCAGGATTTACATGGTTATTGATGCCCCATATAGGGCTTACAGAGCTATTGTATGTCAGTTATCTATGCATGTGGGCAGTGGTGTAGGAGGGATACAGCTCATTGTATACACCAGCCAGAGAAAGAGCTTAATTATACATACAGACATCATGATATCTGTGGGAGTATTTGTTCCCTTTCTCCATACCTCTACCTCTAATCCTCCTCGTCTGGTGTTACCCTCCCTCTCCCCGTCTGGTGTTACCCTCTCTCTCCCCCCTCCTCTCCTCACTTACCTCCTCTCCTCCTTTAATTTATGAAATAAATATAAGGATAAATCAATATAATAT
This sequence comes from Discoglossus pictus, assembly GCA_027410445.1. Lineage (NCBI taxonomy): Eukaryota > Metazoa > Chordata > Amphibia > Anura > Alytidae > Discoglossus > Discoglossus pictus. The sequence continues at coordinate 56,914,280 of CM050175.1, forward strand.
ATACATGGATGTGTATGTGGTAAAACAAGAATGTGAGTATTATGTGTAGTATAGTAATTTCATGGGGGGGGGGGGGGGGGTATGAGGGGTTTAGATGTGTTGTGGCCTACCACTATGTATAGCTATGTAAGTATTAATCTGTGTGTGTAAATTATGTGATATCAATAATAATGTGTGCTGTAAATTAAGAGTTAATATATATTAGTGGTCAAAAAACAAACAAAAAAAAACCTTACAATGCTCCTTTTCTCTCTCACGCTCTCTCCCCAATGCTCACAAACCAATGCCTAGACCTGTGTGTTCACTTGCTCAGCTACAGCAGTCAATGATTTATGGTTTTTGTGCCCTTTAAAATCCCTTTCTGTGGTGTTTATTGATGTTCCCCTCTTTCTTTGGATTGGAAATGGTGCCCGCATCTATTCCAGCTCCCTAACAGCTTGCGTGTGCCTAAAGGCATGTGGCGCCAGCCCTTTGTTTGCGGCATGGTTGAATGTAATAGCTCTGTAACTCTGCCATTTAATGTGGCTGTAAGTTTCCCTTCAATTGAGATAAATTGCATCTCGCTATTACACATTGTATGGTTTGTGAGTTTAGATGCTATATAACAGTAGTGCACATTGCATTATAATTTTTAAGAAACTGGCAGAAACATAATTTGGTGGTCCGTGAAGAGCCTCAGCAGTAATGACTTGGGGCCTCATTCTATTACCGGCCGTAAATCGTCCGTAAGGCTGCGATTCCTTGCGGGGGTTCAGTTAACTCGCGATTCTATTATACGGCCCCGCAAGGATCTCCCCTTACGGCCGGCCGCATATCTTGGAACCGGCCGTAAGCTGTGAAATATAAAAACGCAAAAATAAATTCAAGCCTGCACTGTACAGCTCTGTAAATGCTAGGGATCATATTGGGGGACATGAGGATTAAAAGTAACCCACTCTCAAGCTTGCACATCAGCCCAAACCCGAGTTCAAATTAACTGTTTATTTTCCGGCTGCGGCGTGGGCGTGTCTGAGGTGCTCCAAGCCCTATGGACTTTTTACATGTATATTTTACGTATATTAAAAAAATATTATTTTACGGATTTGAGTATAGGGTAATTATGTGCTATGTTTTCTAACACCGAATATCACTTTATAGACTCCGCAAAGTGCAGGATGGCTTTATTTGAGCTATTTTATGTGCTTAATTGGTGCTAGCGGGACCTGTTTGCTGCAAGTAAGCTGCGGCTCGTTTTTAGCCTTGCAGACAGGGTTCCCAGAGCAATAGAATCGCAACCAGGCTTTTCTTACAGCCGATTTCCTTGCGGCCGTTTTAGATCAAAGGCTTTTCTCCGGCGCGATCGGCCAGCGATAGCAAGGCACCGGCCGCAAGCCTGCCGGAATCCCCGGCTGGAGGGGAATAGAATAGCCAGAAAGCTTGCGGCCGGTCCTTGCGGCCCCGCAGCGGCTGCGGCCGGTAATAGAATGAGGCCCTTGGTCTGCTAAAACCCATGTCAACTTTTTAAAAGACACATCTAGCATCACTCTCATCAGGGCAGGGCTTAGGAACTGGGGCAGGGATGGGGGGACAAATACCCCCCCCCACCCGATTAAATATAAAACATAAAAAAAAACAGCAAAATTAAAACTTAATTATACATTACCATTTTTGGCCACAATATGTCTTTCCTATGAAAGTTTTGACCACACATATAGATATATAGAGATAGAGAGAATACCCAACCAGCACAAATACGAACACCTAAGACTATTTTAGAATTGCTCCTAAAAAAACTAAATGGAGGAATTTAAAATACTGTCCAATAAAACAGAATATAACAGAGCCGCTTAACACTCCTATATAAATTTAGAGTAATTTGTACTTATTGCTACTTTACAGTAAGTGTAGCTGTAAGATTAGTAGCAATGTAACAAGAATGTGTCAATTTGAAGAGATACATTCAGTTGTAAATTGCAATCAATATATCATATAACCATAATGCTTATTTGGTGACACTTGAATTAATGCAGCATAACAAGGTCCCCTTTAAGATATAGGCACAATATAATAATAAATCATAGCAAAATACCAATCCACACTGCCCCAATATGGGAAGCACACTTTAAAAGAGGATACAGTCGAAAGGCTGAGGGGATCCAGGGGATCACACACACACACACATCTACTTTATGGGCCTTTGGCGCTCATCGCGGGCCTCATAGTGGTGGTAATTGCAAGTTGTGGTTGCGAATACGCAACCCGTACATTTTAACAACGCTTGACGACAACTCCTAATAACCACAGCTACTATATGTGATGTATTATTCCTACTTATTATGGAGATCTACAATTATACGGATCCACAAAATAAATTCCTGTGCTCATAAGCAGAGTATTACATAATTACATAGCCCCTCCATTCCCCTTATTAGTTTTGTTGAAAAAAGACTTTCAGTCCATCAAGTTCAACCTTTTAGGAACTACTCTGATCTGCAATATGCGGATTAGTTGTTAATTAATTGTTACTTAATCATTAATCAACAAATTATTTATTTATTTATTTTAATTAATTAATAATTAATTGATCCAGAGGAAGGCAAACAGAAAAAAAAACGAAGTGAAACTTAGCTAATCGTCTCAAAGGGAAAAAAAAATAATTCCTTCCTGACCCCACAGATTAACCACTCTTAATGTGAAGAACCCTTTTCTTTCTTTAAGGTGGAATCTTTTTACTTCTAACCTCAAGGGATGTCCCCTTGTCAGTTGAAAATCTCTTGGCACAAATGGCTCATTTGACAAATCTTTATACTGACCCTGGATGTATTTATATAAGGTAATCAGTTCTCCTATTAGACTACTTTTTTCTAGAGAAAAGAAGTTTAATTTGGTTAGTCTTTCTTCATAACTCAGCCCCTCCATTCCCCTTAGTTTTGTTGCCCTTCTTTGTACTTTTTCCAGCTCTAAAATGTCCTTTTTATGAAGTGGTGCCCAAAATTGTACTCCATATTCCAAATGAGGGCGTACTAGAGATTTGTATAGTGGCAGAATTATATTTGCCTCCCTCGCTTCTATACCCTTCTTAATACATGCTAATATTTTACTTGCCTTTGCAGCTGCTGCTTGGCATTGAGCAATGTTACCTAGGTGGTTGTCTACAAGCACTCCCAAATCCCTTTCAATATCTGATACCCCTAGATTTGCTCCATTAAGATTATAAATTGCATGGCTATTTTTCCTTCCCAGATGCATAACTTTACATTTATTCTTTTTAAATCTCATCTGCCATTTAGATGCCCATTCCTCAATTTTATGTAAATCCCTTTGGAGGGAAAGCACATTCAAAAATAAAACACATTTTCTACCCCATTCTTTTATAAATAGAAAGTACCCCTAAACTCTGAGTTGCTGTCAGTAGGAGACGGGTTCCTTCCATGTAATGGGCCCCGGTGCTTTTCACCTGTTGCACTTTCAATAGCTCCACCCCTGAGCCAGAAAGTAACAATACTGCAATAATGAGCAATCACCCCATGCCTTTAATTATGTATGATTAATGTTCATCACTGTGATTAATGGGTGTAACTGACATCAGGTCAGTTTCCTGGTCGCAAAATGATTCAGTGCCCTCAAAATGCCATCTTTCAATTAGTTATGGTGCAATTAATTACAACAGTATTTGTTTCTGTAATATGCCTTGCTGTATTATTTGGATAGTGTGCTCCTGACTTGTAATACAGCCAAATTATCCTCTGGCTATTAACCCTTTTACCGTCACAATCTTGCTCTCCTGCCCCTTTTTTGACACTTCTGTTTTTCAAAATGAGCCCTTTAGAGTTATTTTTTTTAAAATATACTCTTTTTAAGAACCACACTTGTAATGGCCAAAGAGTTTTTAGAATGTTTTAAATCACATATTATAATTGTCCTGCTACGAATCGTCGTCACGCTGTTTGCGTGGTCCGTACGATTTAGCGGGCTTAGCGATGAGCGCCGCAGGCGCTCATTGCCCGGCGAGCTTTGCACAGCGAGGCGAGCCGTTAAACCGTAGCAAAAAAATACGGCCGCAACTCGCGAACATGAAAAAAAATACAAACACAATAAATACACACAGCACATACATAAAAAGCTTACCGACAGCAAGAGGGAGCATCCACGACCTCAAAAAAACAAGTTACACCTTCATTTAGCTCAAAATAAAACATTTTAGACACTAAAAAATTCTTGAAGCGAGAGAAAAAATGGCGGCCGAACAAAACTAAAACGAGGCTACAGCACTATAATCCGCTAAGACGCATACCACACATTACCCGCCATTTTACGATAATGCGGAAGTACACAGCTATGTTAACGGTTTCGGCTTGCGCACGCACACTATTACACTGCACGTTCATCACGATTACACAGCACCTCCACACCACTAATGCTGCAGCAACATCAACACAGATTGCCAGCTCTTCAACACAATGCATAAAAATAAGTAAAGTATATTCATTTATTAATTTGAATTATATATTTCAGTAGTACACACCAAACAACATTAGCTACCTTACAATTCCATATGTATAATAATAACTAAACAACTTTCCAAACATACACATCTCATTGCCGTAATTTTTTGAAGTGCAATACGCTAGTAATAATATAGTCTCTAATTTATTACTTTTTTGTATATCTTGCTGTGGAATCTACCATTTTGGCTTCGGCTGTTCCACATCCTGTTATGAGAGGAGACATTGACGTCTTAATTGAAATTTCAATAAATTATTTAGTACCAGTTCATAGATAGCTAGATAGATAGATAGTGTCCAACTCTCCATGATTCTATGGACTGCAGCTTGCCTGGCACATCTTGTGTCTGTTTCTGCTCATCCAAAAGGTTTTCATGGCAAAGATACTCAAGTGGGTTGCCAATTCCTTCCCCAGTGGATTTCAATTTGTCTGACCTCTCTGCCATGACCTGCCCATCTTGTGTGACCCTACATGATATACCTCACAGCGTCACACAAATGTGACCACAAGTATACTAATTATTTACGGTACTACTGTATGGTGGAGGCTTCTATCTTATTTCCTGCTCAGACTTCCAATTACTACAGTTATTCTACTACATTCTGGGAACCCAAGCAAGGACATGCAAAAGGCTTTGCACTTTAATCCAATATAATTTTAAACATGGCTTCCTTTCAGCATATGTCTGCTGCATCACACAGCTTTAAGCATAGCCCAGGATATCATTTATAAATATTTGAAGTGCTCATTAGAATCAATGGCACACTATGCTCTTTTTCTGGGTTAAAACATCAAATCTAGTGCGCCATTGATAACATTGCATTACGGTTAATAGCAAAAAGGAAAGTACAGACCAGGACATACCGTATACACCGCAACACCACCATCTCTTGCTTCCCGGCTCTCTAGAGTGGGTGACTGAGGCTCTCAAATGGGCAGATGGCGGCGGGGCCTCGTCATCACCGCTCGAGGAAGTGGCTCCTCAAAGACTGGCATTAAGAATGCAGAGACTGAGCACCGCACCCTGCGCCCCCCACCCCCCTCCCGCACAGTCACGCAGAGCCCAGCACAAAGAGAGCCCCCCGCACACTGGCACATAGAGCCCAGCACCCAGAGAGCCCCAGCACATTGTCACGCAGAGCCCGGCACACAGAGAGTTTCCAGCACGCAGAGAACCACCCCGCACGCAGAGAGCCCGCCGCACGCAGAGAGCCCCACGCACACGGTCACGCAGAGCCCAGCAGAAAGAGAGCCCCCTGCACACTGGCACGTAGAACCCAGAACCTAGAGAGCCCCAGCTCACTGTCACGCAGAGCCTGGCAGCCAGAGAGCCCCAGCACAGTGGCACACTATTCGGTACTTCTTGTACAAATGACAAATGCGCAATATATATATATATATATATATATATATATATATATATATATATATATACATATATACATACAGTGGATATAAAAAGTCTACACACCCCTGTTAATATGTCAGGTTTCTGTGCTGTAAAAAAATGAGACAAAGAAATATTTTCAGAACTTTTTCCACCTTTAATGTGACCTATAAACTGTACAACTCAATTGAAAAACAAACTGAAATCTTTTAGGTAGAGGGAAGACAAAATATAAAAATAAAATAATATGGTTGCATAATTATGCACACCCTTAAACTAATACTTTGTTGAAGCACCTTTTGATTTTATTACAGCACTCAGTCTTTTTGGGTATGAGTCTATCAGCATGGCACATTTTGACTTGGCAAGATTTGCCCACTCTTCTTTGCAAAAACACTCCAAATCTGTCAGATTGCGAGGGCATCTCCTGTGCACAGCCCTCTTCAGATCACCCCACAGATTTTCAATCGGATTCAGGTCTGGGCTCTAGCTGGGCCATTCCAAAACTTTAATCTTCTTCTGGTGAAGCCATTCCTTTGTTGATTTGGATGAATGCTTTGGGCCGTTGTCATGCTGAAAGAAGCCTGAAGGTTTTGTGCCAATATTGACTGGTATTTGGAACTGTTCATAATTCCCTCTATCTTAACTAAGGCCCCAGTTCCAGCTGAAGAAAAACAGCCCCATGCTTCACTGTGGGTATGGTGTTCTTTTGGTGATGTGCAGTGTTGTTTTTGAGCCAAACATATCTTTTGGAATTATGGCCAAAAAGTTCAACCTTGGTTTCATCAGACCATAACACCTTTTCCCACATGCTTTTGGGAGACTTCAGATGTGTTTTTGCAAAATGTAGCCTGGCTTGGATGTTTTTCTTCGTAAGAAAAGGCTTTTGTCTTTCCTCTCTACCCCATAGCCTAGACATATGAAGAATACAGGAGATTGTTGTCACATGTACCACACAGCCAGTACTTGCCAGATATTCCTGCAGCTCTTTTAATGTTGCTGTAGGCCTCTTGGTAGCCTCCCAGACCAGTTTTCTTCTCGTCTTTTCATCAATTTTGGAGGGAGCTCCAGTTTTTGGTAATGTCACTGTTGTGCCATATTTTCTCCACTTGATGATGACTGTTTTCACTGTGTTACATGGTATATCTAATGCCTTGGAAATTCTTTGATACCTTTTAACAATGAGATCCCTCTGATGCTTTGGAAGCTCTCTGTGGACCATGGCTTTTGCTGTGGGATGCGACTAAGGAAATTTCAAGAAAGACCAACTAGAGAAGCTGAACTTTATTTGGGGTTTATCAGAGGCACTTTAAATGATGGCAGGTGTATGCTGGCTCCTATTTAACACGATTTGGAATGTGATTGCTTAATTCTGAACACCGCTACATCCCCAGTTATAAGAGGCTGTGCAGACTTATGCAACCACATAATTATTATTTTTTTTCTTCCCTCCACCTACAAGATTTCAGTTTGTTTTTCAATTGAGTTGTACAAATTATAGGTTACATTAAAGGTGGAAAATGTTCTGAAATGATTTATCTTTGTCTCATTTTTTTACAGCACAGAAACCTGACATTTTAACAGGGGTGTGTAGAATTTATATCCACTATATATATATATATATATATATATATATATATATATATATATATATATATATATATAGTCAGGTCCATAAATATTGGGACATCGACATAATTCTAATCTTTTTGGCTCTATACACCACCACAATGGATTTGAAATGAAACGAACAAGATGTGCTTTAACAGCAGACTTTCAGCTTTAATTTGAGGGTATTTACATCCAAATCAGGTGAACGTTGTAGGAATTACAACAGTTTGTATATGTGCCTCCCACTTTATAAGGGACCAAAAGTAATGGGACAATTGGCTGCTCAGCTGTTCCATGGCCAGGTGTGTGTTATTCCCTCATTATCCCATTTACAAAGAGCAGATACAAGCTCCAGTGTTCATTTCAAGTGTGCTATTTGCATTTGTTGCTGTTAACTCTCAATATGAGATCCAAAAAGCTGTCACTATCAGTGAAGCAAGCCATCATTAGGCTGAAAAAACAAAACAAACCCATCAGAGAGATAGCAAAAACATTAGGTGTGGCCAAATCAACTGTTTGGAACATACTTAAAAAGAAAGAACGCACCGGTGAGTTTAGCAACACCAAAAGGCCTGGAAGACCACGGAAAACAACTGTGGTGGATAGTTACATAGTTACATAGTATTTAAGGTTGAAAAAAGACTTTCAGTCCATCAAGTTCAACCTTTTAAGATCTCCTTTGATCTGCAATATGCAGATTAACTATTAATTCATTAGTTGTTAATTAATTATTAATCAATTATTTAATGTTTTTTTTTTTTGTTTGTTTTTTTATTATTATTAATTAGTCCAGAGGAAGGCAAATAGAAAAAAAAAAAAAAAAACACAAGCGAGACTTAGCCAATTGTCTAAAGGGGAAATGTTAAAAATTTGGATCATTACTGTCTCTCTAATTATCCTTTATAACCCTGAATTCCCTTTTTAATTAGAAATAAATCTAGTCCCCTTTTAAAGTTATCTATTGAATCCGCTGTCACCACCTCCTCTGGTAGAGAATTCCACAGATTAACCACCCTTACTGTGAAGAACCCCTTTCTTTCTTTAAGGTGGAATCTTTTTACTTCTAACCTCAAGGGATGTCCTCTTGTCAGTTGAAAACCTCTTGGCACAAAAAGCTCCCCGACAAATCTTTATACTGACCCTGGATGTATTTATATAAGGTAATCATATCTCCTCTTAGACGCCTTTTTTCTATAGAAAATACGTTTAATTTGGTTAGTCTTTCTTCATAACTTAGCCCCTCCATTCCCCTTATTAGTTTGGTTGCCCTTCTCTGTACCTTTTCCAGCTCTAAAATGTCCTTTTTATGAAGTGGTGCCCAAAATTGTACTCCATATTAAAAAAGAGGGCGTCCATACGGTTTGATTTGTATAGTGTATGTATATAGTATGTTCCATTTACAACAACCCTTTGCTTCCTGTCTTTTAGCCAGCTCTCAATCCATGAGCAGATATATTCCTGTATCCCTTAGTTTGCCCAATAGTCTCCCATGGGGCACTGTATCAAAAGCCTTTGCAAAATCCAAAAAGACTACATCCACTGAGTTGCCTTGATCCAGGTTCCTATTAAACTCCTCATAGAAACTAATTAGATTTGTTTGACATGACCTATCCCTCATAAACCCATGTTGACTCCTACTTATAATCCTGTTCAAATAGACATATTCTTGTATATTATCCCTTATTAACCCTTCTAAAAGCTTCCCCACTACAGAAGTGAGGCTCACTGGTCTATAATTCCCCGGATTTGCTCTTGCTCCCTTTTTAAATATAGGTATCACATCAGCTTTTCTCCAGTCATCTGGTAGAGACCCTGTGTTGAGTGAATCTTGAAAAATTAAATATAATGGTTTGGCTATTACAGAACCCAGTTCCCTTAGTACCCTTGGATGTATTCCATCAGGACCCGGGGCTTTATTAACATTTATTTTTTCCAACCTCTTTTGGATTACTTCCTGTGTTAACCAATTATTTGGCAAAGGTAGTGTAGCCCCATTATGTCGCAGTGTCCCAACCATTGGTATCTCCCTTGTGCATACCGAAGAAAATAACCTATTTAGCTCATCTGCCTTTTCCTGGTCACTAATTTTCAGACAGCCTGTTTCACATTGTAATGTTCCTATAGCTTCCTTCCTCGCCTTCTTCCCATTAATATACTTAAAAAATATTTTAGCGTTAGTCTTACTCTCTTTTGCAATTAATTTTTCATTTTCTATTTTAGCCAGTCTAATCGCGCTTTTGCAAGCCTTGTTGATTTCCTTGTATTCCCGTAAAGCAGTCTCTGTCCCCTCTTGTTTGTATAATTTAAATGCCTGTTTTTTTACTCCGTATCTTGATCTTTAAATCATTGTTAAGCCACATGGGTTGTGATTTACTCCTTTTACTTTTATTCCCACACGGTATATGCTGATGTGTATGTATATTTAGTAAGGATTTAAATGTTGTCTATTTATGTTCAGTGTTTTTACCTATCAGTTCTCTGTCCCAGTCTATACTTTGTATTGCTGCCCTTAGACCGTTAAAATCTGCCCTTTTAAAATTAAGAGTTTTTGTTGGCCCCTTAAAATGTTGTTTTTTTAATTCAATCTCAAATGAGACTGTGTTGTGATCACTGTTTCCCAAAGGTTGCCCTATTTCAACATTTGATACAAAATCAATATTATTTGTAATGAGTAAATCTAAGATAGCTTCATTTCTAGTAGGCTCCTGTATAACCTGGGCCAGATAATGATCCCTGAGTGTACTTAAGAACCTGCTCCCCTTAGCTGAACTGCTGGTCTCATTTATCCAGTTTATTTCAGGGTAATTAAAATCTCCCATTATTAGAACTTGCCCATGACCAAATAATTATTTCCCTGGTGAAGAAAACAACCTTCACAACAGTTGGCCAGATCAAGAACACTCTCCAGGAGGTAGGTGTATGTGTGTCAAAGTCAACAATCTAGAGAAGACTTCACCAGAGTAAATACAGAGGGTTCACCACAAGATGTAAACCATTGGTGAGCCTCAAAAACAGGAAGGCCAGATTAGAGTTTTCCAAACAACACCTAAAAAAGCCTTCACAGTTCTGGAACAACATCCTATGGACAGATGAGACTAAGATCAACTTGTACCAAAGTGATGGGAAGAGAAGAGTATGGAGACGGAAAGGAACTGCTCATGATCCAAAGCATACCACCTCATCAGTGAAGCATGGTGGTGGTAGTGTCATGGCGTGGGCATGTATGGCTGCCAATGGAACTGGTTCTCTTGTATTTATTGATGATGTGACTGCTGACAAAAGCAGCAGGATGAATTCTGAAGTGTTTCAGGCAATATTATCTGCTCATATTCAGCCAAATGCTTCAGTACTCATTGGACGGCACTTCACAGTGCAGATGGACAATGACCCGAAGCTTACTGCAAAAGCAACCAAAGAGTTTTTTAAGGGAAAGAAGTGGAATGTTATGCAATGGCCAAGTCAATCACCTGATCTGAATCCGATTGAGCATCCATTTCACTTGCTGAAGACAAAACTGAAGGGAAAATGCCACAAGAACAAGCAGGAACGGAAGACAGTTGCAATAGAGGTCTGGCAGAGCATCACCAGGGATGAAACTCAGCATCTGGTGATGTCTATGCGTTCCAGACTTCAGGCTGTAATTGACTGCAAAGGATTTGCAACCAAGTATTAAAAAGTGAAAGTTTGTTTTATGACTCTTAATCTGTCCCATTACTTTTGGTCCCTTAAAAAGTGGGAGGCACATATACAAACTGTTGTAATTCCTACACCGTTCACCTGATTTGGATGTAAATACCCTCAAATTAAAGCTTAAAAGTCTGCAGTTAAAGCACATCTTGTTTGTTTCATTTCAAATCCATTGTGGTGGTGTATAGAGCCAAAAAGATTAGAATTATGTCGATGTCCCAATATTTATGGACCTGACTGTATATACTAGCGACTTGCCCGTCAAAAAATGACGGCAATGAAAGTGTAAGGTAGCTAATGCTGTTTGGTGTGTAATAATGAAATATGTAATACATTAATAAATGAATATACTTTACCTATTTTGAAGCATTGTGTTGAAGAGCTTCAAATTTGTTTTGATGTTGCTGCAGCATTAGTGGTGTTGAGCTGTTGTGTAAGCGTGCTGATTGTGTGCAGTGTAATACTGTGCATGCGCAAGACCAAACCGTTAGCGTAGTCGTGTACTTCCGCATTGGCGTAAAATGGCGGGTAATGTGTGGTATTCGTCTTAGCGGAATATCCGTAGGTGTTTTGTGGTGTTTTGTGTGTTTCTTGTGGTGTTTTGCGTGTTTAGAGTGCTGTAGCCTCGTTTTCGTTTTGTTCGGCGGCCATTTTTTCTGTCGCTTAGAGAATTTTTTAGTGTCTAAACTCTTTTATTTTGAGTGAAATTAAGGTGTAAGTTGCTTTTTTGAGGTCCTGGATGCTCCCTCTTGCTGTAGGTAAGCTTTTTATGTATGTGTTGTGTGTATTTATTGTGTTTTTAATTTTTCACGTTCGCGTGTTGCGGCCGATTTTTGCGAGGTCGTAATGTGTGCTAACGCGTCTCGTATGTTGTTTGCGGTTGTAGCCTCGTTTTCGTTTTGTTTGGCGGCTATTTTTTCTCTCGTTTAGCGAATTTTTTAGTGTTCAAACTCTTTTATTTTTAGTGAAATTAAGCTGTAAGTTGTTTTTTTGAGGTCCTGGATGCTCCCTCTTGCTGTAGGTAAGCTTTTTATGTATGTGCTGTGTGTATTGATTGGGTTTTGAATTTTGTAATGTTCGCGGGTTGCCTCCGATTGTTGCAAGGTCGTAATGTGTGGTAACGTGTCTCGTATGTTGTTTGCGTTGCGAGGTAAAGTTTGCGAGGGTCATAGTTGGTGTGTCGTGTTGTTTGCTTGGTCGCGGTTGTTGTGTGGTTGTTTGCGTTTGAACGTAAATTTTGTGAGGGTCGCTATGCGAGGGCTGCGTCTCGCTACGCGAGCCAGCAAGCTTGGGCAATGTCTTGTATGCTCACAACTATATATGTGATGATATATATATATATATATATATATATATATAAAAATATGAAGAGTGAGGTAGCCGTGAATGTCCAGATGAATAATCAAAGTATTGCAGTATATAGTGATACCTTTTTTATTGGACAAACATATTCATAGATTTCATGACGAGCTTTCGAGAGCGTTCCTCTCTTTGTCGTGACTCGGAACGCTCTTGAAAGCTCGTCATGAAACCTATGAATATGTTTGTCCAATAAAAAAGGTATCACTATATACTGCAATACTCTGATTATTCATATATATATATATATATATATATATATATATATATATATATACACACACACATATTATATATATATATATATATATATATATATGTATATATATATATATATATATATATATATATATATATATATATATATACACACACACACACACATATTATATACACACACATAAAAACATACTTTTTGTGTGTATTTCAATATACTAGTTGGGGAAAAAAACAACTAGTTTATGTCAGTGAATCAGTGCTGGTCCTAAGAAAAAAGAGGGACCTAGAGCAAAATATTTGCCCCCTCCCTTGTAACTCCACATACGGTAGGTGCCTGTAGAGGTCAGTAAAAAGCTAAAAATATATGTAGGTGATCAGGTCACCTGTCTAAATACAATTATATGCCCTTCATTCCTATTAAATAAAGAGTCCCCATTTAATCCAGGCTGCTTCCAGTCGCAAAGGCTTTGCACCTGCTGCACCAGCTGTAGCGTTTGTTTTATAAACATGGCCATTTCTATGACTGCTTACAAACCAGGTATAAAACGTAATACGTCTAGAAACAAGCCTCATTATTTCTATGTTCCATGTAGACATGTGTATATGTTTCCGTAAACATGAGCATTACCTGTACAGACATCATACCGATCCGAGAGGTGTCCAGACAAATTAATTTACCAGCTTCAATCTTCAGAATTATTCTTTTTTTTATAGCATCATATGAACAATAACATTTGCTTTATTATATAACCTAAATATATAACATAATCAAGTAGTTAGTGGCGCAGATAGTGAATGGAGCGCCCAGGTGCAAAAATACATTTTGGATCCCATTTGTTGGCCCCCCTCTGGTCACAATATATTTATATATATAAAATAAATAGTAAATTTGAATGTCTAAAACAAGTGAAAAAAATTGTTTCATGCCAAGAATTCTGAGAAATACACTGCATTCTGGGAAACATACCAGAGACATGCAAATGTGCCCACAAAGGCTTTGCTCTTTCAATCCATAACCACATTTATCATGGCTTCCCTTAAGCATATACCAGCTGTATAAAACAGCTTTGAGCAAATTTCTAATTATAAAGGGGGGAGGGGGGCAGGGGCATTGAGAATTTAAACAAAGAAATATAAAAAAAAAAAGTTTGAGGGGCATTGCAGCAATGCCCAACCCCCCCCCCCCCCCCGTAAGTTTTTTTGGGGCTCCTACATCCATGCTCTTAAGATCTATTGCAAAGTTGGAGCTTGGAGCGCCAGTTCTACAGATTATATCTCTATACTAAACATTGGGCTACAATTTAATATGTATATCTCTAAAACGTAGTTTACCCATTATACAGAGATGTGGTAACCAGTGGTGTAGGAGCCAGAATAAATCAGGGGGGACAGCTTATTGTATATGCAGGCCGTAAAATTGCTTATATATACACATACATACATACATACATCCCCCCAGTTCCTACTCAAATGGTGGTAACACTACCTAGAAGTATATAATTTCTCAAGAATATAGGTTCCTTCATTGGCTTTGGAAATCTTGGGAGATATAAAGATATACCCAGAGCAGAGGGTGACAGGCTACACACCGGTCTCCAAATATTGTGCTCGCTGGAACTTGGCGTAGACTCTTACTTGGCACACATTAGGAATTGGCACAAGGCCTGGGGCTCCAAGCATCTATTGAAGCCAAATTTCAACTATTATTTTTGGCCTTGGGTTCATCCACCTGCCTTGAGCTACTTGAGTATAATCCACATTCCCCACAGTATCTGGATCACACCCACCTATGTACCTGCCGATACCCTCTTCTCAGATTGCTCATTCTCTACACGTTTTAATAAAAGGCCAGTTTTTCCAGTGTGTCATGGGATTAAACTTTGTGGTTTTCTTTACCTGGAAATTCAGGTTCCTAAATGTAACTCATAGGTCCCAGCTGTTGTAATTCACGTACATTAATAAAATGAAGAAGGGTTACAAGTTTCTCTCAGTCACGCATTTATTTACATTATTTATTTCTCCCCTCATTTCTAATGTTACACACTTTTGAGGGGGGGGGGGGTGGAGGTGTAATTATCCAATTGTCTTGACATTTATGTACGAAAGGTGTGCATGAATGTCTTTTTAATGTATTGTAATTAAATAAGTTTATGTTCTGTGAGAAATTTTCAATATAAAATGCGGATTTGCCACCATCTTTGCACCAGAGCACCTACCATCTTTTTTATACATTGGCAGGAAGTGCGCCACACCTCGTCGGGCTCTGCCAGTGAAAGATAAGACGAGCTCCAGCTTAAAGATGGTCAGAAAACAGCAATTTTTAATGTAAGATCTCAGAATATATACATGGTTTAAAAAAAAATAATAATTGGAAAATGTATTTATACTAAACTTTAATACCCAAAGTCTAGAAAAGCCTAGAAAGCTGGACCCTTATAGTGGCTATATTATGGTAAAAAATATATAATATAGTTTTCTGTGGAGCCTATTAGTGGGAGCTAAGTTTAGGCTCCAACGATAATATGAATATTTGATATTTAACCCCCCAGTTAACCCTATTATCTTAACCCTGCTTAAAGAGTATGGTCTTATGAAGAACTTAAGTGTTTTTACCAAGATTTAAATAAATATATATTTTTTTCATTTTAAAACTATTATATTCAATATTGCTTTAATGGCAGATATTTTGCTTCTGTTCCTAATAAGATTAGAAACTCAGGAGAAATGGGAGGGTCATTGGATTCAAATAAGATCTATCCACAGTACTATTAAAATACTACCACTTTACAGTTTTGGATTTTTGCATTGTTCAGTTGTTTCTGACTCTCCGTGACCTCATGGACTGTAGCACATCAGGAAATCTTTATGTCCATGGTTATGCTGATCCACTCCATATTCATTGCAGAGATGCTGGCGTGGGTTGCCAGTTCATGCTCCAGGTACCACAGCATACAGCTCCTGGTATTCCTAGGTGGTCTCCCATCCAAGTAATGACCATGCCAAATCCTGCATGGCTTTAGTGTGGTGTGACCTCTTTGTTGCCTGACTGGAATCAATCCAAGGTTGCAGCAGTGAAAGCACAGAATCCAAACTACTGGACCACCGGGGAACCCATCGCTTTAAATTAGTCAATTGACGGAGAACCCAATAGAAGAGTAAGGCTCAGTAGAATAACCCCCCCTAAAGCTACAGGCTGGATAGGAGACAAGATCCCCGATGGCTCAAGCAGAACCAGCTAAATGTAATATATTTTTTTAGTTGTGCTTTTATATTCATGTCTTACACAGCTACGCCTACTTCAACAATGTGCTTTTTTCCTCCCAAATTGGCAGTTATCCTTTAAAAAGGCCACTCTAATGGGTCCTGTTTTGGTAAATGAAGTAGTAAAAGACTAACACACACATTTTCATACTTTACTTAGTTCACACATGATAAATATTTTCAAGAATATAAGTGTCCCTGTCTGGCCATTTGAAATGTTGGGAGATATGTCAAAGTAACAGGCCGGTCTGTATAGTTTGTGCCCAACATGTCCCCATAATAAGATTGTATCAACCCAACACATAAATCCTATGATTTATAAAGCAACCTACCCAAGGACATCAAATAAATCATAGAAATACATATATATAATTCAAGTAAAGAATTTAATTAAACAGCACATACATCTTCTTAAATATATATTCTCAAATATGTGTTGTATAGAATGATCCTATCTAATTCTCTAGGGGAACCATCCCTTACAAAATTAAGGAGATTGTGTTCCAAGATAAATTAATTTGAAAATTATTTAGTAATTATTATAGTTAGTGATGAGTTCATATTTGTCATATTTCCAGTGTGTTACAACCCCTGATCTCAATTGTCCTGACACTGACACCTAACATTACAACATGACTCTTACTTCCACCCATGACACTCTGGCCCCCATAACCACACAGACGCCCTCTCTCTCATCCAAAACCATGGCACACTACACAGACACAATACATCCAGAGGTGCTCCCGCACTGCTATGTAGGAAATCACGCACTTCAGCAGATTTCCTCCACTACAAGTTTATGTTGCGCTCCTACTTCTCTGCCCTCAACCTTGCCAAACAGCACTTATGCACATCTTTAATATCTACAGTGTCCTCTAACCCCAAACGTTTGTTTGCTACTTTCAAAACTCTCCTCCGCCCCCCACCACCTGCAGTCCCTTCCGGTCTCACAGCTGAAGACTTTGACAGCCATTTTAAGCATACAATTGAAAACACACACACTCCCTCCTCTCAACTGACTGATAACACCCAGCCTTTACCCTTCCTTAATCCCACAGCCATTCTGCATTCCTTTGACCTTGTAACAGAGGATGAAGTATCCAGCCAACTATCAACCTCTCCCCTTACTACCTGTCCTCTAGATCCTATTCCATCACAGCTTATCCCTCCCCTCTCTACCACACTTACCCCTTACACATCTCTTCAACCTTTCCTTAAACCCTGGCACATATCCATCATCTCTAAAACATGCCCTAATTACACTCATCCTTGAAAAAAACATCATCTGACACCAATTCCGCAACTAACTACCGCCTTATCTCTCTACTTCCCCAGGCTACTACCCAATTTACAGCATCTCCAAGTCCCTTCTCGTTCCAATCCAAGCCCCAACACTCCACTGAGACAGCTCTAACAAAAGTCACAAATGACCTGCTCACTGCCAAGTCAAATGGTCACTTTTCTATTCTACTTCTCCTGGATCTCTCTTCTGCCTTTGATACAGTTGCTCACCCTCTACTAATCCAAATTCTCCACTCCCTTGGAATCAGAGATACTGCTCTCTCATTGTTCACATAATACCTACAAAATCGAACATTTAGTATATACTTCTCATCACCCTCTGTCTGTTGTCGTATCACAAGGTTCAGCCCTAGGCCCCCCTCCTATTCTCCATCTATACATCCTCACTTGGTACCCTAATAACATATTTTGGACTTCAGCATCATCTATATGCAGATGACACTCAAATCTACCTCTCAGCACCTAATATATCCCTCTCTCTTCTAGCACGTGTTTCCAACTACCTCTCAAGCATATCCTCCTTGATGTCCGCCCAACATGTCAAACTCAACTTGTCTGAGACCGAACTCTTAATCTACCCACCATCTACTACAGCGTCAATTCCTCAAATCTCTTTCACTGTCAACAACGCCATCATCACTCCTACCGCCCAAGCCCGTTGTCTTGGGGTTCTTCTAGACCCCGCCCTCTATTTCATTCCTCACATACAATCAAACAAAATCTTGTCTTTTCAATTTAAAAAACATTTCCAAAATACGTCACGACCTTACACAAGACACAACTAAGATTCTAGTACACTCTCTCTCTCTGTCTCATTATTTCTCATCTTGACTACTGCAATTCACTCCTTGCTGGCCTACCCACTACCCGTCTATCCCCCCTTCAATCCATAATGAATGCCTCTGCTAGACTCATCTACCATACTAAACGCTCCGTGTCTGCAGCACCTCTCTCTCAATCACTCCACTGGCTTCCCGTAGCCTCCAGAATAAAATTTAAAATTGTGACCCTAAATAACAAAACCCTCAACCCTGCACCCCCTTAAATCTCTGCTCTCTTCTCCAAATATTCCTACACCCGCCATCTTTGCTCTGCTAATGACCGTCTTCTTTCCTCCTCTCTCATCACCCCCTCTCATTTCCACCTTTAGGAACTTTCTTGTGCTGCCCCTATTATCTGGAACTCCATGCCCTGCTCCACTAGACTATCCTCCTGCTTCAAATCCTTCAAAGCCTCGCTAAAAAACACACCTGCTTAAAAAAGCCTATAACCTCCCTCCCTAACATGCACACTGCATTTCTCACCCTCTTGTTCCAAACCCAAAACCTTTAGATTGTAAGTCTGCAAGTTTTCAATCTTGAAATGTGCTTTGGGAAAGCTCTAATACTAGATTGTAAGCTCAAAGACAGGGCCCTCCATCTTTGTAATGTGTGAATATTATTTTGCCTTGATCACAACTTATGTATGTATTAGCGCTACAGAATTTGTTGGTGCATTACAAATAAATAATAATAATAATTTCTGACAGAATCTGATACCTGAGCAGTAAACATATCCTATTATTTATTTGTAGGGGAGATGGGATATGATTGTCCATAGGTCAGATCCAATTAGAAACTGATGTGAAAAATATCCAGCCATCATAAGTAGTAGATGAGTATCTTTCATATTAGATTTTGATATATGTGAAGTACCCAGGGCCAATCAGATCCCGTTTCAACCCTACATCACTCTCAGTGATAGAATCTAATCAGATTGAAATTATCAGAAATTATTTATTTGGGATCTGAATACCCTGTGGGTGACGGACACAATCATGGGCTAATGTTAATGAAGCTGACTCACCATTAGTAACATTAATAAGTGATCTTTTTCATATTAGTCCCTTATGAGATCCAATGCTGCCAGCAGCAAAGAGAACCCATTATTTAATGCACTTTGTGTGTAAGGCCCACAGTCACTTCTAGACTGGTCAGCACAACCTGCATGTATGAAGTATAATATAGAGGAACGTCCTCTACAACGCAAAATGTTTGACTGGACCAAAGCACCTGATAGGGACACCACTTCTGATGGCTTGCAGATAAAGTTTAGGTCCAAGGCATACTATCTGCTACTCCTTCCACTAAAACATTTCATCCCTCTTGTCTTCTCAAGGTATTACCTAGAGGAAGTTCAGATGGAACAAAATGTTTAAGTGATAGGATTAGCAAATTATTTTAGGGAGAGGAGCTATTATGGGAAGGGGTCCTGGGGAGGAGCACTGAGTGAATTAGTAACGGGGGACCCAGCGCTAACAAATGTTTACAACCTTCCCTAATGCAAAGGGTCCTCCATTCTCTAGTTCAGCCACTGGGTTGAAGAGGAAGTTTTTTCATTGTATTATACTCCACACACACAGGCTGGAAAGTCTAGTAGGGCGTTTTGGCCTTAAACACACAAAGTGAATTAATGGTGCATTATGATGCATGGGAATAGAAGTACAATTACTCTGTAATTAACAGAATCAGCTCCCAACGGGCCTTAATGATTCCAGGGAAATGATAGGTATATAGTGAAATGTCAAAGGGTGAGAACCTTTGTAAATGTCAATGTAAATCTGTCATGCAATAGGTATCCACTTATCTCCTATCATAGAGATAATCAAACTTGACTTTAAACAAGGAAAGTCTGCATTGTCGGGATATGCAAGTCAAATAGGTTTCAGTGATAAGGACATTGAGCTTGTCTACATATGTCAGGTCTATAAGGAAGCAAATTCAACATAGATAAAAGCGTATGCATGGATTGTAAGATATTTTACTAAAGAAACAGGAAATATCAGGAACATCTTTTTTTTATTGCATAAAATTTACTTGTACGCACCAAATGCTATATTAGAGTATGTTTAACTCCTCGAACATATTTTTTCTTCTCACACCCCCATTTTAACATTTGTAAATACTTTTTATTTGTTTTCTAATTGGGTATCTGTGCCAACATTCAGGCTTTGGGCTTGATCACCTAAACTAATATCCTTTTGAAATATTTGTTATTAATCGAGTATTTTAAAAGGCTGTTTCCCATTTAAAATAATAATAGTTATATGGTTACACAGTTACAAAGTAATTAAGGTTGAAAAATACTTTTTGTTGATTAAGTACAACATTATTAGATCTCCTCTGATCTTTGTAATATGTGGATTCATTGTTAATTGATCCAGAGGTAGGCATACAGAACCCCCACCCCCGAGTAACAAGTCTCAAAAAGGTGAAAAAAAAATCCTTCCTGACCCCAGATACTGGCGATCCAACTCCTCCTGGATCAGTACTCCTCTTGTTATCCAGTATAACCCTGTGATTTAAAAATATATACTTTTTAAAAGTTATCTATCAAATCTGCAGAGACCACCTCCTCTGGTAGAGAATTCCACAGATTAACCACCCTTACTGTGAATAATCCTTTCCTTTCTTTAAGATAGAATCTCTTTACTTCTAACCGCAATGAATGTCCTCTTGTTATTTTAAAATCTCTTGGCACAAAAAGCTCACTTGATAAAGCCGTGTATTGACCCTGGATATATGTACTGTATATAATGTAATCAAATACTCTCTTAGACGTCTTTTTTATAGAGAAAATAAGTCTTAGCAGTTTTGTAGCCCTGCTCTTTACCGTTTCCAACCCTAAAATGTCCTTTTTATGAAGTGGTGCCCAAAATTGTACTCCATATTCCAAATGAGGGCGTACTAGGGATTTGTATAGTGGCAGAATTATATCTGCTTCCTTTGCTTCTACGCCCTTCTTAATACATGATAATATTTTATTTGCCTTTGCAGCTGCTGGTTGGCATTGAGCACTGTTACCTATGTGGTGGTCCCCAAGTACTATTGCTTTCTATAGGACAATTTACTGGGAGCAAGGTCAGATTTACCAATAGACAGAGTAGACAGGTACCTATAGGAGCTTGTATGCAGAGTGTGCCATGTCCCAGCTATGAACTGTTATTTGGCTTACATTGATCTGTATAGAAAGTACTGATTACCTTGGAGACAGACATAACAAAACTGCTCTCTGATTGGCTGAATTAAGCTGCTCATCAAGATACTTCTTCATATAGCATTCTGGAATATTTAGTCATGTTTTGATAGAATTGTCTCAACTATAATCAACATAGCAAAACAATTCAGTATACATGACTGAGATTAGTTAGTCTAGGGATGGTCACAGAACTGACAGTGACATTCAGGCTGCATATGTGGAGAAGCTGAATGCAATATGTGGAGGAGAAGTGCCAATGGGGCTAGCGGCACCTGCAGAACTTGAAAGATGAGTGGCTTTCTCTATCTGTCATCTGTATATTAAGATGTGATTCTCAGCCCCCAAACCACAGAATGCACAGTGTGTATTGCGCCACTCTATTTGAATCCCCTATTCCTGTCTCCCCTGATACCATCCTTTCTTCCATGTCCATATTATCCACTTTCTCCTCACTAGATTCTCCTCCCATTCATAGCCATCAGTCTATATAAACTAGCGACTTGCCCGTCAAAAATGACGTAAATAACATTTGAAGCCATGGCAATGCTGTTTGCAACAAAATGTAAGGCTTTTGCTCCTCTGAGGACCTTCGGCGCTCATTGAGAGCCTCTCCCCTCTTGTACTTCAAGTTTCCAGCTTTGCAACGATCACCTACGGCGCTCATCGCAAGACAGATATATAAGTACAGTGTAAAATATCAATTTTCTGGAGGACTCAGAGCATAATAAAGTGATTTCAATATTTAACTGCTTTGAGAGTCCTATCGCTGTCACCCAATGAGCAACAATACAGATATATAAGTGCAGTGTAGAATTTAAATATTTGTTAGTGCAGTGGAAAGGATTCTTTTTTTTTATTTTTTATTACTAATTATTCATTTTATGTACTTTTTTAAAATGTCTTTACATACAAAAACAGAAAAAACACATACATCTTACATAGCATTATAATCTCTTAATAATAAACATGTGTTTCTCGGTTACACACCACATTTACACCACTTATAAAATAGACTTCAAAAGGGAAAAACATTAAATGGTTAAATATTGAGGCTAATCCGAGCATATACGAATTGGGTGTTGTGTTTAAGGGATATTAAACTTTTTCTCTAGAATCCCAAATTACCCATTTTGGGGGGTTTTCCTTAAATAATCCACTACTAGAGAAATGTCTCTCCAACTCCCGACAGCGTTCCCTTCTGCACATAATATCTCTCCAAGTTGGAATTTTTACTTCCATTTGGACGCTACTAAGAGTTTAGTATAGATTTGCATTCTAAAGATATATCCTCCAGCCTACATCCTTCTACAAAGATGTGTAATCTTGAGCAGTCGGAGAGACATCTCTCTTAATACATTCCCGCATTCTATTTCCGAGGTTCAGCCGTTTAATTCGTATTTTTGCGGGGTTGTTTTTTTGCCCCCGGGATTCCGAGTTCCTCAACTGCTTGCAGCCTAAATAAGTCTTGTGTTTCTCAAGTGCTTGCAGGCTAAGTCCTGCGTGCTTCAATGCCTCAACTGCTTGCCTTGCTTTGCAAGACTCGCAAGAGCGCCTTTAGCGCTCATTTCAGTCTAAGTCCTGCGTGTTTCAATGCCTCAAATGCTCGACCTCGCTTTGCGAGGCTCGCAAGCGTGATGACAATTCACAATTTGACAACTATTATATGTGATATCTCTTTTTGGACAAAGAGTAATTTCCCGGAACTAATTCAATTCATAATGTTTTACTGCATTAGCCAGCTCCATGTGATATTGGCATCACTTCTTAGAGTTTACCTTGTACATTAGTCTATATACTTAATGTATTACAGTGCAGAGACAGATAATGTGGAGGGGACAATTAATATGGGCATGGCAGCATAGGTATGTATCTGCACAGAAATATTTATTATTATTATTATCATTATTATCTTTTATTTGTATCGCGCCAACATATTCCGTAGCGCTGTACAGGGGATAGGAACAGGGGAAATACAAGTTTAACAAATTCAAAAGTTGAAGGGCCCTGTTTTGAGCTTAGAATCTTAGCAGAAAGTGCTTTATCCCAAAGCACCCTACAAGACTGGAAACTTGCTACTTACAATCTAAATATGTCTTCTGTTATGTACTGTGGCACAGATAAAGTTATTTTTCTCTGCAGGTGTGCAAAAATAAAAAAAATTCTGTTATATTTGCTAGATATGAAAGTAGAAATACTGTATACACAGTGTATACTGGGTCATGTAGACTGGCCATGTTGCCAGGCTGAGCAGGAGGGACCCATGAACAGGCAGGGTGGCATTGAGTGATGGCAGTGGATGGGCTAGTTAGGCCAAGCAGACAAACCGCTCCATTTTCTCTTCTCTCGGGTATAATTTGTCATTTTTTAAGTACTTTACTTTTGCAGTAATATCAGTTACATAAAAAAGTAATGATTAGGAATATAGAAAATGTATAGAAATATTGCTGGGTGTTCAATTTGTCATCAAAACCATGAACACACGGACCATGTAAAAATAGTCATGGATGCAGCCATCTGATATTCACACACGGTAGAAAAAAATAGATAATACAGGAAAATATTTATGAGTACAACCATTCCAGAGATCGGGCTAGGCGCCACATGTGCTTACTGTTGCTCACCATTGGCCTAGCAGAAAAAATCTTTAGGGAATAAAGCCCATTAGTGTATAACACTCTAAATATATATAACAAAAAAAGTGGGCAATAGTAAAATGTAAACTTTATTGGTTGAAAAAAACGACGATTAAAACTTTAAAAAGGGAAAGAATAAAAACTGTACAAATACCTTTGAACAGAAAAACTGCAAACCTAATGACGACTGGACAACTGTCACTCATTAAGTGGGGTTTGAGCAGTATTATAAATGAGACACAGAGAGTGGCTATGTATAGGCTTGTAGTACTATGCAACAAAAGGTGTAAATCATTAGAATAGTGGGCCAAACCTTCCTAAATTACCTTGTGCTATAACTATATATCTCTCCCCAGTAACGGTTGTGAAACCTAGTATAACAACATAAGGAAGATATAGGTAGCTTGGTAGTATGCTTCTAAACAACAGATTTATTTGCATACAAAAAATCCTCAGTTTGGCTCTTAGATCACCAGGTACTTCATTGCCTCTTATTAGGGTACAATGCCCCTATTATTTGAATGATATAGGTATAAATCAACCATTCAAACGATATGGCTCTTAAATGTCCAGATATTGCATTACCTCTTGTTAGAGTATAACACCACAACTATTTTGGTGGTGTAAGCATAATTTGGGCTATTCTGAACAAGCTCACTCTCTGTATACTCGCATATAGTATAACAGCGTCTCCCTGTTCTGGGGAGATTCGCGCTGCCTAGTTGCGTCGTGCGTAATAACGTCACGTTACGCTAGCCTACGTCCTAACATGTTTCTACGTGTTCAACGTCTTTTTCAAAGGATTAAGGCGTGTGTAGGGGCAGGAAGCTATTTAAAGCATATGGTAGCCATGGTAACCTGGACTACCTGATTGCTACACCTAAATTAACCCTATGAGTGAAAGTGTGAAAGTATGTATGGCAGGATAGGACTGAACAAAGAAAGAAATGGGCCATATATATTATTATGCTTACACCACCAAAATAGTTGTGGTGTTATACTCTAACAAGAGGTAATGCAATATCTGGACATTTAAGAGCCATATCGTTTGAATGGTTGATTTATACCTATATCATTCAAATAATAGGGGCATTGTACCCTAATAAGAGGCAATGAAGTACCTGGTGATCTAAGAGCCAAACTGAGGATTTTTTGTATGCAAATAAATCTGTTGTTTAGAAGCATACTACCAAGCTACCTATATCTTCCTTATGTTGTTATACTAGGTTTCACAACCGTTACTGGGGAGAGATATATAGTTATAGCACAAGGTAATTTAGGAAGGTTTGGCCCACTATTCTAATGATTTACACCTTTTGTTGCATAGTACTACAAGCCTATACATAGCCACTCTCTGTGTCTCATTTATAATACTGCTCAAACCCCACTTAATGAGTGACAGTTGTCCAGTGGTCATTAGGTTTGCAGTTTTTCTGTTCAAAGGTATTTGTACAGTTTTTATTCTTTCCCTTTTTAAAGTTTTAATCGTCGTTTTTTCAACCAATAAAGTTTACATTTTACTATTGCCCACTTTTTTTGTTATATATATTTAGAGTGTTATGCACTAATGGGCTTTATTCCCTAAAGATTTTTTCTGCTTGTTGAATAGGTGGTTCAATCCACATTTAGGGTTACTAACTAACAAGTCTACACTTTAACCCTTATATCCAAATTTCTAAGTAATAACATGGCAGGATCTAACATCACCAATCTGGATTTTACACAATTACAAATAGAGGCAGAGGCTACTTTTCTGCCCTCTACACAACCCAGAATAGAAAATAAAGATGTTAATTCAGCATTCTATGAACTTCAAAAAAATATGAGAAAACAAATTAAATCCATTTGGGAAATATCCAGTTTACAAAATTACATAAAAAATAAATTGATCCCTAGAGGCCTTAGAACTAACATCACACCAGCCTTAAATATACATGATGAAATTTTCATGTCCAAGTGGAAGGATATCCTTTGTAAATGTTCTATGGAACTGATGTCATTAATTATTGAAACCCACCAAAGTAATCTTGAAGACATCAAAAAAACTGTGGTACTTAACCAAGTGGAAGTTGACAAATTTAGAGATATCTCTGACTTTGAGAATTTATGCACTAAATTGAACTCAAATATAGAAAAGTTCAAAAAGGACATTAAAGATAGAAAACATAGGAAATTCCTAAGAGATCAAAATGATTTCAAAATAGGAAGAATATACAAAAGATTACCATCTAATCCTCAATATCTAACAGGATCTGAGTTAAGTTCGTCTGATTATGACACCTCAGATATAGAAGATCATACTACCAGAAAGAATGTTAGGGGTGCAAGAACCTATCCAAAAAGAGGAATGTATAAAGATAGGAATCCCAACTGGAAGCGAGAACAATATGAACTACGCTCCAGAAGAAACCAATATGATTCTGATAGACAGACAGGATTACATCCTATGTATGATAATGAAACTCCCTCATATCCTTTTTTAGGGAGAGGACGATCTCAAACAAGGAGATCAATACAGATCAATACCAATCAGTTCCTTTAGATACTGACAAGTCAGAGGATACTCTGAGAATTATAAACCTATCCCACTTTGTTTTACATAAAGACCATATCACAGGTTTAAGTAAAGGCCTTACATTTGTAACAACATCTAAGGCAAATATCTTTACTCACATCAAAGATTTAAATCTTTTCTCTAGGAAACTAGCTCTTCACAAATTTTATAAGAGGAAACGAGATAGAGAAATTATGAGCCTGGGAGTCCCACAAGATGACATAGAAATAGTACAAGGCCTTATAGAGCTTTTGGAGGAAAATTGCACTCCAATCATAGAACCAAAGAAATGGAAGATTAAAAGCACTTTTACTCCTCCACTTAAAGACTATGCAAATATTTGGGTTTTCCTACAGCAAGTCTCTAAGGACATAGAGGAAATTGACTACAGGAGTTACAAAAAAGAATATAACCTCACTAAGCTGGAATATCAAGCTCTTATAGAACTTAGGGATGATGTGTCTCTACACATCAAGCCAGCAGACAAGGGAGGCAATATAGTCCTCATGGATAATGATGACTATAAGGAGATGTGTATGAGAATTTTAAAGGATAAAACTACTTACAACATCATTACAAAAGATCCGACTCCTGAATTTAAATTGAGACTTAAAAACATCCTAGTAGATGTAAAAAATAAGGGAATAATTGATGAGCAGACTTTTCAATTTCTATTTCCCAAATTCCCTATGGTCTCAGTGTTCTATTCTCTCCCTAAAGTTCACAAGAAAACCCATCCTATCCCAGGTAGACCTATAGTCTCCGGGACTAATAATCTTTCCCACAACTGCAGTATATTTGTGGAGTATCATCTTAGGGAATTTGTGATGGGCTTACCATCCTATGTCAGGGACACTCCTGACATTCTCAGGCAATTAGAAGATCTATCTGTACCTCCTGAATCATGGCTGGTGTGTATTGATGTTGAGGCCTTATACAGCAGCATTCCACATAACTTTGGAATCAATGCAGTAAAATACTTTTTACAGATGAAAGGTTCTCCTTTTGATGAACTAAACATGTTGCTAATAGCACTATTGGAATATGTTTTAAAATACAACTTCTTCCTATTCAACCAAAAATGGTACAACCAACAACAGGGAACAGCTATGGGTACACCATGTGCCCCTAGCTATGCGAACTTGTTTCTGGGGTGGTGGGAAGACAAATACATATATGATGACAACGCACATCCCTTTGGAGCAAATATACTTGTCTGGAGGAGATTTATAGATGATATTATCCTGGTCTGGACTGGTAACAGACAGGAATTGAGTTCATTTATACAATTTCTGAACACTAATGAATTAGACCTCAAATTTACCTTTGAGACCAGTCAGAGTGAGATCTCTTTTTTGGATCTAATAATTAAAAAAATTAAAAAGGATGAAAGAGGGAAAATATGTACATCTACATTTAGAAAAGAAACAGCATCTAATACTCTGCTGAAATGGGAGAGCCAACACTTTGAGCCACTTAAGAGAGGAATTCCTAAGGGACAATACCTCAGGATCCGGAGGAATTGCAGTTCAGAGGAAGAATTTAAAAGTGAAGCGAACAAACTTAGGGAACGTTTTAAAGCAAGAGTTTACCCTAATAGAAGCCTTAAGTTGGCTTATAAACATGCTATGAACTGCAATAGAACCGATCTGCTAAATGTAAATAGAAAAGCTCAAGGTAAAATGGATACCCCCTAACAGGACTATATCTAATGAATCTAAGATTACTAGATGTATAATGGCATTTGGTCATGACTCTGAAATAATCAGAAACATCCTTTCTAAACACTGGCATCTCCTCACAAGTGATAAAGATCTTAAAGACACCCTCACTTCCAAAGCAAGTATCACTTATAGAAGAGGAAAGAACATTAAGGATATGCTTGTACATAGTGTATATACAGACAAGATATCTGAACCTAAAACTTGGCTCCAACCACTGAAGGGAATGTATAAGTGTGGGAACTGTAAATTTTGCAAATTTGTGAGACCATGCAAACATTATATACATCCGACAAATGGTGCTATTTTTGATATTGATAATTTTTTCAACTGTAAATCATCAGGAGTTATATATATAGCTACTTGTTTATGTAACAAGATCTATGTAGGGAAAACCTGCAGGGAATTCCGTCGAAGATTGGGGGAACATATATATTCTATTAAAAACGAATATGACACTCCCATAGCAAGACATGTGAAATACTGTCACAACAACAATCCGGAAGTACTAAAATTTTGTATTATTGATTCTGTGAAAACTGGACCTAGAAGGGGTGATTTTCAAAATAAATTACTACAGCGTGAATCACAATGAATTTATAAATTAAGAGCACAGGTACCTGATGGCCTGAATGAAGGCTTTTCCTATACGGCCTTCATATAGTCTTGTGTAATTTTATCTTACATAAGTTGTCTATACAGGCCTTTTTCTGGGCCCTAGATTTGGACCCTCTAATTATATGAGAAATACCACCAAGTAATTCCTGAATCAGGATCATGATATATGCACTTTAATTTTACTTCATATATGTCTCATCTTTGCATAAAATAATTTTTGCCTTATTTATAATCTTTTTCAGGTAGATGTGGCCCACTCATGTGTCACATCTTACCTGAAATAGAATTATTCTTTTCACTTTTGGTCTCACGTGACCATCATTTTTATTTTAGTGGTCAACACCACTCACCCTCACATTCTGAGTTATAATATATATGGCCATACTAGATTTTTCTTGCCATTTATTCATTCATGCACTTAGTCACTTTTCACTATGGTCTCATTAATATGTCAATTTTTGACCTAATTATGGTTTACATACAGGGTCTTTATACCCTGGCTATTTTATGCCCTTATACAGGGGTTTTAATTCATCTAGTTATCTTCATGCAGAATTTGCACTTTTTCTCTTTGCACATCATGATATACTTGTATATATTCTCTTTTCAGTATCCTGTATCCAGATACACACCTATTCATTAAGGTTCCCCCTTCCCACTGATGTTGCTCCATCTACTATGCTAATAATATATATGGCCCATTTCTTTCTTTGTTCAGTCCTATCCTGCCATACATACTTTCACACTTTCACTCATAGGGTTAATTTAGGTGTAGCAATCAGGTAGTCCAGGTTACCATGGCTACCATATGCTTTAAATAGCTTCCTGCCCCTACACACGCCTTAATCCTTTGAAAAAGACGTTGAACACGTAGAAACATGTTAGGACGTAGGCTAGCGTAACGTGACGTTATTACGCACGACGCAACTAGGCAGCGCGAATCTCCCCAGAACAGGGAGACGCTGTTATACTATATGCGAGTATACAGAGAGTGAGCTTGTTCAGAATGGCCCAAATTATGCTTACACCACCAAAATAGTTGTGGTGTTATACTCTAACAAGAGGTAATGCAATATCTGGACATTTAAGAGCCATATCGTTTGAATGGTTGATTTATACCTATATCATTCAAATAATAGGGGCATTGTACCCTAATAAGAGGCAATGAAGTACCTGGTGATCTAAGAGCCAAACTGAGGATTTTTTGTATGCAAATAAATCTGTTGTTTAGAAGCATACTACCAAGCTACCTATATCTTCCTTATGTTGTTATACTAGGTTTCACAACCGTTACTGGGGAGAGATATATAGTTATAGCACAAGGTAATTTAGGAAGGTTTGGCCCACTATTCTAATGATTTACACCTTTTGTTGCATAGTACTACAAGCCTATACATAGACACTCTCTGTGTCTCATTTATAATACTGCTCAAACCCCACCTAATGAGTGACAGTTGTCCAGTGTCATTAGGTTTGCAGTTTTTCTGTTCAAAGGTATTTGTACAGTTTTTATTCTTTCCCTTTTTAAAGTTTTAATCGTCGTTTTTTTCAACCAATAAAGTTTACACCATTGGCCTATACAAAGTAATATATTTTACGCAGTATTTTGTGGCATTACTTTAGACAACCCAGAAAAACATCTTTTAGAAGAAATAGGCCTCTCTAATTTGCCCATGTTTCTCTATTTAGTTTAGCTACATGGTTAACCTCTTGTAATTATTCTTACCCTTTTGATACCTCTTTCTCATCCCACACTTAATTTTCCTTTACATATAGGACTTGCTGTTAACTTATAAACAGCATTTCTTATTTAACTCCTTATAATCCTGCATCAAAAATGAATTCCATTTAGTATACTAAATACAGTAGTACCATAGGTGTACAAATTCTGGCCTCCCTTTAAACCCACATTCACTTTAGAACAGACATACTCCTACCCTTTCTGTGTTTACACTGTGGGACAGGCAGATGCCTGACCTACCTCTGAAAACACTTAGGACCTATCCTCTTATGGTAGAGCAGCGCGCCTGCTCAATCGCGTCCTCTTAAAGGAGAAGGCACACGCTGCTCCTGCTACTGTCTATGAGAGAATATATCTCAGAAAGTAGTAGGAGCAGCGTAGAAGACTCAAGACTGAAAATAAAAGTGAAAAGTGAAGTATACATAAATATTACATATATTAATTTAAATTAATAATAAATAAATAAAAAAAACCTTAACCCTAAGCCTAAGCCTAAACCTAACCCCTAACCCTATACCTAACCCCTGACCCTAACCCTATGCATAAACCTTTTCACCTTTTATTAAAACAGAAAACAGAATCATATAAGAAGTATTTTTTATTTAAGTTAACTGCATTACCACAATATAACATATAGATGGAGCTAGAGCGCGCCTCTTACAGAAACCCAGCATGCATTACCACATTATACAGAGTAGGTGGCGCTAGAGCGCGCACCACTACAGAAAGCTGGCAGCGCATCCAGGGGCGCACAGCACAGCGCGATCAAAGTACTACTATAGAAGGAAAGGAACAACACTTACATTGCAGATAAGATACGCTCCATTGCAGTATTTAGGCCCATGTTCATATTATCACAAATCTGAGCTTGCATTTTAAAAGTATATCCCGACAGAATTATTTTGGTTCCTACACCCTTGATTGTATGTGCGAGTTTTGCTTTGGGGGTATATCTGTATGTATGTATGTGCGAGTCTGGATTTATGTGTGTGTGTATGTATGTATGTATGTATGTGTGGTTATGTGTCTGACTATTGGCAGCTGTGCACATGTCTAGCTGTGTGTGCATCTAATTGTGGTTATCTGATAGGGGTGTGAGTCTGGGAGTCTGTAAGTATTTAGTGGAGTCAAAAACACTCACCTTTGCTGGGGCACCAGAATCCTGTAGTTTCTGTGACTTCTTGTATGCTTTTATGCTTTAGCCTTTGGTAGGCCAACCACTCCTAGGAACATTCACCACTGCGCTACCTAGCGCTACGGAATATGTTGGCGCGTTACAAATAAATGATAATAATAATAATACTGATACAACTGTGTTCTCCATTTGGAGATTATGGCTCTCGCTATGGTTTGGTGGAGTGCCAGAGTCTTAGTAATGTAACCATTTCCAGACTGACAGATATCAACAACTTTTTTCTTGATATGTTCAAGAATTTCCATTGGTCATGGCTTAATGCTCTTGTTGCATCTTTGTGCTGGCAACTTGGTTCTGATGGCGAGGGTCAAATAAATAAGGTTTTTATTGAGCAGGGCTGTTGTAATCAAGCCTGGCTGTGTTCAATCAACAGACTCTATTTATCTTTAATTGGGTTCATTTAAGTAGGGATATTTCCAGTAGTAACATATGGATGTGAGATTTAGACCATAAAGAAACTGAGCACTGTAGAATTGTGGTGTTGCAATTGTGGTATGCAAGAACATCCAAATAAATCAATAGTATGTGAAATTAAGCCAAACTGTTCACTGGAAGGCTTGATCATGAGACTGAAGCTCAAATATTTTGGCCATATCATGAGAAGACAGGATTTCCTAGACCCTGATGCTGGGAAAGATTGAAGGCATACGAAGAAGGAGATGGTATAGACAGAGATGGGTAGATGAGACCATTGAAGCAATGAACATGAGCTTGATTGAACTCAGAGGTACAATAGCTGACAGATGTACCTGACATGCTGCAGTCCATATTCCACGGAGGATCGGACACGACTCAACAACTAAGGGACAATTACTTTTTCACACAATGCTGATTGGTGGAAAACGTGTCCATCAAATAAACAAAATAAGTAAAAGTGTTATATGTGTAAAATATTTTTTTTCTAAAGATCTGAAAACATTCTGTTTGATAAATATGCCATAACAGAAGATATTAAGAAAGGGGTAAATTATATGATTTTCCACAGCACTGTATATTTAATTGTGTTTGTGTGCTACATTTTGCTGCTTGTGTCTGTGTATTTCACTGCATATTTGCTGGGAGATAATAATGAAAGTATGTGATTGTAGAAGTATTAATATATATGCAATCTGTGCAGCCACCTGTTACTTGGAATTCAAATTATGTTGCAAGATTACATTATACATAAATCCTTTACTTAGTTATACCTTCCAGGCAATAACTAATTATGTCATCACATGATTAAATGCACCCCATAATTATCAGAGAGCGTTATATAAAAACTGTTATGCCATCCTTCAATGGTGGATGCTGTAACGCTATATATATATATATATACTAGCGAATTGCCCGTCAAAAAATGACGGCAATGAAATTGTAAGGTAGCTAAATTAGTAAATGAATATAGTGTACCTATTT
The DNA here is from genome assembly GCA_027410445.1 of Discoglossus pictus. Taxonomy (NCBI): domain Eukaryota; kingdom Metazoa; phylum Chordata; class Amphibia; order Anura; family Alytidae; genus Discoglossus; species Discoglossus pictus. The sequence goes on from CM050175.1 coordinate 56,947,468, forward strand.
TGAAGCATTGTGATGAAGAGCTGGCAATCTGTGTTGATGTTGCTGCAGCATTAGTGGTGTGGAGCTGCTGTATAAGCATGCTGAATGTGTGCAGTGTAACACTGTGCGTGCGCGAGACCAAACCGTTAGCGTAGTCGTGTACTTCCGCATTGGTGTAAAATGGCGAGTAATGTGTGGTATAGGTCTGTATCGGAATATCCGTAGGTGTTTTGTGGTGTTTTGCGAGTTTAGAGTGGTGTAGCCTCGTTTTCGTTTTGTTCGGCGGCCATTTTTTCTGTCGCTTAGATTTTTTTTTAGTCTCTAAACTGTTTTATTTCGAGTAAAATCGAGGTGTAAGTTGCATTTTTGAGGTCCTGGGTGCTCCCTCTTGGTGTAGGTAAGTTTTTTATGTATGTGCTGTGTGTATGTATTGTGTTTTAAATGTTTGTATGTCGGCGTGTTGCGTTCGATGTTTGCGAGGTCGTAATGTGTGGTAACGTGTTTCGTACGTTGTTTGCGTGCCTCGTAAAATTTAGCGAGTGTCGTAATTTGTGTGTCGTGTTTTTTGAGTAGCGACGTGAATTTTGCGAGGGTTTGAGGCCCTTGCCCAGTGACCTCGCCAGCAACTGAGTCCCTCGCTTCGCGAGGGGCCTCAGTTGCTGGCATGGAGCGCCTTCGGCGCTCCATGCCAGCAACTGAGGCCCTTGCCCAGTGACCTCGCCAGCAACTGAGGCCCTCGCTTTGCGAGGGGCCTCAGTTGCTGACATGGAGCGCCTTCGGCGCTCCATGCCAGCAACTGAGACCCGTGCCCAGTGACCTCGCCAGCAACTGAGGCCCTCGCTTCGCGAGGGGCCTCAGTTGCTGGCATGGAGCGCCTTCGGCGCTCCATGCCAGCAACTGAGGCCCTTGCCCAGTGACCTCGCTACGCGAGGCCCGCGGCTCGCTACGCGAGGGCCGCGGCTCGCTTCGCGAGCCACGGCCCTCGCTTCGCGAGGGCCGCGGGCTCGCTACGCGAGCCCGCAAGCGTGAGCAACGACTCGTACGCTCACAACTATATATGTGATATATATATATATATATATATATACTAGTCATTTGCCCGTCATATATGACGGTATATTATTTGATATGCTTTCTGTGTGTGTGTGTCTCTCTCTCCCTCTCTCTTTGTGCACTCTCTCCCTCTCTCTCTGTGCGCAGTCTCTCTGTCTTTATGCCCTCTCTCTCTCTCTCTCTCTCTCTGTGCCCTATCTCTCTCTCTGAACCCTCTCTCTCTCTGACCATCCTCTCCCTCTCTCTCTGTGCACCCTCTCTCTCTCTTTCTCTCTATCTCCCTCCCTCCTTCTTTCTCCCTCCCACCTTCTCTCTGCCTCCATCCTTCTCTCTCCCTCCCTCCTTCCCTCTCCCTCCTTCCTTCTGTCTCTCCATCCCTTCTTCTCTCCCCCCTTGTTTTCTCTTCCCTCTCCCCTCCTTGTCCTCTCTTCCCCCTCCCCTCCTTGTCCTCTCTTCCTCCTCCCCTCCTTGTCCTCTCTTCCCCCTTTCCCTCCTTGTCCTCTATTCCCCCCTCCCCTCCTTGTTCTCTCTTTACCCCCTCCCCTCCTTGTTCTCTCTTCCCCTCTACCCTCCTTGTTCTCTCTTCCCCCTCCCCTCCTTGTTCTCTCTCTCTCCCCTCCTTCTTCTCTCTCCCCTCCCCTGACTCCCATGTTTCTATCCCACCCCTCCCCTGTCTCTCTACTCCCCTGTGTCTCTACCCCCCCCCCGTGTCTCTTCCACCTGTGTCTCTCACCCACCCTTTCCCTCCCCTGTCTCTCTCACACTGCTATTGAAGTGTGTGGACGTGCAATGCGCGCGCACAACTAACCTTGCGTGCTGAACATTTCTGTTAAGTTTCCGTAGTGAGCATGCTAGAACAGCGTTATACGCTACGGAAACTATATTAGTGATGGTCATATGTCATTATGTTCATAATCTATGAGCATAAAAGCATAATGACTCAAAATCTTTTATTTAGGAGACTCTGTGTCGTAGAGGGGGCTTCTACCTTGGCCTGTTAGTTTGCATGCAGCTTGAGTGGGGTCCTACTGGGACTTGATCTGCTGCTTAATTCTGTTGTCAAGTAGCAATTCACGGAGGTAGTCTTTAAAAGAACCGCTGACATATGTTTTAAAATGCCCTAATTTAAAGAACTACACTTGAAACTATATAATATGTTTTGATGAATGTAAAAGAAATACAGCCTCTAATTTATTATCTATTATTACATATTGTAACGATCTGCTATTCTTATGGGGCTTGGGAAGGCTTAGTAGAGTCGACCGTACCCCGCAGTTTCGTTTGAGTTAATTTGGAATCCCCTCTGTAAGTCAGCAGGACCTTAGCCAGACACTCCCCAGTAACCTCTGCTTTTTTTTAGCAGCAGGAATACAGCTAGAAATTAACTCAAAGAACACCATACACTATGTATTTCCAGGAGCAACTGAAAACTTTATTCACCCTTCAGACATATTCCCCGCCCCCCCCCAAAAACTAACAAAAAATACATGGCCCTCTTCCCACTAGAATCGTATCTAAGTTTTACAACCTTTTTTGATGACTAAACATTCTAAAAGAGGTCCTTGTTACAATAACTCTTGTTTCATATGGGTCCATATCCACATAATAGAACTTAACCATATGTCCTATGTGACTGCCTTAACTTTATATTATAAAAGGAAAATACCATGACAGTCATGGTAAGCCCAAAGGAGTCCAGCAAATAGTCCAAAATCCCGGGCTGCCATGACACATATACAGTTGCAATTACGCTGCGGTCAGATCTACCATGTTGGAGGAGACTTTTTTAAATACACAGGAATTATAGAGAGAGCAGTGAATTGCATGTGAAACACTTCATCAATGTATACTTGCAAATTGCCTATTGCCGAAATGATAATTGTATGATAATTGTTACAATGGTTATGTCGGCTTTATAGCTTTTATAGGTATATAAAAGTTTCCCGGTTTGTACTTTTCTCTAATCTAACACCTGCTGCTTATACATGTAGTCACTCTATACATATATAGATTTTCTTTTTTTTATTGCACACCGCCAGAGCTGCTTACATAGACACCTGATACTAACCAATAGAAACACTGCATTCAAGTGTTTTTTAACCCTATACTAACCTTCAATACAACAACCTATACATCCCATGATGCTTTGCTGCAGAACTGAATCCCATAGTAATTGAGGTTGAAAAAAAGACTTTTAGTCCATCAAGTTCAACCATTTTAGATCTCCTCTGATCTGTAATATGCAGATTAATTGTTCATTGCTAATTGATACAAATAGGTTGTGATGGCTCTAAGTGGTTAGATGTTTAATCCAAATAAATAGGGGTGGTCCCTGAGATAAACAAGAACAGTATTATCAATATAAGGAATATAGGAAAGATCTCTATTGATGGTGCACACCGTTACCCAATCTCACTAAAAGAAGCCTATATAAAACGTAACTTTTAATAACATTAATAAAAACAGTGATAATTAAAAAGTGTGACTTAGACACTGTACAAACTCACCATAACTGAGTAAATATATATTGAAATAGGAACAACAAATCTTAATAGTCAGTGAATAACAAATAAAGTGCTGGGGGGGTAAATGCACCCCAAAAATATTTTGGAGTACAAGTGCTAAAGTGGCCAGTGCCTGTATATAAGTCCTAGGATAAGGTCAAATTATTTTGCACTAAAGTGTTAATAAAAAGTGCAATTGCTACAAGATTTTATTCCTACTAGAACATATAAACACTCCCTTTAGTTGCGCTCCTCCAACTTCTAATGTACACAAATAAAGATTCCCTTTAGTATAGTCCTCATTCCCTATGGCTAAACTATAATTATTAGGGATTATGACAGGATCTTGGGGGAGGATGCCAGCTAATACAAGCGCGTGTCTCTATGGTTAGACGCCAGGCAATGATGTCACTAACGTGCGACATGTGTACAACGTTAACCCGACGCACGTTTCTAATCTTTCATCAGGGGTTACGTAAATCTCTGTAGCAATGCTATTTAAAGGCTAAATCACTATGGCAATGCGGCCTAATTTAAAAACAATAATATAAATCTACACATTTAAAAACAAAAGCTTCTTTAGTTGAAGATAATATAAGTCAATTCTAATATGGATCCTTATAGGATTGGATAATACCCAAAGGCTATACATAATAATTCTGTTCTATGATGCTGTAATGCTGGTAAATATTAAAATCGCAGTCAAACAGTACTGCTAAAAGATATTCCAATCATAAGATATTATCAAAGATTGTATTTTCTATTATGTTTATTAACAGTGACAGCCTATTACAAAAATATTGCAAAGAAGGGTAAATATATAAGATTATTCATACTTATACAGAGGTTGGAGTGTACTGCCCTCTCCTTCAATTGATATTATAGATCTGCTTATAGTAAAATAATTCATGAAAGGTGTTGTATCAATTCTAATCAAAAATGTAATTTGCAATTTAATTATTATACTTTTGCAAATGAAAATGCTTAAAACTTGCTACTAATGCATTTTACTTTAAAAATAAAATCATAGAGTAGACTAATGTATCATTATTTAAAGTAGTCTGGTTGAGCTACATAAAAAAATAAATCTCAATATTACTTTTGAATAAATTATTGTGTGTATTTATATACAATGATATTCTTGTTCATATCACATCAGTAATGATGCACCGGTATATCATTGTAGGGTGAATATTTAATCCATATTCATTGTTAAATACAAACTTTTTATTTCTACAAGGAAACCAAATATTATTTAATCTTCATACAATTCCAGTTTTTTTAAAACCAAGATGTTGATATATTTACAACTTATTTACGTTTTCATATCCATGGAAATGTTGTCAATAATATCATGGATATGGTGGTCTTCCATTTTCTATAATCGCATCACCCTATCCCAATCAGCTACCTGGATGCCACCCTGCCAGCAGCGCTGCACTCCTGCTCTGCGCCTCCCGTGTCTCCTCCCTCCTTCCCCCTTATCCTCCTCCTTCCTTTCCTCTCTACAATTACCTCCCTACCCCCTTCTCCTCTCTCCTTACTATCATGCGATCAGCTCCTGCTGCTGCTCTTCTCTCCCCAGCAGCGCCAGCTTCTGGCTGTGTCCCAACCGGCATATGTTAATGACGTGATGCGCATGTGACGTCATGTCATTAACATATGCCAGTTGGGACACAGCCGGAAGCCATCGCTGCAGGGGAGAGCAGCAGGAGCTGATCGCATGATTGTAAGAAGAGAGGGGGAAGGGGTAGGGAGGTAATTGTAGGGGGGAAAGGAAGGAGGAGGATAAGGGGGAACAAGGGAGTAGGAAGATGAGGGGAGGAGGAGGATGAGGGAAAGGTGGGAGGGAGGAGGATAAGGGGGAGGAGGGAAGAGGATAAGGGGAAGGAGGAGGGAAGGAGTTAGGGAAAGGGAGGAGCATAAGGGGGGAAAGGAGGAGGATAAGGGGAAAGGGAAGAGGAAGATAAGAGGGGAAGGAGGGAGGATAAGGGGGAAAGGAGGGAGGAGGATAAGGGGGAAGGAGGGAGGAGTTTATAGTTAGTGAACTTCTATCCAAAAGCAGGTCTTCACTAACTAAAAAATTCTGTAAAAAAATATGCTCTGTGCTTATATAGAGCCCTATTCAATTGGCCAAATGGCAATTTAATAAGGCTGTTAATTATTATAATTTTTGGTGGGTTATCCCACTCAGTTCTCCTGTATATTGTTAGTAACATATATGGTTCTTGATTCTGTGTCACTTTACCTTGTGACCCTGTTGTTATAAATGCTGCTGCATATCACTTAGCTGCGCTCTTGCAAAGGCTTAATATTAGTGTTAGTTCTGCTGTGCATTAGTGAACTGCGTGCCTGCACTGTCTATACATAGCGATCCCCTTATTAGTATAGTTCCTTGATGTTTGTACCTATAATCTTATATTTTTTTGAGGCTATTAGAGCTAGCCTTTTATGCTTGTTGTTGTTTAAGCTGGCACAGAGACTGACCCCCAGAAGTGACGTCACAGCGTCAGACGCTGTGCCAGCTTATACAACATCAAGCAAAAAATGCTAGCTCTAATAGTCTCAAAACAATATAATATTATAGGTGTTCTTTAAGTGGTTTTCTCTTACTATCACTATCTTGACAATATCATAGAACTTAAAACCTTAGAGTACAAAAGTTCTAAAACAAATGTTAAACTTACTTTATAAATACTTACTGATTCCTCCCTGGATCAATACTCCCTCTCTAATTATCCAGTATAGCCCTGAATTCCCTTTTTATTAAAAAAAATATATCCAATCAATTTTTAAAGTTTTCTATAGAGTCTGCTGTCACCACCTCCTCTGGTAGAGAATTCCACAGATTAACCACCCTTACTGTGAAGAACCCTTTTCTTTCTTTAAGGTGGAATCTTTTTAATTCTAACCTCAAGGGATGTCCACTTGCCAGTTTGAAACCTCTTGGCACAAAAAGCTCACTTCACAAATCTTTATACTGACCCTGGATGTATTTATATAAGGTAATCATATCTCCTCTTAGATGCCTTTTTTCTAGAGAAATTAAGTGTAATTTGGTTATTATTTCTTCATAACTTAGCCCCTCCATTCCCCTTTTTAGTTTTGTTGCCCTCCTCTGTACCTTTTCCAGCTCTAAAATTATCTTTTTATGAAGTTGTGCCCAAAATTGTGCTCCATATTCCAAATGAGGGCGTACTAGAGATTTGTATAGTGGGAGAATTATATTTGCTTCCCTGGCTTCTATACCCTTTTCAATACATGCTAATATTTTACTTGCCTTTGCAGATGCTGCTTGGCATTGAGCACTGTTACCTAGGTGTTGTCCACAAGTATGAAGTGGTGTCCAAAAATGTACTCCATATTCCAAATAAGGGCGTACTAGGGATTTGTGGGTCCGTCTGAACCCCCATGGAGTTACATAGAGGCCCCATAGAGATACCATCGGATATATTATTTACGGAGGGAGGGGAGTTAATGAGAATGTATTGGACCCCAAAGCACAAAGGGGTTGCGGTAAGAGGGAGCCCAAGGTGGCCCAGGTGTTGAGGGGATTCTGGGAGATACCTGTCTAATTAAGGGTAGTAGGGTATTGGCAGAGGGGTAAAAAAAACAGATTTTTAAATTGTTGTCAACTCCTTTCATGCTGCGATCTCAACAAGGAGGGTATAGCTTTAAATTTAATGAGAGCTGTTACTTGCACTGTAACAGATCTAGGTAGGGGTTTAGCTCATGCAGTGGGAGGTTGAGTGTACATGTCAGGTTTACAAACACCAAGAGCGCCCGCAGGGCTTTACTGGAACACATAGAATAAGGGTAGATGTCTTACGGGAGCCACGTAGAGCAGGGAACATATCAAAAATAGCAATCTCTTTATGGTTTTCAGATAGGGGTTTGTTACGTATAGCATATATTAGCTACAGCTTATGTGAGCTATTGACTCAACAGCCATGTAATAAAGCTCTATATATGCTACTTTTACATGAGCTTTCCATTACACTCATTGACAGCACTGGCATGTTTAGCTACATAGAAACTTCCAGTGAATACAAAGACATCCAAACTCAGAAACAACAATAGCAGATTACACACAAGCCTCCGCTAGACTCATCTACCATACTCATCACTCAAAATCCTGACCCTAACATATAAAGCTCCCAATAATAATGCACCCTCTTACATCTCTGCTCTTGTCTCTAAATACTTTCTTAACAATTTTCTTCACTCTGATGATTATATTCTTCTTTCCTCCTCTCCTGTCACCTCCTCTCTTTCCCGCCTTTAGGACTTTTCTTGTGCTACCCCTATTCTTTGGAACTCCTTGCCTCGCTCCACTACACTATCCCCCTGCCTCAAATCCTTCAAAACCTCACTAAAAATGTATCTATTTAAAGAAGCTTAATATCTTCAGCCGTTATTTATGCAATATACTGCACCTCCACTTTCTATACCACACCCATAACCTTTAGACTGCAAATTTGCAAGTTTTCTATCTTGTTGGGTACTTTAGAGAAATCGCTTTGTTTGCTTGACTTCATTCTTTCGTAATTTGTTACGTTTGTTTTTTACTTGTATCTATAGTGCTACGGTATATGCATTACAAATAAAGGTAGAAAACAGAAAAACTAAGTCAGAGGTGCTCATCAGAGAACAAATCAACCTTAATAGGTGAGTTCTATGGCCATGATACGCCACTCTGAGAGCAACCTCTTTTAGCTCATTTGTGCCCTTCACAGGGAGAAATATCCTGTAGTATATCAGTCTGGTCCCACTCAAAAGAGTGACCCAGCGCCGAAATACAAGGCAATTCTACCCTGAACAGGAGAAACAGCAAACACCAGACGCGTTTCGGCCTTTATGGGCCTCGTCAGTGAGGTGCAGCTGAACTCCCTAAGGCACAGTGAGCAAGGGGTCCACTTCTGGAGTCCCCTATTGCCCTTAGGGAGACTAAACCCTAAGGGTAATTTGCATAAACAGAAAAACTTAGTCAGAGGTGCTCATCAGAGAACGAACCAACCTTAATAGGTTAGTTCTATGGCCATGATACGCCACTCTGAGAGCAACCTCGTTTAGCTCACTTGTGCCCTTCACAGGGAGAAATATCCTGTAGTATATCAGTCTAGTCCCACTCAAAAGAGGGACCCAGCCCCGAAATACCAGGCAATTCTACCCTGAACAGGAGAAACAACAAACCCCAGACGAGTTTCGGCCTTTATGGGCCTCGTCAGTGAGGTGCAGCTGAACTCCCTAAGGCACAGTGAGCAAGGGGTCCAAATAAAGGTTAATAATAATAATAATAATAACACCAGCATAAATGCATATAAAATGTAATAAATTAGATGCTGTATTATACTTTTTACAATCTAAAAACATGTTTTCAAATGTAGATATTCAAAATTGTTTATTTTGAATATAAGACTGCAAGAACGGATTATTCAGACAATGTGAATTATTCCTATTATGACATCTGATTCACAGACTGGATCCATGAAGTCTGGTCTCCAGGTGCATTGACACATGTGTACTCTATGTGTATTGGAATATGTTAAAACGTTTTTCTGTTTGTCATTCATAACCTACATCACAGTGCCAGAAATATCAAAGCAAGCTCCCCTGTGGCTACTGGGTTCATTAGTCAAAGGCATCTTCAGGCTTCTTCTAACTGGCACACAACATAAATAATCCAACAGCTTGGCCACGGTCTGAGGCTCCTGTGAAACAGGTCCAGTTCCTGCAGAGTTCTGGCTTGTGTCTGTATCTGGATGACAGTTTAAGGTGACATGGGATCATATGATTGTTCCTATTAAAACATGCATTATATACACAAAAACACACTAATTATATTTGTGTATAGGTGTGTATATACAGTTGTGCTCAAATGTTTGCATACCCTGGCGGAAATTTATTAAAAATATGACTGGTCATGGAAAAAAAGTATTTTATTAAAGGACAGTGATCATATGAAGCCATTTATTATCACATAGTTGTCTATCTCCTTTTGAAATCATAATGATAACATAAATCACCCAAATGGCCCTGATCAAAAGTTTACATACCCTTGAATGTTTGGTCTTGTTACAGACACACAAGGTGACACACACAGGTTAAAATGGCAATTAAAGGTTCATTTCCAACACCTGTGACTTTTTAAATTGCAATTAGTGTCTGTGTATAAATAGTCAATGAGTTTGTTAGCTCTCATGTGGATGCACTGCGCAGGCTAGATACTGAGCCATGGGGAGCAAAAAAGAACTGTCAAAAGACCTGCATAAAATGTTAATGGAACTTCATAAAGATGGAAAGAAATATAAAAATATATCGAAAGCCTTGAAAATGCCAGCCAGTACTGTTTAATCACTTATTAAGAAGTGGAAAATTCAGTGATCTCTTAATACCAAGCCAAAGTCAGGTAGCCCAAGAAAGAAGGAAAGATTTCAGCCACAACTGCCAGAAGAATTGTTCGGAATACAAAGAAAAACCCCACAGGTAAACTCAGGAGAAATACAGGCTGCTCTGGAAAAAGACAGCGTGGTTGTTTCAATGTTACAATACAACAACACTTGAACAAAAATGAGCTGCATGGCCCAGGTGCCAGAAAGAACCCTTTACTGCGCCAATGCCACAAAAAAGCCTGGTTACAACACGACTCACAGCTGCTGGCACACTGTAATTTGGAGTGACAAGACCAAAATAGAGCTTTATGGTAACAACAGCGCTATTTTGGAAAGGGGGTCAACAAGGCCTATAGAGAAAAGAATACCATCCCTACTGTGAAGCATGGTGGTGGCTCACTGATGTTTTGGGGTGTGAGCTCTAAAGGCATGGGGGATCTTGTGAAAATTGATGGCAAGATGAATGCAGCATGTTAGCAGAAAATACTGGCAGACAATTTGCATTCTTCTGCACGAAGGCTGCGCATGGGACGCTCTTGGACTTTCCAGCATGACAATGACCCTAAGGGCAAGGAAAGTTTACCCTCCAGTGGTTACAGCAGAATAAGATGAAGGTTGTGGAGTGGCCATCACAGTCTCCTGACCTTAATATCATCAAACCACTCTAGGGAGATCTCAAATGTGTTCAGTTCATGCAAGACGACCAAAGACTTTGCTTGACCTCGAGGCATTTTGCCAAGACGAACGGGCAGCTATACCACCTGCAAGAATTAGGGGCCTCAGAGACAACTATTACAAAAGACTGCACGCTGTCATTGATGCTAAAGGGGGCAACACACTGTTCTGTTATCATTATGATTTTAAAAGGAGCCAAACAACTATGTGATAATAAATGGCTTCATAAAATGGCTTCAATAAAAAAATTTTTTTTACATGATCAGTCATATTTTCAAAATAAATGCCAACATTTCACAATTTCTGCCAGGGTATGCAAACTTTTGAGCACAACTGTATTTATATATATATTAGACACTTGCCCGTTAAAAATGTTAGCATAATATTTACATGCCTTGCAATGCTGTTGTTTGCTGCACAATGTGAGGCTTGCACATTGCAAGCCTCGCCATGAGCGGCAAAGCGGAGCAATGCAATCTGTGCAAATATTATGCTGTCATTTTTGACAGGCAAGTGGCTGGCCTTTGGCGCCCGTTGCAAGCCTCATATCACAAATTAAGGAATATTTATTTTTTCTCTACCCGCCCTGTGTCTCTTCCCCCACTCCCTCCCCTGTGTCTCTTCCCTCTCTCTCCCTCCCGTGTTTCTTTCCCCCTCTTTTCCTCCCATGTGTCGCTTCCCTCACTCTCCCTCCCCTGTGTCTCTTTTGCCCCCTTTCCCACCCCTGTGTCTCTTTCCCTCCTCTCCCTCCCCTGTGTCTCTTCCCCCCTCTCGCTCCCCTTTGTCTCATTGCCCACGTCTCCCACCCCTGTTTCGCTTCCCACCACTACCTCCCCTGTGTCTCTTCCCCCCTCTCTCTCCCCTGTTTCACTTTGCTCCCCTCTACCTTCCATGTGTCTTTCCCCCTCCCCTGTGTCTTTCCCCCTCCCCTGTGTCTCTTTCTCCCTCTCCTTTCCCTGTGTCTGTTTGCCCCCTCTTACTCCCCTTTGTCTCTTTCCCCTCTCCCTCCCCTGTGTCCCTTCACCCCCTCTCCCTCCCTTGTGTTTCTCCCTCCTCTTTGTCCCGTGTCCCTTCCCCCCACTCCCTCCCCTATATATCTTTCCCCCTTTCTCTCCTGTGTCTCTTCCCCCTTTCTCCCCTCTCTTTCCCCCATCTCCCTTCCCTGTGTCTCTTTTTCCCCTTCTTTCACCCTTGTCTCTTTCCCCCCATTCCCTCCCCTTTGTCTCTTCTCCCCCTCCCCTGAGTCACTTTGCTCCCCTCTCCCTCCCCTGTGTCTTAGATTTGGTGGCTGTCTAAATGTAAGAATGCAATGTTTTATTCCTGCGTCCTCTGTTATAAGTGGCAGTAAATATATATTATATTTTAAATATTTTTTTAGATATAATATATATACACACACACAAATGTTTAGATGAATATTCAGAGTATTGCAGTATATAGTGATACTTGTATTACTGGACAACCATATTTGTTAGAATGACAAGCTTTTGAGATTATAGTCTGTCTTTATCCTGTCAGTATCAACACTGAATAAAACAAGCAAGGGCAGAGTAAAACAAAGCAGTGTTTCAGAGTGGGACACAATCAATATTAAATCCAATATCTTTTGTGTTAAAGAATTCAATTAAAACACAAAAGATACCAGACTTGATAGTGGATGCTGATTTTTATCACATTATTAAAACTTCTTGTGCCACATTCCTTCCCATGCATTATTGTTGTTTTTATGCTCATTAATATGTCGGGATATTTACCAAGCCTTAATTATATTACTCAGGTTTTTCCTTATCTCAAACCTGGTCTACAGACGCACATACTATACCTAAAAGGGCATAATGTTTGATGCCCCACACTGAATCTCTGATTTGTTTTACTATTCTCTCATTTGCTTATTTTATTCAGTATTGCTTCTGATGTGATAAAGAGAGGTTCATAACTACAAACATTTTAGACACAGCTAATAAACTTATTTCCTGCTCAAATTACGCAGAAATACAGTTGATACACTGCACTCTGGGAAGCTGGGCGTGGACATGCAAATGAGACCACAATGCACGCTCACTCTGTTAATCCAAAACCACTATATACAGTGGATATAAAAAGTCTACACATCCCTGTCAGGGTTTCTGTGCTGTACAAAAAGAAGACAAAGATAAATCATTTCAGAACTTTTTCCACCTTTAATGTACCCAATAAACTGTACAACTCAATTGAAAAACAAACTGAAATATTTTAGGTGGAGGGAAGAAAAATAAAAAATTAAAATAATGTGGTTGCATAAGTCTGCACACCCTCTTATAACTGGGGATGTAGCTGTGTTCAGAATTAAGCAATCACATTCCAAATCGTGTTAAATAGGAGTCAGCATACACCTGCCATCATTTAAAGTGCCTCTGATTAACCCCAAATAAAGTTCAGCTGCTCTAGTTGGTCTTTCCCGAAATTTTCTTAGTCGCATCCTACAGCAAAAGCCATGGGCCACAGAGAGCTTCCAAAGCATCAGAGGGATCTCATTGTTAAAGATATCAGTCAGGAGAAGGGTACATAATAATTTCCAAGGCATTAGATATACCATGGAACACATCAAGTGGAGAAAATATGGCACAACAGTGACATTACCAAGAACTGGAGCTCCCTCCAAAATTGATGAGAAGACGAGAAGAAAACTGGTCTGGGAGGCTACCAAGAGGCTTACAGCCACATTAAAGGAGCTGCAGGAATATCTGGCAAGTACTGGCTGCGTGGTACATGTGACAACAATCTCCCGTATGTCTGGGTTATGGGGTAGAGTGGCAAGACGAAAGCCTTTTCTTACGAAGAAAAACATCCAAGCCAGGCTACATTTTGCAAAAACACATCTGAAGTCTCCCAAAAGCATGTGGGAAAAGGTGTTATGGTCTGATGAAACCAAGGTTAAACTTTTTGGCCATATTTCCAACAGATATGTTTGGCGCACAAACAACACTGCACATCACCAAAAGAACACCATACCCACAGTGAAGCATGGTGGTGGCAGCATCAAGATTTGGAGCTGTTTTTCTTCAGCTGGAACTGGGGCCTTAGTTAAGATAGAGGGAATTATGAACAGTTCCAAATACCAGTCAATATTGGCACAAAACCTTCAGGCTTCTGCTAGAAAGCTGAACATGAAGAGGAACTTCATCTTTCAGCATGACAACGACCCAAAGCATACATCCAAATCAACAAAGGAATGACTTCACCAGAAGAAGATTAAAGTTCTGGAATGGCCCAGCCAGAGCCCAGACCTGAATCTGATTGAAAATCTGTGGGGTGATCTGAAGAGGGCTGTGCACAGGAGATGCCCTCGCAATCTGACAGATTTGGAGTGTTTTTGCAAAGAAGAAGAAGATAGACTCATACCCAAAAAGACTGAGTGCTGTAATAAAATCAAAAGGTGTTTCAACAAAGTATTAGTTTAAGGATGGGCATACCTATGCAACCATAATATTTTATTTTTATATTTTTTCTTCCCTCTACCTAAAAGATTTTAGTTTGTTTTTCAATTGAGTTGTACAGTTTATAGGTCACATTAAAGGTGGAAACAAGTTCTGAAATGATTTATCTTTGTCTCATTTTTTTACAGCACAGAAACCTGACATTTTAACAGGGGTGTGTAGACTTTTTATATCCACTGTACATGGCTCATTTGGAGCATATGCTTGCTGTATTTTACAGCTTTAAGCACAGCAACGGATGGATTATGCACAAACCAGGAGACCTATATAATCCCCTTTCCTTTTTCTGTACTCCTGGAGAGGATATAGTTTCTTTGGACTTACTAGGGCCCAAATTTGACCAGGGCTCATCCATGAAGAGGTTAGTCTCCCTCCTCCTGAAACCCCTATGGTAAGATTCATAGTACCTTTTTATGCAATCGGGGGAGGGAATACATAAATATTGACAAATATATACATATTTAATCAGAGATATCTAAGAATCCCTTTGTCTACTCCTAGTGGACAGGCTCTGGAACAGGAGTTCATTCTTTCTAATATGTCTTACTAGCGAATCACCCGTTAAAAATGACGGGGCAATATAATTGTAAGGCAGGTAATGCTGTTTGCCACAGACATGAATTTGTTTAGTGGTCTGAGATCCTTCGGCGCTCATTGCGAGCCTCTTGGTTGTTGTATTTTTGGTTATCAGAGCCGCTTTTGCTGTCATTGTAAGGTCGGCGCTGATCTGCTTTTTGCGCTTATTGCACGGCTGTCCCCTGGTGTAGTTTGTGTGCTATAAGCACTGTTGGCGCTCGTTGTGAGGCGCGAGGTGAATGGCTTTTGCGTTTATTGCGATTTTTTGTGTGTGTGTATATGTTGTTTTTTATGCTAATTAAATAAGTATTAAATTAATACATTAATATACTTTACCTATTTATAATTAATATATGCAGGAAGCATTGTGCTGAAGAGCTAACAATCTGTTTTGATGTTCCTGCAGCATACAATGTAGGTTTGCAGTGTTGTTGAGCTGAGGTGTAAGTGTCAGCAATGTGTGTAGTGTGTAGTGTAAATAGGCTGTGTGCGCGAGGGGAAGCCGTTAGTGTAGCTGTTTTCTTCCGCATTGTGTAAGTTAGTGTTGTAAAATGGCAGAGAATGTGTACGCGGGCGTGAATGATTTAGCGTCCTTGCTAAAAGTGTATCTTATACCTCGTACGGCTTTTTGGAAAATCTGTATTTGATTGGTGGTGTTTTGTGGCTTTAGGGGTCGTATAGCCTCATTTTCGTTTTGTTCGGCACCCATTTTTTCTCTTGCTTAGGGGATTTTCGAGTATCTAAACTCGGTAAATTGGACTTAAATTGAGGTGTAACCTGACTTCCAGAGGTCCTGGGTGCCCCCCCCCTGCTGTGGGTAAGGTTTTTATGTCTTTTTTGTGTGTATTTATTGTTTTTTTTTATGTTTTCCGCGGCAGGGCTGTTAAGGTCGTATTTTTGCCTGTTCATAATGGGGGATTTTTCTAAGTCCCGCAGCTCGTATTTTTTTAGTGTAAGTCCGTAATTTTTTCTTTCTAAGTCCCGTGGCACGTATTTTTTTGTGTAAGTCCATATTTAGTAATTGCATGTTAGACGCTTTTTTACAAAGTCCCACTTCTGTGGCTGTTTGTAACCGCTTGTGAGGCGCCGTAGAGCCTCCACAAATGCAGCCCCTCGCTTTGCGAAGGTCCGCATTTGGGGTCCGAAAAGTGAGGGACGCAGTTGTTCTTGTGATGACATTTCGTAATTTGACAACTATTATATGTTATTGCCTTTTAATTTAACATTCTGTTTATCTTGACGTTTATATATGTTCTGCCTCTCTTTCTTACCTGATTTCTCCTTTCCCTGCTGGCTGACGATGCTTCTGTGATTGCACGCTTCTCTTGCTTTAGTGGGGAAAATGCTCTGTCATATATCATTGGTGAGTATAATTCGTTTTGTTTCATGCTTTTTAAGATGTCTTTTCCCATTGTTTTATATGAGAAATTTTTCGCAGTGTTTTGCTTAATATCTTCATGTTGTTTCTGTGTTTCTTCCATCTTTTCCAAACAGTTTCCCCTGTAAGCTCCCTACTATAAAATGAATTGCTTAAAGTATTAAGTTCTTTGTTTTAAATAAAGCTTTATTAAACAAAAAGAAGAGTCAATGATTGCTGATAATGTATTTCATTATTTTTTTAGCCTGTTTGTCACTATCAAAAATTCTGCATCCTGCCTGTTATAAATGCATTGTTGTAGGCATTCAACATTCTGTCTCTAATCCTACAGATATCCTTACTGTCAGATGCTTGCCAGGAAAAATGGGAGAGTTAGAATTTTAAGCAGTAAATGAGAAATGGGATTTAATAGGCATTACTAAAACATGGTGGGATGACTCTCATGACTGGACTGTTAATCTGGATGGTGATAACCAATTTAGGAAAGATAGGGGCAATGTTAAAGGGGAGGAGGGATTTGTCTGTATGTTAAGTCTGAATTTAAGCCTATAGTCAGAGAAGATATTTATGCTGGAACTAGTGATAAAGTTGAATGTTTGTGGGTAGAGTTAAATAGTGGAGCATCAAATTCCAAAATAATATTGGTAGGAGTATTCTATAAACCCCCAAATATAATTGAAAGTGAGGAAATGCAATTATTATTACAGATTGGAAATGCAGCTAAGCATGGGTAAAGGGAGCAGGTTCCTGAGCACACTCAGGGATCGTTATCTTGCATAGTTACATTGTATTTGAGGTTGAATAAGGACTGTTAGTCCACCAAGTTCAACCATCTCTGATCCTTTTAATATGTGGATTATTTGTTAATAATTGTTGATTGATCCAGAGGAAGGCAAACAGAAAAAAAAAAAACATTGAAACTTTGCCAATTGTCTCATGGGGGGGGGGGGGGGGCGGGATTCCTTCCTGACCCCAGATACTGGCGATCAAATTTTTCCCTGGATCAATATTCCTTCACTAGTTATCTAGGATAACTTTGAATTCCCTCTTTATTCAAAAATATATCTAACCTCTTTTTGAAGTTATCTATCGAATTCGATGTCACCACCTCCTTCGGTAGAGGATTCCACAGATTAACCACCCTAACCGTGAAGAACCCTTTTCTTTCTTTAAGGTGAAATCTTTTTTTCCTCTAACCTCAAGGGATGTCCTCTTGTCAGTTGAAAACCTCTTGGCACAAAAAGTACACTTGACGAAGCCTTATATTGACCCTGGATGTATTTAAATAAGGTAATCATATCCCCTCGTAGACACCTTTTGTCAGGGAAAATAAGTTTAATTTGGTAATCTTAGCCCCTCCATTCCCCTTATTAGTTTTGTTGTCCTTCTCTGTACTTTTTACAGCTCTAAAATGTCCTTTTTATGAAGCGGTGCCCAAAATTGTACTCCATATTCCAAATGAGGGCGTACTAGAGATTTGTATAGTGGCAGAATTATATTTGCTTCCCTGGCTTCTATACCCTTCTTAATACATGCTAATATTTTACTTGCCTTTGCAGCTGCTGCTTAGCATTGAGTACTGCTACCTAGGTAGTTGTCCTCAAGTACTCCCAAATCCCTTTCATTATCAGATACCCCTAGATTTGCTCCTCACAGTACAACACTACTCTAACCTCCACCCTTGACTCTCTTGCCCCCACAATCACAAGCAAACGCCGTCATTCTCATCCACAACTATGGCACACTACACAAACACACTATCTATAGAGATGCTCAAACACTACAGAACGACTATGGAGGATTTCCCGCACTTCAGCAGACTTTCTCCACTACAAGTTTACCTTGCTCTCCTACTTCTCTGCCCTCAATCTTGCCAAACAACACTACTTCTCATCACTAATATCAAACCTGTCCACCAACCCTAAATGTTTATTTGCTACATTCAACACCCTCCTTTTCCCACCTCCTGCCCCTTCCTCTCTCACTACTGATGACTTTGCCAGCCATTTTAAAAATAAAATTGAAACCATCCGAAATGAGCTCATTTCCCAGCTTGGCCCTATTCCACCATCCTCTCCACAAACCGACAACATCCATCCCTTACCCTTCCCCAGTCCCTCCTGCACTATGGACTCCTTGGACCCTGTAACCGAGAATGAAGTATCTACTTTACTATCAACCTCTTTTTTATTCCTCACATCCAATCAATAACAAAATCTTGTCAGTTTCACCTAAAAACATCTCCAAAACTTGTCATTATCTAACAGAAGACACAGCTAAAAATCTAATACACTCTCTCATCATATCTTGCCTCAAAACCTTTAAAAAATTACTAAAAACACACCTGTTTAAAAAATCTTATCACCTTCAGCCTTAACATGTACAACTGCACACTCCACAGCCTAATAACACTTACACCCACAATCTACACTACAACACACATACACCTCCACTTGACTGAACAAATTGCTTTCACATTGCCATATTGCATTTGCCACCCTCTTGTATCACACCTAGACCCTTAGATTGTAAGCGTGCAAGTTTTCAAGCTTGTGTCAGTGCCTTGGAAAAAAGTTCTATTTACATTTGATTTTATGATAAAAAAACAAGGCCCTGTATTCTTTATAAGGTTTTAAGTTTTTTTTTTTTTACATGTATTCAACCCCTGTACAGCGCTACAGAATATGTTGGCGCGATATAAATAAAGATAATAATAATAATAATAATTAAGATTATAATTTGCACAGATATTTTTCCTTCCCAAATGCATAACCTTACATTTATTTGTATTAAATCTCATCTGCCATTTAGTTGCCCATTTCTCAAATTTACGCAAATCCCTTTGAAGGGAAAGTACATCATTATCTGATTTTATTACCTTGCACAACTTAATGCCATCTGCAAAAATGGAGACACTACTTTCGAGTCCTACTTCTACATCATTAATAAATATGTTATAAAGGAGAGGACCTAATAATGAACCTTGAGGGACCCCACTGAACACATTAGTCCAATTGGAATATGTTCCATGTACAACAACCCTTTGCTTCCTATCTTTTAGCCAGCTCTTGATCCATGAGCAGATATTTACTGCAATTCCGGTATCCCTTAGTTTGCTCAATAGTCTCCCATGTGGCACTGTATCAAAAGCCTTTGCAAAATCTAAAAAGACTGCATCCACTGAGTTGCCCTGATCCAAGTTTCTACTCACCTCCTCATAGAAACTAATTAGATTGGTCTGTCATGACCTATATTTTATATATCTGTGTTGACTCTTACTTATGATCTTGTTCAAATAGACATATTCTTGTATACTGTCCCTTATTAACCCTTCTAAAAGCTTCCCAACTACAGATGTGAGGCTTACAGGTCTATAATTCCCTGGATGTGCTCTTGCTCCCTTCTTAAATATAGGTAGCACATGTGCTTTTCTTCAGTCATCTGGTAGCAACCCTGTGGTGAGTGAGTCTTACCTTATATAACTGACAAGTGGACATCCTTTGAGGTTAGAAGTAAACAGATTCCACCTTAAAGAAAGAAAAGGGTTCTTCACAGTAAGGCTAGTTAATCTGTGGAATTCTCTACCAGAGGAGGTGGTGACAGCGGATTTGATAGATAACTTTTAAAAGGGATTGGATGTATTTTTAAAGAAAAAGGGCATCCGATTGCCAGTATCTGGGTTCAGGAAGGAATTAATTTTTTTATTTTTTCTCTGTTTGCCTTCCCTTGGATCAATTGATAATTAATCTGCATATTGCAGATCAGAGGTGATCTTAAAAGGTTGAACTTGATGGGCTAAAATTATTTTTTCAACCTCAATTACCATGTAATTATGGATGGAATTGCTAAGGCTTTACAAGCCAGAGAAAGTCCCCAGTGTACTCTTGCCGTTCTAGCTATCCTCTGGATCCTATTCCATCACAGCTTATCCCTACACTCTCTATTACACTCATCACAGCTCTCATACATCTTTTCAACATTTCCAAAACACTGGCAAGTTTTCTAACACTTTAAAACACAACATAATTACACCCATTCTTAAGAAACTCCTCATCTGGTCCGGCTTCTCCTTTTAACTATCACCCTATCGCTCTACTTCCCCTAGATTCAAAATTGCTCTAGCAACACTCTCGTCTACAATGGCCTTACCCAATTTATTTCCTCCAATTCCCTTCTTGTTACCTTCCTATCCAGCTTCCGGCCCCAACATTTCACAGAGACAGCTCTCATCAAAGTCACTAATGACTTGCTCACCGCCAAGTCAAAGGCTCACTTCTCTATTCTAATTCTTCTGGATCTCTACACTGCCTTTGATACAGTTGATCACCCCTTACTAATCCACATTCTCCACTCTCTTGGCATTTGTGACACTTCTCTCTCTTGGTTCTAATCTTACCTACATGACGAACATTTAGTGTCTCCTTCTCTGACAGCACTTCTTCACCTCGCTCTCTGTCTGTTGGCGTACCCCAATGTTTTCTCCTAGGCTTTCCCCTCTTCTCCATCTACACATATTCACTTAGCACCCTAATAAAATTCTTTGGGTTTCAGTATCACCTCTATGCAGGCGACACCCAAATCTACCTCTCTGCACCTGATCTTTTCCCTTCTCTTTCAGCACAAGTTTCCAGCTTCCTCTCAAGCATATCCTCTTGGATATCAGCCCATTAAATCAAACTAAACATGTCAAAGACTAAGCTCCTAATCTTCCCACCCTCTACTACTGTTTCCATTGCTCAGATATCTCTCACAGTTGTCAATACCGCCATCACTCCCACCTCACAGGCCCGCTGTCGTGGCTTTCTGCTGGATCCTGCCCTCTCCTTCATTCCTCACATACAATCATTAACTACATTTTGTCTCTTCCATCTAAAAAACATCTCCAAAATCTGTCACTACTATACACAAGACACAACTAAAATTGTTATACATTCTCTCATCATATCTTGCCTTGACTACTGCAACTTGCTCCTTGGTGGCCTCCCCATCACCCGTCTGTCACCACTCCAATTCATAATTTCACCACCGCTAGACTAATCTACCGTACTAAACGCTCAGTGTCTACAGCACTTCTCTGTCAGTCACTCTACTGGCTTCCCATAAACTCCAGAATAACATTTTAAATCATGACTCTAACTTACAAAGTCCACAACAACAAAGTACCCCCTTATATCTCTGCTCTCATTTCAAAATACTCCCCAACTGCCCTCTTTTTTCTGGTAATGAACTTCTTCTCTCTTCCTCTCTTATCACCTACTTACATAGTTACATATGAATTAAGGTTGAAAAATGACTTTCAGTCCATCGAGTTCAATCTTTTAAGATCTCCTCTGATCTGCAATATGCGGATTAGTTGTTAATTAATTGATCCAGAGGAAGGCAAACAGAAAGAAAAAAAAAACAAGTGAAACTTTGCCAGTCGTCTCAAAGAGGGAAAAAAAAAAATCCTTCCTGACCTCAGATACTGTCTTTCGGATTCCTCCATGGATCAATGCTCTCTCTCTAATTATCTAGGATAACCCTGATTGCTCTTTTTAATTAAAAATAAATCCAGTCCCCCTTTAAAGTTATCTATTGAATCCGCTGTCCCCACCTCCTCTGGCAAAGAATTCCACAGATTAACCACCCTTACTGTGAATAACCCTTTTCTTTCTTTTTTTTCATTTTATTTGTACAAACATATAAAGGGGGGTAATGAGGAGAGTTGATCTTGTTTTTGCTGATAATTCCACTCTGCTTAATGATGTTTGCCCTGGGTCCTCTTGTCAGTTAAAAACCCTTGTCCAGTGCTACAGAATATGTTGGCGCATTACAAATAAAGATAATAATAATAATAATAATAATAATAATAATAATAATAAAAAAGACCTAGGCCTCGGGCTGAGACTTTAAACACAGATAAATATGTCTTAGATGATCGAGATGAAGGCTGCTTTGATATGGTTCATAGCCGCCAGGATGATATTACTCTTGATGTTTATCTTCCATTTACTTTAGAGACCAGAACAGAGTCCTGGGATTCATGTGGAGAGATTTATATTGTGCAGATCTATTCATATAGGCCCTACAGTAACTTCTCCCCAAGAACAGTACAATTTCTGTTATGGATGTTCGCAATTGAGAAATGTGAGATGCGGGGGTGATCAATATAACCTCCAGGCTAAATTTGTAAAAATGATATAAATCAGAAAATAAATGACCTGATTGGCTCTATTTAAGGAAGTTAAGCAGTGTTTAAGTGGGGAGGGTCTACTGCCAAATGAGGCAATGTCCAGGGCACCAGCTCGCTCCTTATCCAGAAAGAGATGATCCTTGTCATATGCTAAAGGTTAAATGTTCTGCTTGGTATTATCCCATTTGGATTCATTGAAGTTCGCGCCTCATTTAGGTTTTTTTTTCTTCTTCCTTTTTTTTCTTACAGTTTAGTTGTTTTTTTTTTACCAGGAGGTTGAGACCTTAGCTATTGGGACTGGTCTGCACATCAGTTCTGGAGACCATATCGCCATATAGGTATTTACAGAGGATTTCTGGCCTAGTACCTGCATAGTATAATAGACAGCCAGGATGTCCTTGTATCCTGGTCAGGTATGGTATGATGGTTTCCAAGACAGAGGAACACCACCACAGTTGTGATCTCTTAGCACTTTGACCAGTTGTGCCATTTAGGTACCCTGGCAAGGTGTGTTCTCTCAGAGCTGTCACTATGTGTCACAGTCATTTTGTCTGTTATGATATTGCACAACATGTGGTATGGATCAGTGCCATGGCAAGCTGAGGATGCGTGCTCACACAGCCAAGGAACACTGTGTGCCATGCAAAACTGCACAGAAGAAAACAAATATTGAGAATACACATGAAATAATGAAAGCTTCTGGACTGTGAGTGTCTCACCAGATGACAGTGCATGGTCTGTGTCTTGAAAACTTCTAAGCACAGTATTAAAGAACCACTGAAGTGTCATATTATCAGTATGCTCTTATAAAGAACTTGAATGATAATGTGCAAAGTCCCTTATATATAACACTGTCTCAAAAAAAGTTTAAAAATATACTCTTTTGAAGAATACATGAAAATAAAAAAAGAATTCTTGTGATGAACAAAATACAGCATTTAATTTTCAGACATACATTAACATTGAGGTACATTAAAGGGACACTATAGTCCCAATTTTCTATCAAGTATTTAAAATGACCTGTTGTATACATTGTATAAGATGTTTTCTCCATGAAAATAAATGGTATTAGTAAAAGGAATACATATAAATCTGAGTATTTAACAGCACCTTGTGTGTTTAAAAAAAAAAAAATGTTGTTATTAACAAAGGTAATTGCATAAAATACAGAATAACAATCTTAGTCGATTACATGTTACATCGTTACACAAACCATACATATTTCCAGAAACTTCATTGGTCAGCCGAGTCGTCTCTACAGTGGGCTTCTGATTTGAATTACAAACAAACTAGCATAACTGTAACTATTATAATTGCCATAACATCTGCCTCTTCCAATTTTCCAAGTTTTCCTCCTAGCTGATTGTACAAATAACAACCTAAACACTATTTGATCATAAAAACAAGTATTAACCATAAGCTAAGAAGGATACCCCTAACCTAAAATTAATACTTTCATTGATCATACGACCCGATGAAGTTTGTCAGGTTGATGACTAGACCATATTTATTGCTTAACGGGGAATCTCCTGTAAGCATAAGGAAAGAAGGAGAAAAAAAAAGAGAAAAAAAGAAACAGAAAGAATAACTTAACCTAGACAATTTAAATCAAAAACTGTCAAAGGTAATAACCAGGTCTTATCTATACTGCATAGAATTTTTCTACTGTACTTACTAAATCAGGTTTCCTCCATGGTCCCCACCTCCTAGCCTCCCAACCTTCGTCTCCCTTCATCTAGGATGTTGGAAGAACCCGGATGCCTGAGTATGTTATCCAGGGACCCCATATCTCAAGGAATTTAGGTATTGTGTCCGCTAGGGAATGAGTGATTCTGTCATTTGCAACAATAACATTTATTTTTGCCTTAACCGCCCCTATGTCTAAAGAGTTAGATTTCCACTTACAAGCTATATGGCTTTTTGTAGCCAGCATAATATACTATATGAGTTTATTCTGAGAGGGGGGGGGGGGAGTGTAGTAATAGGGATCCCCAGCAGGCAGTTCTCCTCTGCTAGCCTAATCACTTGCTTAAAAATGTCCGCAAGCAGGTCTCCCACTTCTTTCCATAATTGCTGCACTATCCTACAACTCCACCAAATGTGTTGGAAGGTACCCATATCGGGACATCCCCTGAAACATCTTGGGCTCTCTCACCTATTCCACTTAGCTAGCCTATCCGGGGGTGATATACGCTCTATGGAGGACCTTAGTAGAAGTTTCCAACACACTTAAGGAACCTCTAAATATATTGGACCACAATTCTTCAAATTTTTTAGGTTCTCATTGAAGGGCCAAATCTTTTTCCCACTCTCTAATATATTTAGCTTTTGTTTTCTCTGAAGGGAAGTTAAAAGTGTCATATAATTCACTTATCATTCCCTTAATCAGCCGAGACTCTCCACAAATCTTTGAGAACCTGTTATGTTTGGGCATACCTATTGAAACTTTGTTTGGTTTTTAAATTGAAACTAACTTAAGAGGAAATGTTTCACAATGCCTGTGAGTTTTTAATAGATTGCCAATGCTCCCTTATACTTTATATAATGTATTAAGTCAGGAAAAAGCTGTCCTACCCTTTACTAGACTTTGCCCATTCCAGTTCATCTTAAATGCTTTAGTGAATCTTATATATGTCAACTGTAAATCATTTATTGGCTTCCCACATCCAATGAAGGTAAGTTAAAATACCTTACACTCATCTATAAAGTCTTAATTTCATGTCTGAACTCCAAATACTCCCCTAACTCCATCTGTGACCTACCCACAATATACATCTCTTTTTACCCATCATGCATTCTTCATATTCTTGCAATGCTCTATCTTACTGTCAGACTCTCCCACACTCTTCACAGCTTCAAAAACTCACTGAAAACCCATCTATTCAGAGAAGCTTACCAACTTATTCCCTAATATCCGCTGTTGAAACAAGACATTGAATGTCTCCTGTGATGGACTTTGCATGACAACAAATAAATACATCCCCTTTGTTTCTATTACCCTTAACACAGACTTAGACCCTAAGCTCTTACAAGGCAGGTTACTCTACACCTTGTGTACCAGTATGTATATGTTTGTCACTCTATCCCTTGTATTTATCATGTTATAAATAAATGCCTCTAATAATAATACATCTAATTAAATAAATTGTAATTCAGACATTTATTTCTACATAAACATTTTTCCTAGTCCATGTTCAGAACGGGATTTGCTGCAATACTGAGCATGTTCACCTCTCTAGGACTAGGCCTTGCACAGGATATTATACCATCTGCTGTTGTTTGAAGAGGATTTATACATCCAGAGATTAATAAAAGCTCTCGGGCCTGAGAGACAGGAGTCTTGTGCCAAACATGGGTCGATATCTCTCAGACTCTTTAGAATTGGGTGGTTTCATTAACCGCTCAAGGTTATTTTTCTCTTCGTATCAACCTGTTGGATTGGTTTATTTTTATGAATTCTCCTTTAGGCTGGCTCAGTGGGTTTGGCAGGTAACTAAATGACATCCACAGACAGTTCTAGGAGAGGTGTGAGGTTGTGGTAAGGCTTTGGTGTTTGATGTGGGTGGTTGCAGTGTGAGATCCAGCTCTCTGTCTTGGTGACCTTAAACAGCCATCATAAGGTTTCATTTATTTAGGTAGTGACTTAGCAATAAAATCTGCATTTGAAGAAAATAAACTTAATGTAGCTTTTAAACTTTAGTCTTACAAGTTTAGCAGAGCTGTTTCTCTATTTGGTGTCTAGGATATGGAGAGGATTGAACATTGTTCTACTTTTTTATGACCAGTCTGTTTGCCTGGAGTGACAAAGTATATTTTTACAACAGTACTCAAGACTGAGCCATCCTGGGTGAGATAACCCTCCCCTAAGGCCACAGATAGATTAGGTATCTAAGATGGAAGTGCCCATGACACAAACAGGGTCTGGTAAACTGAAGATTTTTGATAAAGATGCTTTTATGTTCTTGGTTTTTACAGCTGCTAGTTTGTAAAAAATATCTGGGAAATATTTATATAAATCAGATATGATATATCTATATATTACATAGTTACATAGGGCCTCATTCTATTACCGGCCGTAAGGCTGCGATTCCTTGTGGGGGTTCAGTTAACTCGCGATTCTGTTATACGGCCCCGCAAGGATCTCCTCTTACGGCCGGCCGCATATCTTGGAACCGGCCGTAAGCTCAGAAATCTAAAAACGCAAAAATAAATTCAAGCCTGCACTGTACAGCTCTGTAAATGCTAGGGATCATATTGGGGGACATGAGGATTAATAGCAACCCACTCTCAAGCTTGCACATCAGCCCAAACCCAAGTTCAAATTAACTGTTTATTTTCCGGCTGCGGCGTGGGCGGGTCTGAGGTGCTCCAAGCCCTCTGGACTTTTTACATGGATATTTTACGGATATTAAAAAATATATATTTTACGGATTTGAGTATAGGGTAATTATGTGCTATTTTTGCTAACACCGAATATCACTTTATAGACTCTGCAAAGTGCAGGATGGCTTTATTTGGGCTATTTTATGTGCTTAATTGGTGCTAGCGGGACCTCTTTCCTGCAAGTAAGCTGCGGCTCGCTTTTAGCCTTGCAGAGAGGGTTCCCGGAGCAATTGAATTGCAAATAGGAATTTCTTACGGCCGATTTCCTTGCGGACGTTTAAGATCAAAGGATTTCCTCCGGCGCAAGCGGCCGCAAGAGATAGCAAGGCACCGGCCGCAAGCCTGCCGGAATCCCCGGCCGGAGGGGAATAGAATAGCCGAATAGCTTGCGGCCGGTCCTTGCGGCCCTGCAACGGCTGCGGCCGCTAATAGAATGAGTCCCATAGTAATTAAGATTGAAAAAAGTATTTCAGTCCATCAAGTTCAACCTTTTAAGATCTCCTCTGATCTGCAATATGCAGATTAGTTATTAATTAGTTGTTAATTAATTATTAATCAACTATTTATTTATTTGTAATTATTAATTAATTCAGGGGAAGGCAAACAGATCTAATTATCCAGGATAACCCTGAATTCCCTTTTTAATTAGAAATAAATCCAGTGCCCTTTTAAAGTTATCTATCAAATCCGCTGTCACCACCTCCTTTGGTAGAGAATTCCACAGATTAACCACCCTTACTGTGTAGAACACTTTTCTTTCTTTACGGTGGAATCTTTTTACTTCTAACCTCAAGGGATGTCCTCTTGTCAGTTGAAAACTTCTTGGCACAAAAAGCTCCCTTGACAAATCTTTATACTGACCCTGGATGTATTTATATAAGGTAATCATATCTCCTCTTAGACGCCTTTTTGCTAGAGAAAATACGCTTAATTGGGTTAGTCTTTCTTCATAACTTACCCCTTCATTCCCCTTATTAGTTTTGTTGCCCTCCTCTGTACATTTTCCAGCTCTAAAATTTCCTTTTTATGAAGTGGTGCCCAAAATTGTACTCCATATTCCAAATGAGTGCGTACTAGGGATTGTATAGTGGCAGAATTATATTTGCTTCCCTGGCTTCTATACCCTTCTTAATACATGCTAATATTTTATTTGCCTTTGCAGCTGCTGCTTGGCATTGTTACCTAGGTGGTTGTCCACAAGCACTCCCAAATCCCTTTCCATCTCTGGTTCACCAGATATGTTCTATTTAGGTGATTAAGTGCATGCTATTTTACCTTTCCAAATACATTTCTTTATGAATGTTCATGTAGACCACCCCAGGACTCCTGGGGTTGGTAGGAGGGGCCACTTGACCTGGCAGGACCCGGGTATGGGATAGGAGGTGGCTAGCTCGCGGGCGGAGCCACTTATAGGTTCTCTTGGCGCCATTTTTCTCCAGTATGCCTCCGGCTAGCCATGTGTGCAGATGCAGGGACTGTGGTGCTGTAGTCCGTGTCTTTGTTTGCTGTGTATTACATCTTTCTGTGCTTTTCAAGTATTTCGTTTCCCAGCACTGCATCCTATGTGTGTTCTGTAGCCTGTATTGTGTGCAGCCCCTGCAGACCCCACTCCGGGGCCCAGAGGAGGAGAACTGCAAGTAGGGGTTTGTACTGTCACATCGTGTGGAGGCAAGTCAGGGCCAGTGCAGTGTCTGCAGCAGATGCAGAGGGTAAGATAGAGTGATTCTGTGGTTCCCCAGGCTCGGTAGCATGGCTTGATGTCATCAGACAGCGCAATGAGCCCGGGGGCCATAGGATATGTAGTACTACATCAGGTATGCCATGCAGGTCAAGGAGAGCACTGCATCCTGCAGTCAGAGCTGTCAACTCACAAGCAGACAGTTAGTGTGTGTGTAATTTGCTGAGATTAACCCTTTGACTTACTTACTTTGGGAATTCACCATGGACATTGGATTCCTAGCTCAAAGACAGGTCCCTCCTTCCTTTGCTAAATGTTAATCTGTATTTATCACTGTCTGAACCTAATTTATGTACAGCGCTACAGATTATGGCGCGTTATAAATAAACTATAATAATAATTCCCCAGATCTCTCTTATGTTGCAATAATATACTATTTACTTATAAGGTTTATGCTTAGATTTCCCTTTCGGAAAGCTGAATTTCAGTAATATTAACATTACAAATTGCTTATGTAAGTTTGAGGTACATTGAACCCCTTAGAGTTATGTACTTTGTTTAGGTAGTGCATTAAAGTTTCATAATAAATATGATCTGGGCATTCCTAACATTTATCCCTATCCCGTTATTGCCCAAGCATGTTAATTAATTTTTATAATTGTCATAGTGTTATAGTACGCTTTGCTAGTCACATGCACAGTGGTATAGTTTTCTGACATTGGTGGAATGTCAAGTGGGGGTCATTCATGTTTGTCGTCAGGGTTAGTGTCCAATATTGCAATTGAATGTTCTGTGTGTACTCCTCCCAACATGTTGGGAGGCTTTGTCATTTTACTGCCTTTATCATGGATTTCTGTGCCATAGGTGCCTCGTTACCCTGTTTTGGTCATCTTCTCCATTGTCCTGGGTCCCATTCGTGGAGTAGACAGTTTTGCATACAACTAGTTTGATGTTCGGTAGTGGGATTCGGGATGGTGTACGTCGGGTGGCATTCCGTCAAATATAGTGGTAGTTACAGCTCGTATGGGTCCATTTTTTCCCTTCTGCAGTCGCTACAGGAATGCATCGGCGGTGGTCAATTTTCCTCCTTCTCATCGCCCTATTAGGTGCGTCTCATATAATGGAGGATTTGAAGGGACGGTTTGTTTTGTCTTCTGTTGTATCACTCGTTCATCCTTCAGGCTTCTCAGGTATCATAAGCTAAGGTAATGGTGTCTAGTAGTACAAGGTCCTTGGCTTCGGAGATGCTTCAAGGGTTATACACTGTTTGTCGGCGGGTATTCGGGAACAGTAAATCGTTTGTTCGGATAATATAGCTGTAGTGCAGGCTATTTACTCTCAGACATGCATCATCCCACTCAGTACGTTCAAGTTCGGAAGCACTTGGGCTCAGTACTGTTAATGGAGTATATAGTGTAAAATAAGGCAGATACCAGGTTTCAGGACCGGATGGCTGACAGGTCCTTTCTATGTGCGCACCTCCGGATGCGGGGCCATAGCCTGAGGACGGGTAGTTCATGCGTTTGGCGCGTGCATAGGTACACAAGTGGTGAATGGGCATTTTTCTCCAGTATGCCCCCAGCTAGCCATGTGTGCATATACCCACTCACCTGTATTCCTAAAATATTATGGTAGAAAGAGGGATATATAGTTAAAAAATAAAATAAAAAATGTGTGGATAGTAAGTACAATTTAGAGGTATCATCTTGTCTATTGCCTTAAGCATGTTTTTCCATATGTAGGAATTAAGTATGTATTTATATGTTTCCAATGTATGTATATTTTGCTGTCACAGCAGCGCGTGGTAAGGGGAGTCGTCGGGACAGTGGTCATGTGGGTGAGATCCTACCCTATGGTGGTACAGGCATTCTATCACAGTAGGCCCTGGACAAGGGTTCAGGGTGTAGAGTGTACTGTCCATGGCCAGGCTCCTCCCCTCACTTGCTTATGTTTATTTATTGGTATTGTTATTTGTTATTTGTGTTTACCAATAAATGCTGTGGCCTGGTTCTCCCCAAGCAGTAGTCTGTGTCTAATCATTAGATTCAATATGCGATTGTGTCTAAATCCTTATGGGTGCATACCCATAAGGATTTAGTTCCTCCTTTACATTGTAAGTCTGTGAGTTTCAATCCTACAAGATGCTTTAGGGAAAGCGCTATGGACACCGGATTCCAAGCTCAGACAGGGCCCTCCATTCTTTGCAATGTGTTAATCTTGAACTTGTCATTGCCTGTAACTTAACTTATGTATAGCGCTATGGAATATGTTAGCGCATTACAAATAAACAATAATAATACCCAACTTGGCCTTGCCTAGGTCATGTTAAATTTCATCTGCTATTTAGCCATCCCTCCTTCTAGTTTATGCATATGCCATATTCCTCACATATTCCATATCACAGACAATCCCTCTTTATAAGACATTTTTACTATCATTGGGTGACAGTCTTGCTAATTAAAGGAGACTCTCTCATTGTGATGTGTCAATTGCCTCATACTTAACCCTTGTTCAGCGATACGGAATATGTCGGCGCTTTGCACATAAAGATAATAATTAAGATAATTGAGTGCTACTTATTGATACATTCAGTTTAGTGCATGGAATTCAGCTGGTATGCTGAACCAAGAGGGCTGTCCTGATAGCAGTATTTATATGTTATCCTGGTTACATTCTTTATCTACCTACTTACTTGCATCGGCTAATGCTGGCAAACCTAAACTGGTCAGACCTAGGCAAATCCTTTTTCAAAAACTAGAACGTAACAGAGGGTGGAGACAAGCACGTCTGCTTGATACTACAATTCTAAGTTCAAATTTAATTTTAAAGCTACCCTAATTATTTTTTTTAATTCTCATTTTAATGCTAATCATTTACAAGATAAATAAAGTAAACCATAAGGGAGTCTTGTAGTGCTACTCTGTCTTACTGTCTTACTCCTTGCACTGAAGATCACTTATTAGCATGCAAACAAATTAGATTAAAAGTCAGTAGCTGTGAGCATTGAGAATGAAGTATATAATAAACTCTGGATTTAAAAAGAACGTGATGTTCAGCATAATTAATTGAATCTCTTTGCATGCGTCATTAGTCTGCCTAAACAAACAAGCAATTACCAGATTATTTTACAGCGATTCCTGCAAAATACAAAAACAAATGAGTTTTTTGTTGGAGAGGATTCAGTGCCAGGAAGCGTAATCTTCCACAGGGGTAGTGGAGAGAATTTGTTTCTGGCGTCTGACCAGTCAGGATATACAGCAGCTACTCGCATCACTGGAGATAAAATCCTTACAAATAATTTAATTAGAAACTAATCAGCTTGTTCTGTAAATAAATATCCCATTAAAATTACCAAATCAGAGAGATATCAGTTAGAATAACTCTCGAAATCTGAATAATTTTTCAGTAACCTGACCCATAAGATCAAATAATAACAACCCAGCTTTGTACTTTTATATAAAAACTATAAAATAATAAAATGATCAAAATAGTGAAGACAATTTAAAATAATGCAAATAAAAACCCATCCGATCTTTTGAAGACTCTGTTTAGGAATAGAATAACCCATTGTTTCCCTTTCTGGCAGCTTTCTCAAGGGTGTGTGTTTTTATCTGCTTATGGAGGAAAGGGAGGGGAAGGCAGGAACATGGAGAGGTGAAGAGGCTTTGTCAGATAATTGGTTCTGATTGAAATTACCCTCACAAGCTCAGAAGCAGGTGGTTTTTATAAATTACATGGAAGATTTGCTCTCACACACAAAACATCAACTAAAGTATCATGGATGCCTCCAGAACTGAGCAGCAGTATACAAATTTAAATATGTTTTATTTCTAACTACAATTTAGCTTTATGCCTTTGCCCAGCTTAATTATGCCAAGCTAAAGATAATCAGAACCTTCCATACTCCAGCAACAGGCCAGATTGAGCCTCATTGCAGGAAGGAATTTATTTGTCACTGAGGAAGCTGCAGATCACAGCAGCGAAACGGATCTGACACTTGTTTTATTATCAATTGATTTTACGATTTTTATCACTAGATTTCTGTACCAGAATCAAACTGGAATTTTTACCAAATAAATATATTTTTATCCATGAAAATGGTCTGAAGTACTTGTGCTTTGGGGAACCCTGACACGCACACTCGAAAAGTACACAGCATCAGACTAAATAATATCACCGCCCCACACGGACTCAAGTACCATGGAGTAACACCAACATATACGGCATATACTTAAACAGAGAACATCAGCCGGAAACGTTGTGTTAAATACACTTATGATTGTGCACTTTACAGACATTCCCACAACAAAACTCTTTTAATTATGCACCCTAGACTCAAAGTTTTCAAAAATGTATATATTTTTTTATTGTACACTGTCCTTTAAAAATACATGGGATTCATCAATTCTGATCTGCATCATAAAACAGAGCACTAAAGAACAACTGAAAAAATCTATTTTTAATTTCTAATATTAATGCACATTTTAATATAAAGCAGCTAAACCTCCCACACTGCTACCTGGAACTTCTTTGACTCTGCCAGATCTGAAAGGACCATAAATAACATGCTCCATATAAATGACAATGCACTCGGCCAACTTCAGCAAACAATATAAGCTTTCTCTTTTCTTCATTCATACATACTAAACCCAAAAAGGTGAAATTTTGACACTTGAGATATTGTCTGTGCAGCTGCACGCAAGGTTAGTAAATTGTCTAAGGGCTTTATAAGCTACAACTGCAACATTCAAACAGTTGTAAAACAGCAAAATTAGTATTTTATTTACAGTGTATACACTTGATTTTGATTGCTCTACATGATTTTGCAGATCATTATCTACGAGTTCAATTAATTAAGATTTGACTTAATATTTGAGATAGTGTAGGACTGTATGCGATAATGTATGACTTCAGTATAAGAAGAGGAATACTATAATATATCAGAAAGAAGTGAGGGAGGACCCGGGAAGGTGATATCACTGGTCCCCTGCCCTTATTCCTGTCATGGGCTGCTCCCGATAAACAACAACAGGAAGACCTGATGAGGTTGCTTCAATCCTAGTCTAAGCAGAAGGGTACAGCCTGGATGAGGCACCATCTCCGTAATTTGACCTCTGTTCTTGATCCACCTTCTGTGGCCTCTACATCAACCTGATGTCCCACTAGGCATTGCATGATAATTCTGAATACGGCTCGCTCTCTTTTTGTATTGGGTTTACCAATGAGGCAGCTGATTTAGGTTTGTAATACTGGAAATTGGCAGTCACAGCATTTTCGTTCCTATAGTCTTCCAAATTTATTGTCTAATTGTTTTTTCCCACCTCTCCTTTTTGTATACAGTTGGCCACATATGTGTATGGGAGTTCTGACATTCATACATATACTGGGCTAAGAGATTGGTAGAGGAGTGGCCCAAAGGCCTGTTACTGGTACGGAATGCTAAAAAATGTGATGTGCGGTGGCTGGGCACCCGAAGACTGTGTTGGGTAGTTTTAATTATATAGAAAATGTTGGACCTCTTGAGATTTTGGTAATCTATATTGGAGGTAACGATTTGGGACCTTTAACCTTAAAAATGTTTATTCAGTAGATGCAGGCTGATGTATTCCTAAATGTTGGCCATGTTTCCACAGGTCCTTAATCAGTCAGTCTAAATCATCTGTTATCAAAAAGTTAGGTGGTGTCTCCTTTTGGCACACCATTTATGAATCAGCAGACTATAATTTAATTCTTCTTAAAGACCTGGACGTAATGGTACTTGTTCTGTTTCTTATCACCCTACAGGAAGGAGGCTGTGTTGGGTTCACATGTGGGGAACAAATCACATCTTGTGTGATTGTGTTTGCTTGTGGGAGTCTTTTGCAAGAAACACAGTCAGGGATCTGGGTTCCATTATGGCTTAATTGCTGTGACTTTGGGCATGGACTCAGTCCATTTTTGGTAAGCAGGCAAAGTGAGCCCTAACTCTAGCAATCCATGTAGGGGTTGGCCTGACAGCAAATTGCTGGTGCCTAAACCCTTAAGTTTGGTCATGTGACCCATTATGGTTTTATCATGTTGACAACTGGTTAATAAAATGTCTGGGGCCATATTTATCCAAATACATATTGTTGTGTTTATTGTCCAATGAAGTACCAGGTGGGACACATAACATAAAATAAAATAAATCAAATAATTGATTAATAATTAATTAGCAACTAACTAATTAATATTTAATCCGCATATTGCAGATCAGTGGAGATCTTAAAAGGTCTAACTTGATGGACTGAAAGTCTTTTTTCAACCTTAATTACTATTTAACTATGTAAAATATATAAACATTTGCTTGTCCCTACTCAGCTTCCCAGAGTGCAGTGTAGTAACTGTATTTCTCAGAATTCTGAGCTGGAAACAAGTTTTTTATCTTGTTTTAGACATTCAAATGTGAACACAAATGTACTATTTATTTGCTGTACTACTGTACAGTGAAGGGATTCTATTTGCCCACCATGTATTAAATGATTTTTGTGGTGAACTACCTACTCATAATAAGGTCCACAACACAAGCTGGGATCCTGTCCAACGCTGATCATAGGCAGTAACCTAGAAACAGCTGTACGTGGGTAGGATTTCCAGCTTGTGCATAATCCAGCCTTGGCATTGCATAAAAGCTGTGTAATGCAGCAGGATACATTTAAAGAAAGCCATGTTTAAAATGGTTTATGGATTGTAGAGCGAGGCATTTGCATGTGCCTGCTCAGCTTCCCAGAATACAGTTTAATAACTGTATTTCTTGGAATTCTGAGCTGGAAGCAGGTTTTTTAACTTGTTTTAGACATTCAAATGTGAACACAAATGTACTATTTATTTGCTATATATATATATATATATATATATATATATATATATATATATATACTCAGACAAGTACAAACAGCATCTATCAGCACCACTCACTTTATTTATATATGTGAGGTTGTGGGCAATCAGTGAGATTTGTATATCAGGCAGTAATGGCAGTGAAGGTATTGTTATTTATTCTTCTCTGATAATAATCTTTCATTATTATTGTTCACCTGAACTGAGTCATAAATCTCACTCCAAACATCCTCCGCCCATTGCCCAATGTATACTGAGATCAGACATAGATACACCCAGGTCTGTCATCTGCAGATTACACATAGCTGGCTTTCTTGTCCTTTTTATGATATTTATGTTGTTGCTTCATTAAATAGGTGAGAAGTCCAAAATACAATGGCAGTGTGTCACAGACTAAATAAATTATATGACGCCTCTACTCGTATTTGAACTTTACCCGTCCCAACTCAACTCTTGTAAACACGTTGGCATCCTCCCTCTGATTAAACTGAACACAGACAAAGACTAACATATAAAACCCGGCTCATTGTCCCAAAGTGGAGTGTTTACAGACTCTGCCCTGAGTTTATAGGTTTATTTTACAAAAGAAAACTCAATATAAGGGTCTGCCAAAAAACACAGCAGAAATGATCATCTATAAAAAGAGTGAACATAAGGCCCTGGTGCAAAATAATTTTCTTTTCTGTAGGTTCAATAGGATTGCTAAAAATATATGTTCATGGTTAGATGACTTCTAGGGTGATGAGATCATATTTCTATAAAATAATGATATGCCCCATCTCTGATAAATTTAGAGGCAACCATTACTCTAGTTCTGCTGCCAGTAGCCCCCACCCCAGGGGCTTTGAATCTGCTACTGTGTAAAACAAAATGGAAATATCATGAACTAAGCAGTTGTGTTTGGAATTTTTGCTGCTTCCCTTTTATTGCATGATACCCTAGGCCTGGGCTTTTTTGGATAATTTAGTAAACAGACATTAACGGATCACCATCACTAATATAGTTTCTAAACTGTGTGTTATGCTCCAGGGGGAGCGCATGAGCAGTTTAGAAACTATATGTACGGAATTCCGTGCAGTGAGCATGCGCGGCATAGGCAGCTGAAGCGCACAGCGAGGTGCTAGCCAAAGAAGGGGGGGAGGGAAGAGATAGAGAAGGAAAGGGGGAAGACACAGGGGAGGAAGAGGGGGAAAAGAGACACGGGAGGGAGAGGGGGGAAAGAGACAGATGAGGAAAGGGGGAAAGAGAGACAGGGGATTGAGGAGGGGGGAAAAAGGAGGGAGAGGGGGGTGGAAGACACAGGGGAGCGAGAGGGGGGAAAGAGACACAGGGGAGGGAGAGGGGGGAAAGAGACACAGGGGAGGGAGAGGGGGAAGAGACACAGGGAAGGGTGGGGTAAGAGACACATGGGAGGGAGAGAGTGGGGAAGAGACACAGGGAAGGGAGAGGGGAAAGAGACACAGGGGAGGGAGAGGGGGAAGATACACAGGTAAGGGAGGGAGGGAGAGACACAGGGTAGGAAGGCAGACACAGAGGAGAGATACAAGGGAGAGGGGGGAAGAGACATGGGGGAAAGAGATGCAGGGGAGGGGGGAGAGATACAGGGGAGAGAGTCTGGGAAGAGACACAGGGGAGGGGGGAGAGACACAGGGGAGGGGGGAGAGAGGGGGAGGAAAGAGACAGATGGGGAAAGGGGGATGAAAGAGACAGAGGGGGGAAAGGGGGAGGGAAGAGACAAAAGGGGAGGGAGAGGGGGGAAAGAGATACAAGGGAAGTGGGGGTGGAAATAAAAATGTTTCCCCATCATTTATGACGGGCAAACGACTAGTAGTCTTATATTTAATATATACTCTTTTGCACAATTAAATCAGCATCCAAGGTCCCAACCAAAGCAGTGGCTATTCCCAGTAGAGTTTTTAATACTAAGTCAACCACTGTGTTAAATTATGTTTTTTTATTTCCTCTTTTGGCAAATTACACTTGAAAATAGGCAGCATAATTTTAGAATATTAAAATAGAAATTATAGAAAATCTAATTAATTATGATTTAGAGCCACAGCAGAGAACCCATTTATGGTAGAATAGTAAAATACTAATACATATGAATACATTTAGCTGGAAGTTAATAAAAATAATTAAGTAATAGAAAACTGTTTAAAGAATTGGTTTAAGGGCCTAGACATGTAGATTGAATGTCTGAAGAGCTTTGGACAGAAGTCTATGACATTGTCCAGAAAAGAGCAACAAAGAATATCCTCAAAAAGAAAAAGAAAACAAGGAAGGCAAACTGGCTGTCTGATGAGGATTTGAAAGTACCCCAGGAAAGAAGAAAAATAAAAGGTAGTGGAGATAGGAAAAGATTTGTCCAACTGAATGCAGAATTCCAGAGGACAGCAAAAAGAGACAAGGAGACATTCTATGATGAGCGATGTAAAGAGACTGAAGAAGATAACAGAATTGGAAAGTCTTCAGATAAAGAAGAGGTGGCAGGAATACACTTAACAGCGATGACCTCAATAGTTTGTCCAATGAGTTGAAGACAGACATCTTGGAGAGTGAAGTGAGACAAGTTTGTGTATTGTTACCTTATTTATTCAACTTATACATGG
Source organism: Discoglossus pictus (assembly GCA_027410445.1). Lineage (NCBI taxonomy): Eukaryota > Metazoa > Chordata > Amphibia > Anura > Alytidae > Discoglossus > Discoglossus pictus. The sequence goes on from CM050175.1 coordinate 56,985,201, forward strand.
AATACATAATGCGTAAGGTCAGGCTGGATGAATCCAAAGCCAGAATCAATATTGCTTGAAGAAATATCAACAACCTCAGAAGACAAAAGTGCAAAACCTGGCCTGTTGCTCAATTTTAAAAAGACGAACATCATGGAAAACAGCAATCTCAGTTCCTGGCAAATAGATGGGGAAGAAGTTTAGGCAGTGGTAGATTTTATTTTCCTGGGCTCCAAGATCTCTGTAGATGGTGACTGAAGCCATGAAAGCTATGGCAAGTCTGGACAAGCTGATTAAAAGTAAATATATTATACTATCAACAAAAGTCTGCAAAGAACTGTGGTATTCCCAGTGGTAACACATGGACGTGGGAGCTGGACCATAAAGAAGGCTGAGTGCCGGAGAACTGACATCTTTGATTTCTAATGCTAAAAATCTGCTAAGAGTCACTTGGATTGCAAGAAGCTGTAATATTTTGTCCATATAATGAGGAGACAAGATTCCCAAGAGAAGATTCTGACGCTGGGAAAGATGGAAGGCACACGAAGAAGAGGATGGCAGAAGCAGAGATGGATAGAAGCAATGGACATTAGCATGATGGAGGTCAGAGGAGCAGTGACTGAGAGATGTTCCTGGTCTGCTGTTGTCCATATGATCATGGAGAGTAGGACACAACTGAAAAACTGAACCACAGCAATTTGGTTGTCGCTCATAAAGTTCCTTTTGTTTTAAATAATGCAAATATTCATATTTTGTTGGTACTTTACTATCCCACTTCTGTTCATTGACTTCCTGACATGGGAGGAGAATTTCAATGCGCAGGAGACTTCTATCTGCACAGTAAAAATGCGGCAGCTAAAACATCTACTGCCTTCAAAAGGACTAATAGAAATCTCAGTTTACAAAGACATCCTGAGCAAGTAGCATACATAGAAAAAACAAATGGAAGTATGCCGTTAATAATAATTGCTTAGAAATGTTAGAAATGTTAAAGCTGAGTTTATTTTTTATTTTCTAATATGTATTGCAAATTTAGCATAGAAGTTATTTGACCGCAGTGATCCTTTAAGTTTGTCACAAATAATATAATTCTGATTACAGTTTCATACCGGCCTGGAAACAGATAACAGATAAAAGCTGCCGTGTTTATTAGTGGTTCGTCATTTCCTGATACCATATAATAGCTCTGATAACTTATATAAATAGAGTCAGGTGAAATATACAATAACTAACAACACTGAGACAAATTGCAAATAATTGAAACCAAACTTTATTTTATTTTTACAACAATTAAAAAAAAAAAAACACAATAGCCCTTTAGTAGTTATCAACTTCATTGCACCTGAAATAAAACAAAAAACATCACAATGAAAGAATTTAATATTCAAGTCTGAAAAATATATTTAAACACTAGCAATACTAGGGCAGTGAATGGGTTAATCAGCCTCTACCCAGATTGACAAACGAGGAAATGGTTAAAATGCATAGTTTATTGCATGTTTAAGGCTGGAATTAATTACTACTTTTGAATAATATTTACATGCATGTTGGGGTAAGACTGGAATTTTTAGACAGAGTTACAGAAAAATATTGCATGCCCCAACTCCATTTGCAATTCAATTCTGTTATATGAGGCAGTTTCTAATGCAGGAGCCTGTACCACAAGGTCACATAGACCAATATGAAGTTACAAGTTGCCATGAACATTGGAAGATGCAATATGGAGATTCACAGTTTTGTATTTTCCCCCTCACACAGTGACGGGATGGGAGGAGGAACATGGCATTCCATTCCATGGTAAGTCATTTTTTGTCCTTCAGTCATTTCTGACTCTGCATGACCTCATACTGGAGTGGGTTGCCAGTTCCTTCTCCAGTGGGCCACTGCATACAGCTCCTGGTATTCCTACTTGGTCTCCAATCAAAGTACTGACCAGGCCCAACCCTGCATGGCTTCAGGGTGGTGTGACCCCTTGGTTCCCTGACTAGAATCAAACCCTGGTCACAGCGGTGAAAGCACCAAATCCTAACCACTGGACCACCAGGGAACCCTAAGGGTAAATCATACATTTATTTATTGTGGCTATCATTATGATATACTTTTTATGTATTCCTGCTGATAAACCTTTACAAATAGGACATTTTATTACAAGAATTTAACTACATCGCAATAAAAATGAACAGATAGCATCTATACATAACAATACCCAATATCACACTAGAGTCTCTATCATTATGATATACTTTTTGAGTAATCCTGCTGATAAACAGAAATCCACATACTATTAACCCCATACAGATATTTCCTTAGAAACCTAAAAAAATAATATAGGGATTCAGCCAACTAACCAGGGCGCAATCCATTGACAACCCTCCCAATAATGGCGAGGCCTTTGTGGCTGTCAGGAAATATCTGTTTGGACTGATAATATGTGGATTTCTGGTTTAATTATGTGTATTATGTGATTTAATGGGATATGGAAGGTTCCCTGATTTAATATTAAAATAAGCTAGTGTTTGTTTGTATATTTAAACATAATTTTGATAACAAGCTCTTAAACCTTCCGAACAGTGTTTCTATTGTTACTAGATATACTAGGTACTTACAGGCTGTTTCTCAACAGCACATTTTGAAATACTGCTGAGGGACAAACTATGATTGGTTATCTCATTTAACCCTAAACAGACACTGTGTGCATGAGATACAGGGGGCAGACCTTTCTTGGGACTATTTGGAAGGTTTCCATGAGTAAAAACAGAGTGTTTAATATTTAGTTGTGCAAACAAACACTTAGGTTTATTTTAGTATTGAAAACTGAAAACCTTCCACATCCATTTAAAAATCTCCACAGCATTTTGTGCACCATATTTACCAGCTTCTTGATGAACTGATGACTCAGGAGTGGGGTTACCTAGAGCCTCCATCGTGGTTGTCCATTGTTTTTACTGGCCAGTTTTATATCATGCCCTGTCATCCCCAGAAAATTTTTTGGTACCACTTAGGATTACAGCTATGAACTCAATATCAGTTTTATGGTGCCTCACAGAATTATTGGCCCACCTTTGAGAAATGTAACCAAAAATACTATGGAAACATGCCTTTAATGTTTATTTGCTTGATCTTCTCAAAATTATTGGAAACTAAAAATGCTAATTTAGGATTTATTATGGTCATTTATGACTTAATGTAACAATGGCCAAACACCCTTAGTTATCCATCAACAGTGGGAGACCAGAAATACAAAAGGGTGTCTGTATATATTTTAATAATGTTCTTGTTGTCTTGGAAATGAATAAAGTAAATGTTGTTTTGTAACTCAGTTGGTACCAACTGGGCCAAATAGTTTGGAAAGAACAAAGCAGTTAATCGGTAACTATAATATTCAGTTTTAGTTTAATGACAATGGATACTTGCCCCAACATGGTCAGAGGAATGGGAGGAAACTTGTATTCAAGAACTCTATTCTTCAGTCAATATGAACAGCTACTTATCAATAAAACTAATAAAAGAGCAAGTCCCAGTAGAATAACCATCCAATTGGGCTATGGGCAGAGTAGCAGTCCAAGCTAGTAGCCCATATGATAAAAGAAAAGTCAGCTTTATTTAGGATTTTTCTCTAAACTCACAGCTTGGTTATCTTCCATGTTGCTAGTTGGTTACATACCTCACAAACATGTTAAGTGTATCCTAGTCTACAGTTGCCATTTTTTTAGGGAAGTCCCTCCTCTCCACACATGCCTGCTCTGTTATTATTTGCATATTAATTGAAAAATTATCACTAGACCCTCAAAATGTTTGATTATTGTACATATATACATTGTAACACATCACATCAATTAAGACACTGTGATCTAAAACTAAAATATTTTTAATTTTCTTCATATAAAACAAAACTCTTCATCCCCTCAATCCAATATCAACTGAATGAATCTTTTCCATCTGCTGGAATGTTTTCCAGGACTGGAAACGACACGTTCTCCGTTTCAATGCTACAAAATGCAGAGTACACCCTGGGGCAGTGTGAAGTCTCCCAGTGTAGACGGTTCCTCCAGACTTCCTTACATTGCCGTCAAGTCATGACGTAGTAACAAATACCAAATTCAAAGAAATATAAGTAGCCATATCTACTAAAAGCTGAAGTATTGGGGATGTTTAGTATTCCACTTTACATTATATATAATTGTATTAACACATTATTAAAACAAACAATAAGAATGCTTACTCAAGATTTAGCTTTTCTATTTTATACTATGGTTGCAGCCATTTTGCTTTTAAAGGGCCACAGCAATTCAAGTAAAAAGACACAGTATGTACCAAACTAGCAGTATTACCAGCTGTGTATATTTTGTGTCATCCTTTAACAGTTCTAACTTAATAGCAAGACCTCCATTTTGCCCATGTGTTTTTTCTTGCATGTATTTCACTTGGGCATGTGATCGGAACAGTGGCAATGCCAGTGACACCAAAGGGGCATGCGACATACATGGAATCAAATATATTTGTTACTGTGTTTTGCATTTAAGGGCAACTGTTAATAGCAAAATGGCAGTGCCCATAGTGGAAACAATATTAATAGAAAGTCTAAATCATGGGTAAAGTAGTGTTATCCCTTTATTTTAATAATGTATTGATACAAGGAAATATGATAAAAAGCTAAATATTGATTAAACTATCATGTTCATATTTCAGTTGTCCTTTAATACATATGCCCAGTAGAGTAAAATAAGAATAGACAGATACTTCAAGTGTTTCCCAGTACTTCACCCTTGAGAATATCTGGCCTGAAGTGTCATAAATTTGGGAATCCTGAATATTACTTTTATCATTGATACAAATGTCACCCAGATAAACAGATTAAATTATAAATAACATGTAACCAATCCTCCCCTTCAGATAAGAAAAATAAATGCAACATATAATTATATGGAGTATCACCATACACATTAACAGTCTCAGTACACATGTAGCTGAGAGTTTTATGTCTCTATAACTGTACATCAGAATCCAAAGTAGGTTAGTACAGGACCTTTAGATTATTTTTATTAATTCATTTCAACATGAAGAACTATGATCAATTTTACACAATTTGCACAATCCATAAAATCCTGAAGAGTTGATGCATGTTTATTCATGTTAATACTCAAATCTATGGCTTAAACCAGGTTTTTACAGATCCCTAGAACAATGTCTACTAAACTGATTACCACCCCTTCTTGTAATGGTATCCACAAAATCTTGACTGACCAGGGCCTTGTTAGTTGAAGTTGAAATAATGGTCAGGTCTAGGTTTTGGATTTCAGTACTGGAGCCATTGCAGTTCTCTGGGATTAAGAGGGACGAGGAAAGCCTAACACTTTTGGTGGTCTACTTAATGTGTTTAGGTTTGTCTATAATCTATTTAACAAATGAGATTAGATCTTGTTTACGTAGACACATTTATCAAAAGTTTTATCAAAAGACATTTTCAGTGTCCCCAGAATTATCAATTCCCAACAAAACTCATATAATCATAAATTTCACAGAAAACTGTGTACGTGTTTCTTCCACGAAGGACATATTTAAAAAAACATAAAGAGCTTCATTAGCACCAAATCCCGTGCCTCTCCTCTGATTTTTTTTTTTTTGCTGTTGATTTTTCATATAAATAAAATGAATTAGTCTTTACTTCCAGTCAGTTGAAGGTCTCAGCTCTCGTTCTCCTTCCACCCATTAGCATTCTTTCCAAACTTGTATACTAATCTTCTCCCGTCCACACGCTCCAAGATCTCCCTTTTATAGTAGTATCTGGTGGAATTGAGAAGAATACAGGAATCAGGTAAGAATGAACAACTTTCAATCAACTTGTCACTCTCGCCCAGTTCATGTCCAGGTATTGTTATCTAAATGACTTTCTCATTATGTGTAGAGACCTCTAAAATACTCAAATGATGTGTGTTTGATGTGTTTACATTTTGTTGGCTAAGAAGACTATGACCTGGCCGCAGCCTCGCCTGCCTGGGAGTGTGTCCTGGTGTGTCGGGCGACCTGTAGTCGCACTATATAAACCAACAGCGTCCATTAGCATTTTGTGGAGGTCTTTGGCTTAGTTCCTTAACAAATCATATCCTGATCTCTGATCTAATTTTCCAGTGTTTGACCCTACAGTTTTTCCTTGACCCCGTTTATTGATTGCACTCTAGACTGTGTAAATCATTTATATATATAGATATATATATATATATATATATATATATTTTTTTTTTTCAATAGAAGGGAAAAAAATAAAGAAGTCTTTGAAGAAGAGTTGGGTCTCTTAGTTAGAAAACATGACTTGTAGAGCAAAGATAACTCAATCTATTATTACCTTTCCTTGTTTCTCTATTTCTAAATGTTTTTAACAGTTTTGTTTTGCTCGTTAATATTATATATATTTAACTCTGCATATGCTGTTATGACTGGTGCTCTTAGCCTTTTATACGCATAATCTAATCTGTATTTTCTTGGTAAATAGTAAAGAATAAAATAAAATCAAGACAATATATGATCTGCATTCCCAGACAATACTAAATAATATAAAAACAAGGGATTAGCCCAGTTTGCATGCTCAGAAAAAAAAAAAAAAATAAAAGGTGGAAGAACCAACATCATCATGGTTGAAACCCACTATATTTTTGTACAATAAATTAAATCTCACCCACTGGTTATATTATGGGTCAGTAAATAACATATCTTTATGGTGGGTTGGATAGGTCCTTACCTCATGGCGCGACTCAACTTCTCATACGTCATGCTGCTATTATTTTTCTTCTTGCCCCACAGCTGTGCCACCGCTTCTGACTTGAGAAACCGAAACACCCCCTCGGAACGGTTCTCCCACTTTATCAAGCCTGGGTTCTTCTCTGGTGTCAGCAGGATGTCTCTGATAAACTCCCACAGGTGCGTCCCTCGGGGACCTGCACAGAAGCAATTAGTGTGACCAGATGCTAGAGCTTTAAAGTACTACTGAAATGTTATACAGTATATATATATATATATATATATATATATATATATATATATATAGATATATATATATATATATATATATATATATATATATATAGTATGCACTTTTAAAGAACTTGACTTATTTAATGTGCCAACCATTTTTACTCAGTTAACAAAGTAATTACAGCCTTTTAATTATTGCCTGCTGTTAATACCCAGAGTTGAGGGGCCGCGTGCACCTCACTTTTCTCCCTCTAGGTTGTGCCTTTTATGTTCAATATCACAGCTCCCAGCAAACACCTCTTAGGGGAACTCGGGGCACCACAGGTTGCAAGCTCAGCCCTAAGTTTACTGACTGCTACATCCCCTTGATTAGAATGAAAATCATATAAGAATTAACATCAGTCATCCAGTTGATTAGAATGCTAGTGTCAGATTGCCTTTATATTTTCTTTCATGTATATTTTACACAGCACCAAAAAAAGACTTCCGCCACATGCCCCCTCCCTGTTACTATGGCTACCGACCCCATCGTTAATTCCTTACTCTGAGATATATCTGAACTGGTATTTTCTGCTGGCATTAAATGAGGGCAATAAACTAACTTCAAATGTGATGACTGTCTTCGATCACACGGGGGAGGCTAGGGTATAACGTAACATCTGGGGCTATATACACATTCAAATTCCTGCAGAGTTAACTTAGTTGTCACACTAACATACATATGGTGAAAAGGTGTATCTGTTAGTTACAGGTAACATAACATTACTACAGTGCACATAACACCATATAGCAATCCCAACATTAATTAGTGTGGCCCACACTACACTACACATAAAAATAGTCCTTAAACAAGTCTCATGTCCATTTTAATAACCTTGGATATTAGCAACCCGGGGCCTCATTCAATTGCAAGCCCACAGATTACGTTATATAGACCAGATGTCCGTGGGCTTGAAATTTGCTACAATTACAGAGTGATTCAATTGAACAAGCCCGCAATTTGCGGGCCGAAAGTCGAAACCATATACCATGCAATCATAAGTAGCATTTCAGAGTGTGATCATGACCAATTAAGCAAGGCCTTAACTACCGATTTAGAAACAGACAATAATAAATGAGACCGTCATCATGACATCAGTAAAACATGGAGGTTACACGTCAATCAATTAGCATTTAGAGGTCCCATATGCGATCAGATTCGCAATCCCGCAATTTACTAAATAATAAAAATGAATGGCGATACTGTTCTAGACCATGTGGGTGGCTTGATATGTATTAACTCATTCATTCCTGAGGAGTAATAGGAGGACAATTGTATTCAAGAACTCTATTCATCAATCATTTGCAATTTTAGCAAATGTAACTTTTGTGGGCTTGAAAGATCAAAGGCTAGATGGGCTGTAAGTTACGATTTTGACAACCGCTGTGATTTTCAGCCTGTAACCCATAAATCGTTTGCGGCTTGCTAAAAGATGCCAATTGAATAGCAAATTTGTTCACAGACTTCAGTAACATACAATTGCTCAATTGAATAGGGGCCCAAATAACAGGGTTGCTTGTAAGGTTCAGGGGGGGGCCCAAAATCATTCATGACAGCTGCCATATTCAGTTTTGTTTTAATAGTATTTTAAAAGGATCAGAAACCTAGAAGGCGCATTAGAACCGTAGATTAAGTTAAGAACTCTGTTTAAAACATCCTCTCCAAAAACAGCACTTGACATTAGAACTTCATTGAAGAGTAAGCCCCAAAGGATAATCCTCTCCCACAATCTACAGACAGACTAGCAGTCTAAAATGGAATTCCCTGTAACATATTAATTAAATATATGAAATCCTAAAAAAAAAATGTTATGTTTAAATGTTGCATACCCCCTTGTTTTTATTTTGTTAACATTAACCAAACCACAGCGTCCTTTAACAGGCAGCTCAGAGACATAGAAACAATAAGTCAATTAATAAAACATTCCTGGCTGGAAAACAAATCATTTTATTGGATGATTTCAGTTTTGATATGCCTGCAAACCAGGGCTGGATTAACCATTAAGCAAAATAAGCACATGCTTAGGGCATCTAGGGAAGGGGGCACCACAGAAATTTTCCATTTCAAGATTTACCATGGACCATATGGTGCAAAAACTGCAACTGGTGCAGCTGAACTATGCTCTACAAAAATGGGCTCCCACAATAAATGAAAAAATTATATATACCGTATTTATCGGTGTATAACACGCACTTTTTCTCTCTGAAAATAGGGAGCAAATGATAGGTGCGTGTTATACGCCGATATTCCCTCCCCCCTCCTCATCCTCAACCCCCCTCCGCATTCTAACCCCCCCCTCCTCCTCAACCTAAACCCCCCTCCTCAACCTAAATCCCCCTAAATACCTCCCCCTCACTTACCTGCTTCTGCTCCGGCCTCCGCTCCTTGACCCGGCGTGCATGTGACGTCACATGCGTGCCACGTCATTAGCATATACCGGGTGCACCCTGTATATGCTAATGACGTGGCACGCATGTGACGTCACATGCGCGCTGGGTCGGGTCAAGGAGCGGAGCGGAGGCCGGAGCAGAAGCAGGTAAGTGAGGGGGAGGTATTTAGCAGGGTTTAGGTTGAGGAGGGGGGTTTAGGTTGAGGAGAGGGGGTTAGGTTGAGGAGGGGTGGTTAGAATGAGGAGGGAGGTTGAGGAGGGGGGGTTGAGGTTGAGGATAGGGGGGTTGAGGGGGAGCAGGGAGGATGAGGAGGGAGGATGAGGAGGGGGTTGAGGAGGGGGGGTTGAGGAGGGAGGATGAGGAGGGGGTTGAGGATGAGGAGGGAGGTTTAGGATGAGGAGGGGGGTTGAGGAAGGAGGATGAGGATGGGGGTTTGAGGAGGGGGGTTGAGGGGGTTTGAGGATGGGGGGGTTAAGGAGGGGGTTTGAGGAGGGAGGTTGAGGAGGGGGTTGAGGAGGGAGGTTGAGGAGGGGGTTGAGGATGAGGAGGGGGTTGAGGATGAGGAGGGAGGTTGAGGATGAGGAGGTGGGTTGAGGATGAGGAGGGGGTTGAGGATAAGGAGGGAGGTTGAGGATGAGGAGGGGGGTTGAGGATGAGGAGGGAGGTTGATGAGGGGGGTTGAGGTTGAGGAGGGGGGTTGAGGAAGGAGGATGAGGATGGGGGGGTGGAGGAGGGAGGATGAGGAGGGAGGTTGAGGAGGGGGTTGAGGATGAGGAGGGAGGTTGAGGATTTTGCTTCAAAGTTCTTTATTTGAAAAAAAAAAATTCTCCTGAAATTTCCTTCTTAAAATGAGGTGCGTGTTATACGCTGGTGCGGGTTATATGCCGATAAATACGGTATATATATATATATATATATATATATATATATACACAGTTGATGTGCTCAAAAGCTTGCATACCCTTGGCCAATTGGTAATACATAAACCATTTTTAAAGAAAACATGAGTCAGCAGGTAAAACACATTTCTTTTATTTCTTATAGGATTCATATTCAACTATAGCTTATAACAGAATGGCACAATCATAAAACAAAACATGGCAACAAAGAAAAAAAGTTTGCATACCCTTAGTGTGTAATACTGTGTTATTGCCCCCTTTAGCATCAATGACAGAGTGCTGTGTTTTGTAATAGTTGTGTATGATAATTCTTGCAGGCGGTATAGCTGCCCATTAGTCTTGGCAAAATGCCTCCAGGCCATGCAAAGTCTTTGGTCGTCTTGCGTGAACCGCACGTTTGAGATCTCCCCAGAGTGGCTCGATGATATTAGGGTCAGGAGACTGTGATGGCCACTCCACAACCTTCACCTTTTTCTGCCGTAACCACTGGAGGGTCAACTTGGCCTTGTGCTTAGGGTCATTGTCATGCTGGAAAGTCCAAGAGCGTCCCATGCGCAGCCTTCGTACAGAAGAATGCAAATTGTCTGCCAGTATTTTCTGATAACATTCATCTTGCCATACATTTTCAAAAGATTCCCTGTGCCTTTAGAGCTCACCCCCCCCCCCCCCAAAAAAAAAAAACACATCAGTGAGCCACCACCATGCTTCCCAGTGGGGATGGTATTCTTTTCACTATAGGCCTTGTTAAACCCTCTGTAATCATATCGCTTATGGTTGTGACCATAAAGCTCTATTTTGGTCTTGTCACTCCAAATTGCAGTGTGCCAGAAGCTGTGAGGCGTGTCAAGGTGTTGTTGGGCATATTGTAACTGGCTTTTTTGTGGCATTGCCACAGTAAAAACTTATTTCTGGCAACTCAACCATGCAGCTCATTTTTGTTCAAGTATTGTCGTATTCTGCTCCTTGAAACAATCACACCATCTTTTTCCAGAGCAGCCTGTATTTCTCCTGAGGTTACCTGTGGGTTTTTTCTTTGTATTCAGAACAATTGGTCCGGCAGTTGTGCCCGAAATCTTTCATCGTCTACCTGACCTTGGCTTGGTATCAAGAGATGCCCGAATTTTCCACTTCTTAATAAGTGATTGAACAGTAGTGACTGGCATTTTTAAAGCTTTCGATATCTTTTTTCATCTTTATGAAGTTCCATTACCTTTTTACGCAGATCTTTTGAACGTTATTTTCTGCTCCCCATGGCTCAGTATTTAGCCTGCTCAGTGCATCCATGTGAGAGCCAACAAATGCATTGACAATTTATACACTGACATTAATTGCAATTTAAAAAGCCACAGGTGTGGGAAATTAACCTTTAATTGCCATTTTAACCTGTGTGTGTCACCTTGTGTGTCTGTAACAAGGCCAAACATTTAAGGGTATGTAAACTTTTGATCAGGGCCATTTGGATGATTTCTGTTATCATGATTTTAAAAGGATGTTGTTTTTTGCATGATCAGTCATATTTTCTAAATAAATGTAAAATGTTTGCAATGTCAAGATGGTATGTGATAAAGTCTTGTAGTGCACTTTATTTTTTTTTCAAATAAAGGTGTCAGAGCTCAATAACTTATCTAAATATTATCCTTTCTTGGCGCTTGTCCTCTGCCACAAAATGAAATCCACAGACTAAAGTACGCCATTTGCATTTCCTGTTAGTTTAAATAAAGTTTAAACAGGTTTTGCTTAATATTTTTTTCCTTCAAAAAACAATTTTTTGTAATGTTTAAACATTTTCGTTTAAATGCATGAAAAAAATAACAGTGTTTAATGTCCCTTTAATTACCTTCAGGACTGTATTGTTGTCAGTCTTTTGCCATATGAATCGGAAATACTGAGCATGTGCAGACACACACGGATTATCAAGCTTGTTATTGCCTATAGTTTTAAATTATACCATATGGTGTAATCACCTATAATATTTAACAATATGTCTGTAACGTCTGCCCAGTGTCTTCTGCTCAGGTATCACAGCGCCCGGAGCGAGAGAGACAGCCCAGAGAGAGACAGGACAGAGAAAGAGAGAGCACACAGAGAGAGAGTGCACAGGGGGAGAGAGATCGCACAGAGAGAGAAAGAGGAGGCACAGAGAGAGAGAGCACAGAGATCGCACGAGAGATGAGCCACCGAGGGAAAGAGCACTGAGAGAGAAAGAGAGCGTAGAGAGAGAAAGCTTAGAGAGACAGAATGTACAGAGAGAGCGTACAGAGAGATAAAGAGCACAGAGAGAGAAAGAGAACACAGAGAGAGCAGAGAAAGTGCACAGAGAGAGCGCACAGAGAGACAGCAAAGAGAGAGAGAAAGTGCACACAGAGAGACAGCACAGACAATTCAAGATAACATTCTATGATACTGTCATTTATGACAGTCAAGTTACTAATTACACTAATAAATTATACCATGATCCGTGTGCCTTTTTAATTATATGAAAATTATTGATCAAGAAGAAATGTGAATTTATTGGGAAGGAATTTTGCATTAACTTTGTGAGATAACTTGGCAAATGTATAACTAGGTCTGTGTTTGCCTTTCTAGATCAATAGAAGCTATAATTATCAGATGGGGATTTCAGCCAGTTAGGATATTAACATCTGTCATGGAAAAGATGATTTACTTCTATTCTACTATCTGTATCAGATGAGGTCTAGATTTAGGTCTCTCTGCTTGTGGTGTAGATTCCAAAGTTCAGACCATTTTATTTTTTATGTTGTATTCCAGGCCCTAGATAAGAATTTAATATTTCTGGCAAATTAACAATCACTCACTGTGCTTCCTGGAGCTGGGTTTCTGGGGATGGTCGTGGGATTTCTTCACGTCAGGTTCTGCATAGGCTGAAAGACAAAAAAGTATTGTACTATAGACCTGATTGTGCCAGGAGTGTTGTAATAGAAACTATCATATAGACAGCAAACAAAGGGTCGTTTTAGGTATGACTCACAGCGTTATTAATGGAATAAATACCTGTCATTTTCCATTTCATGTCCACTGTAGCCCAAAACACATTGAAACGAGTGAGTTATATACATTACAATAGCTAATTTAATAAATTATATTACTGGTAGAAAATTAAAACAGACAGGAAGATAACAAGCAATGCTTATTTTATGAAGAAGTGTCATCAAAGCTTCATAGAGATCCAGTTAATTATCTTTTCATATTTTTTTTTATTTTAAAACCACACACAGAAGCACAATATGTTGCAGAAATCCCTAAGACTCACTGTCCTTATGTTTCCTGTAACGTATCAGGATAGAATAGAAGAAAATCATCCCATACATTATATATAGAGTGATTTTTCTATACGATGGATAAATTAATTTAAAAAAAACATATTATAATATTTTACATGCATGCTGGTAACTTTTGGACTACAGTGGCCCATTAAATGCATGACTGAATTGTCAGCTCACTGGGACAGGCATTTTGTGCCTATTGGCTGTTTGGTATTTCCATTGTTCCTCACATCTTGTATATGAATGGACCTCTGTAGTGCTCAACCCCTTTAGTATAATGCAGACTAATATTTAATACTAGTGAATTGCCCGTCAAAAAATGACGGCAATAGAATTGTAAGTCAAGGAATGTTGTTTGGCACAGACATTATTTTTCATGGTGGTCTGAGATCTCGGCGATGATTGCGAGGCTCTTGGTTGTTGTATTTTTTTTTTATCAGAGGCGCTTTTGCTGTCACTGTAAGGTCGGCGTTGATCTGATTTTTGCGCTTATTGCAAGGCTGTCCCTGGTGTAGTTTGTGTGCTATGAGCAGCGTTGGCGCTCGTTGTGAGGCGCGCAGTGAATGTCTTTTGCGTTTATTGCGATTGTGTTTTTTTTTTTTTGTGTATATGTATTTTGTGATGGTAATTGAATAAGTAATAAATGAATACATTAATATACTTTACCTATTTGTAAGTAATACATGGAGGAAGCATTGTGCTGAAGAGCTGACGATCTGTTTTGATGTTCCTGCAGCATACAATATAGGTTTGCACTGTTGTGGAGCTGAGGTGTAAGTGTCAGCAATGTGTGCAGTGTGTAGTGTAAACAGGCTGCGTGTGCGAGGGGAAGCCGTTAGTGTAGCTGTGTACTTTCACATCCTGTAAGTTAGTGTTGTAAAATGGCGAATGTGTATGTGGTAGGCGGGTTTGTATGATGAAGCGTCTTTGCTTATGGTGTATGTTGTAGGTCATACAGGTTTTTGTAAAAGCGTATTTGCTTTGTGGAATTTAGCGGCTTTAGGGGTCGTGTAGCCCGTTTTCATTTGTTTCGGAGATTTTCGAGTGGCTAAACTTTGTAAATTTGCCAGAATTCAATGTTTAAGCGGTGTTGCAGAGGTCCTGTGTGTCCACCCTTGGTGTGGGTAAGGATTTTATTTTATTTTTGTGTGTATTGTGTTTTTTAATTCTTGCCACTGTGCGCTGGTTTTTAAGGTCGTATTTTTGCAAGTCCTGCGGCTCATATTTTTTTGTGTAAGTCCGTAGTTAGTCATTGCCTGTTTATGGTTTTTTTTCCGAGTCCCGATTGTGTGGTCATTTGTAACCGGTAGTGAGGCGCCGTAGAGCCTCCACCTCCGCAAATGCGGCTCCTCGCTTCGCGAGGGTCCGTATTTGCAGTCGGAAAGTACTATGGGGTCCTAGGGGATTGTAGGGTTGAGCGACCAAGAACGCTCATCTCCACCAGCACAAGGAGCGCCTTTGCGAGGACCGCAGTTGCGGAGGGCTCACTATGCAAACCCGCAAAAGGCAGGCGAGCTACGCAAGCCCGCAAGCGTTAGCAACAACCCGCATGCTGACAACTATATATGCGATTAGTACTTAATATTAACAGGACATGGACTTTATCAGTGCTCCTTTACATCATCAAAAGAGCACCAAAAACCATTTGAAAACATGATCTTTTTTTTTATTGATACATATAACACTATTTTAGAAAAAAAAATATATAATCCTATTATTCCTAACTCACTGCTGTCTTGAGCATTCTGCAGGTTCTGAAGGGACAAACAATAACAAGCACCCCACTAATGGTAATGGTTATTTTGCAACTTTTATTTTTTCAGACGTGACATTTATTACTGCAGTAAAAAGTATACAGATATTTATAAGAAGCTTTTACTGTATGGTACCTTCAGAACATCATAACTTGTCCCTATAAGTTCCATATATCTGTGGAGCAGCTGAACTACAGATAAGTCAATACAAGTAAACAGTTGAAAGGCGTTGTTTGAAGCAGTGGCTGGGCTAGTAATTGGAGGGACGGGGTACTAAATAATGTAGGTATCCCCTATCCCTGGTGGTCCAGTGGTTAGGATTCAGTGCTTTCACAGCTGCGTCCTGGGTTCGATTCCAGTCAGGGAACCAAGAGGTCACACTACCCTGATGCTGAGCAGGGTTGGGCCTGGTCAGTACTTGGATGGGAGACCACCTAGGAATAAAAAAGTGCTGTATGCTGTGGCCCACTGGAGAAGGACCTGGCAACCCACTCCTTTATCTCTGACATGAATGCCATGTGGGTCAACATGACCATGGACATGAAGATGTGCCTGGGGTGTTACAGTCCATGAGGTCCCAGAGAGTCAAAAATGACTGAACAATACAAAAAAAAATAAGATCTACAAGTAAATGCCCCTGTGGGGTCAATAGAAAGCCAAATGTATGTGTGCCCTCTCTACTCCCTCAGCTGCTAATGGTAGCAGATGGCTCTTACCCTTGTAGAGGGCACCAGTGCTTTGCACCTGCTGCACCAGCACAAGCTCTGCCTCTGGTTTGAACACAATTATAAAACAGTGAAAAATGCTAAAAATAAAAATGCTCTTCTTTATTCTCCACTTGAGTTTAGATCCTCTTTAAAGCAAACAACCATGTATTACTTTTTTCAGATGCTATATTCATTGTGACTTATTAATTCTTCTACATTAATACTTTTTTTTGATCTCATCAACAAAAATCGCTAATTGAAATAACAAAAATTAGTGTAGCGGCACCTACGACACTTACCCATAGAGTAATGGCTGGGGGGAGTCATGGACATCTGACTTCTGCAAAACACTTTGCTTTCATACGCTTCTGTAACACACAATTCAGTTTAGTGAATTCCTTACATTCAGGAGGTAAAGTGAATTTTTTGCCACCAAAATTATTTATCTGAAGCATAGAAAACATACATTAAATAATCTGACAAAGAATATTTAGATTGGCAAATGTCATGAAGCTAGTGTTTATTAGAAAGCATTGATAGTCTCTGGAGACATTCATTATACTTTGGGGAAGTGTTTGTGAGAGGGGATTTAACATTTCAGCAGGAGCAGGGCTTGCATTTATATGTGCATGCTTCTGTGCATGTGAAGTGGAAGGGGTAGGTGTCAAATACCAAAACCCCAAATGACTTAACAAATACCCTTTCACTCACTGTTCAGTAGATAAGAACTTGCCCTCAGTATCCAAGCTATCAGAAAGTCAGACAAGATGGAAACTTTCTATACACAGAGTCTTCAAAAACTACTGTACCACATAGGGTCACCAAAGATGGGCAGGTCATAGCAGAGAGGTCAGACAAAGAGAAGGAACTGGCAACCTGCTCCAGTATCTCCAGTATAAAACCATGTAGATTAACCCAACCAGAAACACAGACAGATGTGCCTGGCATGCTGCGGTCCATGGGGTCACCGAGAGTCGGACAGGACAATGATTGAACAACAACAGTATATATATATATATATATATATATATATATATATATATATATATATATATATATAGAGAGAGAGAGAGAGAGAGAGAGAGAGAGAGAGAGAGAGAGAGAGAGAGAAGGGCAGGTGGAAGTGGGGCATAGGAGGTGCACAAATCTGAATAGCCTAGGGAAGAATAAAACATAAACGTGCCTATGTATTACCCACATTACATGTATAACGTACCATCATAGCCGCCCTCATGTAAAAATAGTTCATCTTTCCAAGGAGTAATTGAAGTAGAATCTGAGGGAAGAAAAATATGACAGAGCTTTAAATAAATGTCTGTGATTCAATAATCCGGTGCAACTATTCAATGTGAAGGGATTATCCTTGTATTCCAGTGGAGCCCTCACCCACAGAGCTTGCAATTTATGGCTGCTCACCTGCTTGCTCAGTTTTAATGACAACATTCAATGATGGAAACATCTGACTTCCACACTGACCTGTGGAAAAGAGAGAGATTTAGATTTAGAATTACATTTCAATAGAGCTTTTAAAACTTACATTTGAACTTTAGTGTTTAAGACTTCAGCAGATATGCTTCTCCTCAACCATATCAGGTTACCCAGGATCTGCCAAGGCAACAGGAGCCTTTATGTGCATCACTCCTATTAGGACAGTCTGCTTGGCAAGTAAATTGGCTAATGCAGGAAAGCTTAGGTCAGTCACAAAATTAGGTGAGCATCCTGGGCATTGCCCACCCCCTGGACACCTAATATGAGGTGGAGAGACATATTTATGCCACTGAGAAACTAAAGCTAAAATTTAGGTTTTATATCTCTATATAACATTGACTTTCTTTAAAGGTATATATATATGTTTCCTGGGTTTGGAAATGTTTGGTAAGAAACAGGCAGTGATTATCAGAAAAATATGCCTTATATAAATAAGTTAAGTGTACTTACAAAGTTATAGGCAGGAAAGGAAATTCCAGCTTTGCACACCCACAGGGAGCTTACATAACCAAGTATACATAGGAAATTAAGCTAGGTATGGAGTTTGACCTTTTAAAGGAAGTACTTGCTGCAGTATGGAGTCACATGGTTGTGTGGGGTCTCAGTTTACGACTGAATCAGAGCACAAGGATATAGAGAGAAAGAGACTACATATCCCAGGCTGCTTTGCAACACAGGAACCACAGAGTATGATACAAATGTATCTGATTTCTCCAGATTGGCCAAAATGAATTATGAATTTTATGCTAATCTAAGCAGGAATTTATAGGGGGGACAACTGACAAAAGCCTAAGCTTGCAATCTGCAAAGATTTAGCAAAAATCAGGGTGAGTTTGTAGATTTTTACTTTGGTATCTCCTCAGAATCAGATGAGTTCTTAATACAGGAAACTTAGATATGTCTTTAAGTAATGAAGCTACTAAATAAACAAATGAAATCCTGTTGCATGACCACCACATTGACTCTTTAATCATGAGTGGGACACTTATCACACTTGAACTCAAGTAGAAGCATCCCCAAACCCTAGCCTGTTTGGAGGCCAACAGATGTCTGGAATTTTAAAATACTGACAAAGACAATGATGGTCAGTAGTCTGTGTAATGTTGGTGGTCATGCCAGCTCAGCTACCCAAAGGTACTGCCAAGCAGCAAAAATGGAACCTCCAAGTTAAGAAATGTTGGTGATCATGTGACCTATACCTTTTGGATATTAGGTATAAAGTGATCCAGTGGCAGAGCTAGAGAATGGAGGGCCCTGATACAAAAAATGTTTTAAGGTTGAATAAATCTGATTGCGCTGGGATAACCCTGGTAACACTTTACTCACTGTCCTTCCTCGAAGACCCTATAGCAGCTTTCCTCTCTATAAGTATACTATCTCAACATAGCACACAGTCCCTCTCAACATCCACCCCAATACAGCACCCACCCCTCTTAGCATCCATCCCTACATGGCACCCAGTCTTTGTCAGCAAACAGACCTTCTCCGCACCCACTCCTCTCAGTGCCCACTTTACATTGCACCCATCCCTATTTCATTTGCCCCCCTTCACATAGACCATCCCCCTGTACCTTGCTGTCACTTTGCAGCCCTTGTTCTCTTAGTTTCTTTCCTTACACACATTCCCAGCGTACTGAGCTACTCCACACTGCCACCTCTTTGAGCTTCAGTAGAAATGCTCTTTTTGAAACAGGCTTACATCAATTTTCAGCCTGTGGGTTTGCAGCCAAGGAGGCCCAGGGGAGACCCTGGGGGCATGGGGGCCAAAGGGAGTCCCAGGGGTACATGAAGGGATGGCTAGGGTGAGGGCCCCTACACTACATAAAAAAAAATGAAATGCAATTAAAAATTCCACAGCACTGGGCCCCCCAGAGGAGGGTCCTGGTACACTGCACCACTGGTAGATCCACCCCTGAAGTGACTCAACTAATGGAACCCCATATTATTTTCATGATAGTTTTATATTGTCTCTTATTTTTACATTAAAAATCACCAAAAATGATAGAAAGAGCTACCACGAACCTTCACAAACAAGTTACACTCATATTTGATTTTTATTATATATCAGACATTTTAATAGTCATAAAAGAAACAAACAAATTATTATATCTCTATTGGATACTATTGAAAGACTCTCACAGCTTGACCAATACCGAGCAAGCCACATCACATTACACTACTCTGCTGGATCCAGGCAATCTAGTTCAAGTTTGGGAGCCAAGATAGCAGCGCCATCTTGACTTTATGCTCATGGCTTATTTATGAAATACTTCACAAATTTGATTCTATCCCCAAAACTACAATGGTCCTTTAAAGGGACATGACAAATGTTCTACATATGAATTTCTTGAAGGCAAATTTACTTAGTACATTTATTTTTCTAAAGTGGACAATTCCAAAGAAATTTGCTGTTATATTTGCTGTATTTTATGCAAATGAGTAAATATTAGCCATTTTGATGTGCCAATTAGAATAACGGCCTGCTTGTCTGTCCCTGTAATGGCCAAAACACTAACCCCCATGTCATCATTCAGTTGGAACATCTTCCCCCATACTAATCAAATACTCACACACATTAATCTCAAAAAACAGTATTGTATTTCTCAGGAATAATTTACTGTAGATTAAAAGACGAGTACTAAGGCTAGTAATTCCCTTCTGGATTGCTACCTTGTTGTGGTGTACTTTAATTAAGCTGGAAGCTATACCATGTAGGGTCACCAAAGATGGGCCAGTCATAGCGGAGAGGTTCACAGGAGAAGGAACTGGCAACCCATTCCAGTATCTTTGCCAAAAATACCTTAATGATAACACATCCAGAATCATAATGATTGGGCCTAGCGTGCTGCTGTCTATACGGTCATGGAAAGTCAGACACGACTGAACAACTAAACAACAACAAGGCTAGTAACAAAGAATTGTCTTGGGAAATGTTTGCGTCAAGAGGTTTTTACTGGACAAGAGAATATCCTTTAAAGTTAGAAAAAAAAAGGATTCCACCTTAAGGGAAAACAGGTTCTTCACAGTAAGGCCAGTAGAGTTGAGACAAGAAATCAACAAGTGACTTAAAAAAGTTAGATATACTTTTGAATAAAAAGGGCATTCAGGGTTATCCTGGATAACTAGAGGGAATATTGATCCAGGAAGGGATTCGATCCCCAGAATTTGGGGCCTGGAGGATTTTTTTCTCTTATGACGCAGTTGACAATGTTTTATTTTTGTTTTTGCTTCCCTTCCTTTGGATCAATGAATAATTCATTCACGTATTACAAGGGTCATAGATCTAAGAAGGTTCTACTAGATGGACTAATAGTCTTTTTCAACCCCAAATATTATGTTACTACTAGCGAATTGCCCGTCAAAAAATGACGGCAATGAAATTGTAAGGTAGCTAATGCTGTTTAGTGTGTAATAATGAAATATATAATACATTAATAAATGAATATACTTTACCTATTTTAAAGCATTGTGTGGAAGAGCTGTGAATGTGTTTTGATGTTGCTGCAGCATTAGTGGTGTGGATCTGCTGTGTAAGCGTGCTGAATGTGTGCAGTGTAACAGTGTGCGTGCGCGAGACCAAACCGTTAGCGTAGTCGTGTACTTCCGCATTGGCGCGTAATGGCGAGTAATGTGTGTTATACGTTTGTATCGGAATATCCGTAGTTGTTTTGTGGTGTTTTGCGAGTTTCTTGTGGTGTTTTGCGAGTTTAGAATGCTGTAGCCTCGTTTTCGTTTTGTTCGGCGGCCATTTTTTCTCTCGCTTCGTTTTTTTTTTAGTGTTTAAAGTGTTTTATTTGAAGTAAAATCGAGGTGTAAGTTGTATTTTTGAGGTGCTGGGTGCTCCCTCTTGGTGTAGGTAAGTTTTTTATGTATGTGGTGTGTGTATGTATTGTGTTTGACATTTTCTAATGTTCGCGAGTTGCGTCCGAGTGTTGCGAGTCCGTAATGTGTGTGAACGTGTGTCGTATGGAGTTTGCGAGTGTCGTAATGTGTGTGTCGTACTGTTTGGGTTGCGACGTGAAGTTTGCGAGGGTCGCAGTTGCTGGCAAGGAGCGCCTTCGGCGCTCCATGCCAGCAACTGCGGCCCTCGCTTTGCGAGGTCCTCAGGTGCTGGCATGGAGCGCCTACGGCGCTCCATGCCAGCAACTGAGGCCCTCGCTTCGCGAGGGTCCTCAGTTGCTGGCATGGAGCGCCTTCGGCGCTCCATGCCAGCAACTGAGACCCTCGGGCAGTGCCCTCGCTTCGCGAGGGCACTGCCCGAGGGTCTCAGTTGCTGGCAAGGAGCGCCTTCGGCGCTCCTTGCAGCAACTGAGACCCTCGGGCAGTGCCCTCGCTTCGCGAGGGCCTCGGCTCGCTGCGCGAGCCGCGGCCCTCGCTACGCGAGGGCCGCGGCTCGCTACGCGAGTCGCGGCCCTCGCTTCGCGAGGGCCGCGACTCGCGTAGCGAGCCCGCGGCCCTCGCTTCGCGAGGGCCGCGGGCTCGCTACGCGAGCCCGCAGCGTTAGCAACAACTCGTACGCTCACAACTATATATGTGATGTAGAACAATATAGAGGCAGTATTTTATTCTATATACAGGGCCAATTCACTGGTCTTATAGAGGTGTCTCTAAAAAATAGTTAGTTAGTGCTCGATAACAACGTGATGAATTAAGTATTGTGGCTGGGGTGGGCAGGCCCAAAGGGAAGGGCATAATTGAAAACCATTAGACACACATTAGAACCTGAACTGCTAGCCATATACACATAATTTCTAGCCACCGCTCACTATCATATAATCATATTGCAGTTGTGGTATGTCAGTCCTATGCAGGTGGCTCTACTTCAGACAGAATATTTCATTCAGGGAGTAAGGAGATCTGGAGCTTATATAGCCTGTGGGCATGACTGAAAAATAGTAATTAATTGTTTCAGTGCGTAGTAAAAGTTTTATAAAAATTGTTTTTAAAATGAAACCACCTTCCTGTTAGGGTGACAGTGACAATATCCCATTAAAACATCAGTAAAAGAATACAGTGCTCTATAATAAATGGTACATAGACCTAAGGGTAATATTTCTATATTTTTTTTTTACTAAAGAGAATTCCTCGTTTGTACTGCTTGGCACAGCTGCTTCCTCATTTGGATATGCGAGTATTTATTCCGGGGTATTAACGCCAAGGAGGAAGTATTAGTAGTGAACATTATGGGCAAAAAGCCAAACAAAACATAAATATTAAGTAAACTGGGATGAGGTTTCTTCTAGAGCACATTGCATTGTATTTGTAAAATATAATTCGTACCAAAAATGCAAGTAAAACTTCTTAAACATACCTTACGGTTAGCTGCATACAACAATATGTGCAAGAAGTGCCCATAAAAAATTAACTATACAAATGCAAGGTAGGAAAATGTGTATAAAATGTGTGTATATATATATATATATATATATATATATATATATATATATATATATATATATGTATATATAGACACACACAACATTTGCAAGTTCTGAGGAGCACTTTATTTCCCATATAGATCAACAATCAATACACATTAAAGAAGGAAGGAGTAGAATATCAATAGTGGAAAATGTATCTTTTAAAGAACTGGTCTGCACTTCAAGAAACAGAGACACTTGTTTGTCAAGTATGTCCCAAACTAACAATATTAGCAGCCTCGTAAGTCAAAGTAAAAACATTTTTTTGGGGAAAATTTAATTTTTGAAGACTTTGTTTATGAGTAAGGAATCCATTTTGTGTTTGTTACATCACTTCCTAAGAGCTGGATGATGGGGGGGGGGGGGGGTTGTAGTTATCAGTGGAAAGACAAAAAAAGCATCCTGTGATCCCCCTTAAATCTTTTTTTTATCAGTTTGGTCTCAATGGCTTAATTTACAACAATTAAAAACTCAAAATATACGTTAATGCCATATACAATATATACGTTAATGCCATATATAGCCAAACCTATTTTGTAGTCTTCCAATTAGTTTTAAAAAATTCAATCTTCATACTACCAAACTGTAATTCTCGACATGTGCTACTCCCCAAAGGCTCAAAAAGTTGACCTCAGGAATCACTCCAAGAGTCAAGTCACTGAAGTACAGCTTTAGAACATAATCCAGCCATTGCTACAAGGAACTCCTCTTCTCAAAGGTTGGTTATATTCTTGCCAACTGCATTACAGGGATAGATCGAAGATGGGGCTTTCATGTATTTTCCCTAGCATCTAACGGTACCAAAACAATCTCTCGTAGTAATCACCTTCCACAAATGTCTTAACCAATATTACCATCATAGACATGAATTGCTTATTCCTTGGAGTAACCTGATTACATTTCTTTAAACTGTTCTGAATCATGTAAATTTAAATAATTCTCATGGAGGTTAGTCTAGAGTTAAGAATAATTACTTCTTATATAAGTGGTCGTGAGATCAAATCCCAGTGGCTCCATTTTTTTTTTAATTCAAAAATATTACCTCTGTAGTTCATTTGCATTTGCAGACACTCATAATTGAGGAGTTTTTTGCTTTTTGTCAACTTTTACTGTAGATACTGCATATTGTTGTAAAAGTACTACAAAATCCATACTGTATATGTCTCATATCCTTCGTGGAACAGTTTATACCTTTTCTTTGAAAGCATTTGAACTCACAACTTTCCATATCAGACGCAGATGCTTTAGCTCTGAGCGATCTCTCTACCTGACTAACCATGAGTCAAAAGTTGTTTACCAATAAACTATATACTGGACATTTAAATGTACCATTCATTATTCAGCTGTAGATGTAGTGGTTGATACAAGCACTCTACAATATATTTATCTCAATCATGAAACCTCTCGCCTGTATATTCTGGTTACTCACCATGCCACTTGAGGTTCTGCACACTGCTGTACAAAATATGGCCAACTGGTCCAGCTGCCAGGGTGAAGTCCTGCAGGGTCATACTACATAGACGCTCCCCTGTGATGTCGAATTCCTGGAAGGGGATGCAGCTTGCATCCAACTGATTGGTATCTACAAGCTGCTGCAGCCATTCCCAGACATGGTACTTGGTCCAATACTGCGGGTGAAGCTCATGCCACTGGCCACCAAAGAAACCTGCAGCCACCACAACATATACATAATTTATGTATAATAAACAATGTGAGCATTGACTGTACATACTTCACAAATATTCACAATTATCATACTTTATACATTTTATAATAGGTGTACTATATATATATATATATATATATATATATATATATATATATATATATATATATATATACATGGAAAATGGATAGGAAAGATAATTACATTTGAATAAAATAGTTCAAAAGAAATTTAACAGAGAACAGGTATAAACTGTATACATTTTACAGGTGTGATTTTGTGTATGTATATAAAAAAAATAGATAGATGTGTATCACTGCATAAAGTGATATGGGATTACCCTCTGGTATTAGCCTTCAGCAAAGCTCTATGACATCAGTATTAGACACAGGGCTAAGAAAGACATGTATTTTATTATATAATATTTTTAGCTTGCGTATATAAATATGGAATTATATATATATATATATATATATATATATATATATATATATATATGACACATTTATAAAACAATACTCAAACAAAGGTATTGGGGCAATAAAAGGTAAAATAGGCACATTCCATACACTCAAAGATTAAAATGCATTTTCTTAATGTATAGTTAACATAAAACTTGCTTATATTTAAACTTAAACTTTTTTGACCAACTAAACTTGAAAATAGGCAAAGACATATAATGCAAAGGATGTTTCTATTTGCACAATAGAAATGTCATCTAAACGTTACTTTCCGCAGAACTAATAGAAAGTCGGTTAGTTTACAAGAACACGTCCTCTTAAGAAAATAGTATATAGAAAGAGCTCAGAAAAGAAAATGGAACCGTAAATAAAAATATTTGTTGAAAATATAGAATATATTATTATATTTTAATATAATTCTATAGTTCTATATATATACTGTACCTTCCATGCTTACTACTGTTATCACTAAGCTCATGCACCAATTTGTAGCGCATCACTGGATGCCTCTAAAACGTCACCAGTGATTGCAAGTGAGTGAGTCTTCAGCACGTCCAAACTTGTCTATTACTTGTGTGTTAAATCCCCAATGTTCTAGTAACAGTAATGTTATCCTCACCATCACATGTAGTGTAAGCCGTTGTCCAGGAAGGCTGGTGGGAAATTAAGCTTGTAGTAGGGTTCATATTCATGATGCTGCTCCCTTGTAAAATCATGATCTGCAGGATCAAAATAATAAGATGAAGTCACACACGGGAGTATAGCATAGTGAGAGATGGGTATATAGGATGTATATAACTAATAATTTAATGGTGACAGTGACACATTACTATTCAACATAAGTAAAGGAAAAAATGGACACTGATGTATCTCATACAAAACACTGACAGAGACTCATGCTTGCCAGAAGAGTCTTGGTCGTAAGTTCTCTCCCAGTAAATCGACAAGGTTCTCACTCACAGGATCCTCTCAAAGTCATCGGGACAAGATATAATTCATTGGAAGCTGTTTTATGTTCATATAGTTAAGTCTCACTCTATGGAAGCCATCGCCCACTGAATTTGCCAAGACAATCTCATTTTTTTTTACCACGTTTTCTGACATTTATATGAACAGTCTCACTCACACTAAGCTTTCTCACATTCATCTGTCCAGAGTCTCGTTTATTGGAAGCTCACATGTCTTTCTCTGGCCAGAGTTGCATTCATTGGAAGTGCCCTCTTCTTCATATGTATAGAGTATCACACTAGAAACTACCTCAACTCCCTCATATTCAACTGGCAAGAGTTTCGCGCACTGGAAGCTCTCTCTCATTTATCTGGCAACTGTATCACTCACTGGAAGCATTGTTACAATCATATTATCAGGTTCTCAATCACTTGATGTTCTCTCAAGTTCATCTGACCAGGGTCTCATTCACTGGACGCTCTGTCATACTCATCTGACCAAAGAGTCAGTCATTACAAGACGTCTTACACTAACGTGTCTATGTTCCCTCTCATCTCACACTGGAAACATTTTCAAATTCGTCCAACCAAAGTTTCTCTCAATGGAAACCCTCTCATATACGCCAGTTTAAGTCTTCACTCATTGAAAGATCTTTTACACTTGTGTCTAGCAAGATGAATCTGAGAGAACGTCAAGTGATTATAGAGTATATCTCATTGGAAGCTCCCCACACTCATCTGCCTATGTTCTCACTCATTGGAAGCCCTCTTATATTCATCTAATCAGGTACTTACTCACTGGAAGTTCTCTCATGTTCATATGTCTATGTTCTCACTCATTGGAAGCCCTCTTATAGTCATCTAATCAGGTACTTACTCACTGGAAGTTCTCTCATGTTCATATGTCTATGTTCTCACTCATTGGAAACCCTCTTATAGTCATCTAATCAGGTACTTACTCACTGGAAGTTCTCTCATGTTCATATGTCTATGTTCTCACTCATTGGAAGCCCTCTTATATTCATCTAATCAGGTACTTACTCACTGGAAGTTCTCTCATGTTCATATGTCTATGTTCTCACTCAGTGGAAGCTCTCTAACAATCTTCTGGTCAGAGACTCACTCCACATCAGCCAACATAAATTAGGCCCATTCATAGTAAGCTGCCCCAAGTTCACTGTGTACTGATTAAAAATGTTTTTATACACATAGCATGAAGTTATTGCAGTAAACTATTTGTACAAAACAGTACAAGTCCTTCTTATGAGGGCAACCTCTCCCCCCCCCCCCCCCCACACACCTCTCTTAAGATATAAAATATCCCTCTTTTGATGAAAAGTTCCACATTTAAGAGCAAAACCCTGTTTTAACAACCCAGATAATGCCCCACTTTTTCTGGTTTTAACTTCTATCTTTCTCATAGACTATGAGAGAAAACAAAGGTCTGGTGTCAGTTCTACATAATATACAGTATGTCTGTACAGAGCATTGTGAGAATAGGAACTGACTACTGTGGTTCAAGATAAGGACACTTCTGATTTATTATTATAATAGCTTTTATGTCCATGGATTACACAGCTGCTACAGTTTTTGATTTATTACATAATTCACATAATTGTTGAGTGCAGGAGGCTGTTTTGTCTTCGTTGCATCACATCCTGAGACCAGTACCGCAGCACCTTTTTGGAGCCCCTAGGCAGTGAAGTGGAGGAGCCCTGCGAGTGAGTATGCAAGGAATGCACTGACCCATTTTTGCTTTTTCTGTTGTAACTCTCTTGTTCTAAGTGGTTACCCTATAGTAGCCAATCTATGAACTGCAGCATTTCATTTTTTTTTTAAGCAAGCAACCATTTTTAAAAAAAAGTGGCTCCCCTCACAGTAAAGTGCCCCTGGGCGGCTGCCAAGTTGGCCTAATGGGTAATCAGGCCATGTCTGAGACCTACGTTGTGGTTCTTTATCAGCTGAGGGTGGGGAGGTAACAGAGAGTTCGTAGTCTTTGTTGTATAATTGGATAGGATTCAAATTAACACCAAACCCCTACCCCATCACAAGTTCTCCTCAACCTCAACCCCCCTCCTAAACCTCCCTCCTCATCCTCAACCTCCCTCCTCAACCCCCCATCCTCAACCCCCCATCCTCAACCCCCCCATCCTCATCCTCCCTCCTCAACCCCCCATCCTCATCCTCCCTCCTCAACCCCCCCATCCTCATCCTCCCTCCTCAACCCCCCATCCTCATCCTCCCTCCTCAACCCCCCATCCTCATCGTCCCTCCTCAACCCTCCCATCCTCATCCTCAACCCCCCATCCTCAACCCCCTCCTCAACCTCCCTCCTCAACCTCAAACCCCCTCCTCAACCTCCCTCCTCAACCAAAACCCCCATCAACCCTTCTCCTCAACCTAAACCCCCCTAAATACCTGCCCCTCTCCCCTCACTTACCTGCTTCTGCTCCGGCCTCCGCTCCTTGACCCGACGCGCATGTGACGTCACATGCGCGCCACGTCATTAGCATATACCGGGTGCCGGCACCTGGTGTATGCTAAGGACGCGGCGCGCATGTGATGTCACATGCGGGTCGAGTCAAGAAGGAGTGGAGGCCGGAGCAGAAGCAGGTAAGTGAGGGGAGAGGGGGAGATATTTAGGGGGCGTTAGAATGAGGAGGGGGGTTAGGTTGAGGAGGGGGGCTGAGGAGGGAGAATGAGGAGGGGGGTTGAGGATGAGGAGGGAGGAGGGAAAGAGACACGGGGGGTTAGAGAGACACGGGGGGTTAGAGAGACACGGGGGTAGAGAGACACGGGGGGTAGAGAGACACGGGGGTAGAGAGACACGGGGGGTAGAGAGACACGGGGGGTTAGAGAGACACGGGGGGTTAGAGAGACACGGGGGGTTAGAGAGACACGGGGGGTTAGAGAGTACATCCTCATTTGGAATATGGAGTACAATTTTGGGCGCCACTTCATAAAAAGGACAGTTTAGAGCTGGAAAAAGTACAGAGAAGGGCAACAAAAGGGAATGGAGGGCCTACGTTATGAAGAAAGACTAGCCAAATTAAACGTATTTTCTCTAGGAAAAAAAAGGCATCTAAGAGGGGACACGATTAGCTTATATAAATATATCCAGGGTCAATATAAGGCTTTGTCAGGTGAACTTTTGTGCCGAGGTATTCAACTGACAAGAGGACATCATTTGAGGTCAGAAGTGAAAAGATTCCACCTTAAAGAAAGAAAAGGGTTCTTTACAGTAAGGGAGGTTAGACAGTGGAAAGTTACCTTAAAAAGGATTTGATATACTTTTGAATAAAAAGGGCTTTCAGTGTTATCTTAGATAATTAAAGGAGTATTGATCCAGGGAGGTATCTGATCGCTAGTATCTGGGGTCAAGAAGGGATTGTTTTCCTTTATGAGACCATTGGCAATGTTTCAATGGGTTTGTTTCTGTTTGCTTCCTCTGGATCAAATAACAATAAACAATTAATCCACATATTACAAAGATCAGAGAAGATCTAAAACGAGTAAACTTGATGGGCAAAAAGTATTTTCAACCTCAATTACTATGTAAAGGCACACATAAAGTTTTAGGCTAATGATGAGCAACTAATTTCACTTGAAGGGCCCCATATGTTGCCTCCAAGTCCTCAAAGGGGTCTCATAGTGCTTTTACAAAAACGTAAAATTGCTGTAGAAAAGGAGTTAATTGGTAATAGAGGTATAGATAACAAAGAGAAGTATTTAGGAGTAGAATTGGGTATTATTAGCACTTTATAGAGAAATAAAATAGACTGTGAATGGTTGAAGGGGCATGCTCTCCCACCTTAGAGTACAGACTGGGGCCGCACAGAAAGTGTCTGCCTGGTGCCCACCACTGAGGGCTCTCCTCATTCCTGAGGAACTGGCAGAGTAGGTCTTAGGAAACAGCACAGCTATTTGGACTGGCTGTTGAGAGTACTGATCCAGAATACTCAAATATCAAATAAAGGGGAAGAAGCATATTTATGTGGTCAGAAATTCAGTTTCTAAAAAAGCTTTATTGTTGTTCTTCTAAAGAAAGACACAAGTTAAAGATAGATACCCTGTCAGCTGGGATGAATTTCACTGTTATGTTGTCTTCAGAATCACCCATGCAAGAAAGTACCAATAGATGGTATAAGAAAGAGAGAAGAGATAGAGAAGGGAGAGGTGGAAAAGTGAGGTGCTAAAATGGAATGAGAGGGTGAAAAACAATGGCAATGGGAGACTGAAATATATGGGGGCCGATAGGGGACAGAGGGTTCAAGATAAGGGTACTTCTGATTTTTTTTTATTATAATAGCTTTTATGTCCATGGATTACACAGCTGTTACAGTTTTTGATTTATTACACAATTCACATAATTGTTGAGTGCAGGAGGCGGTTTTGTTTTTGTTGCATCACATCCTGAGACCAGTACCGAACCACCTTTTTGGAGCCCCTAGGCAGTGAAGTTGGGGCTGATAAGGGACAGAAGGTGAAAGAGAGCAAGATAGAGATATAAGTGGAGATCTGAAAGGGGAAAAGGAATTCGATCAAAGAGATACTAAGAATGTATTGCATAAGATAGTTTACTTTCTCTGCTGGCCCTTCGTTTCCTGCCTCCTTATGCCTAGGCATTTTGTGCAATTTACCTTAACCTGCCCACTCATTTCCTTTTTAGATTTTACATTTAGATTTTAAAGTAATCTGACTTGTTTCATATGAGACAGGAGAAGCAACACACCTCCAATTATGCTCAGCTTTCACCTAAACTTCCTACATTACTCGTCTACATTAGGATTGATTGCACCATTTTCTAAAACTCAGTAAAGTGCTTTGGGTGAAACCTCTAAAGAAAAACAAATAAAATAAAATAGAAAATTTTAATCAAACAAATATATTGAACTATGGAGGACACCAGTACCATCTTCTTGTGCAGTCCCTTCTATCACACCAACAAAAATCAGAACTGGACACTAAGAAATATTTGCATGTTTCAAATTCCCCTTAATAACATCTCAGTTGTAAGTTTAGAATACAAGCCAGCAATACCCGGCATTGGATCAGACCCACCCTCAATATCCTGTATTAGACATGTTCTATGCTCTCGTGGTGGTAACACAATATAATATATCTCCACCCTTGATCTACAGCAAGTCCTAGTTTGATTATGTATATATATTCATCATTTAATATCCAACTCCTCCCTACTAATAAATGTTGGAATACTACCAAGTCAAATTGGTTTAGGTCTAGTCTAGCCACTCAAATGATAATATGTTGATTAAATAGAGTTGATAATTACAAGAAGGATCTTAGTATTTGCTAATTCTAATTGTCGGTTCTAACGAAGTGGTTCTTCAATATTTTCAATATAATAGGACAAACAAGAGTTATGGCAGACCAGTACTTTATTTTTTTTTGCAAAAAATCAGTATTTCAAAATCAGTATAATCAACTTTTCAATTCATTGTGAGTAAAAAAAAAAATAGCTGATCCTTTAGGAGACAATTAGAATTGACAGTTTTTCCCTAAACTATAGGCTGGCGCCGTTACCATCTTATTCAAACTAATATAATAATTTTCATAGTAAGTTATCTAACAGCTTGAAAATATGCTTGTAAAGTGCCCCTTGTTGGAGCTTAATCTGATATCATGTTTATGGTGTTCGATCAATGCCAATGTCTGCACAAAATGATAGAGAGCTCTAGATAAGGACAGTGACTGGCTTTCACTGTTGTCATAGAAGGGAAACTGGTTAAAGGAACTATTTTGGCTATTTTTTATTTCCTATAAATACTATTACTGGGTCCTTCTAATTAAATGTTCATTCTCGATATAATTACTTACACTTCATTTACTTTTAACATTCCAAAAAAGCAAACAGTTTGTCAGTTTTAAAAATTCCCCTGTATGCTCCCCTCTGTGCTGCCCCACGGCCTCTGCAGACCACTTGTGGCGCCTCACAGAACCTCTGCGGCCTCCTTCAGCCTCCTGTGGCCCCCGCAGCCTCCTGTGGCCTCTCTCAGCCCCTTGTGGCCCCCTCAGTCCTTGCTGGCCCCTGTGGCCCCCCTCGGCCCTCTTGCCTGCAGTGGACCCTTCTCACCCCAGGAAGTGGAGTGCAGCACCGGGCAGATAAGAAAGTATTTATAGTATTATAATATATATAGATGTATATAATGTATATATTTATAAATATATAGACACAGCCCCACATATTTATATATATTTTTTTGGAGGGGGTTCTGGAAGGGGGCAGGTTTTTTTTTGTTTCGTTTTTTTGCACCGGGGCCCCCTATGCCCTAGCTCTGCCACTGTTAGTGAGTGTAGCCTTAGTATAGTCTAGACCTTTGAATGATTCAAGTCCCATATGTGAAAGATGGCAGTGTGCAGGGGGGCTTACAGGAAGAAATGGGAAGGTTCCAGAAGCTGATAGACTGTTAGTTGTTGGTTGTTATAATAAATTGAAGCATACATTTTACATGATATTTACATTTAGAAGGAAACAATACTTAACTAACTCTAGATAGAGCATTTATATAAAATCTAAAAATTCTGTTTTGTATCCGCCTTTGAGCTGCCCAGCCACACAGAACACAAGGGCCCTCATTCAATTGCGATTTGGCCAATTGAATAGTGCTCTAAATAAGCACATAACATATTTTTTTTAAATACGTTTTTAGTTACTGAAAACCTTGCTTTTGGATAGATATTTACTAAGTAAAAACTTCTTTAAAAAAATATATTATGTGCTTATTTAGACTCCTATTCAATTGGCCAAATTGCAATTGAATGAGGGCCAAGGAGTCCAATTCATAAAATTAATAACAGGAGGAAGATTTATGGGAAGTATGAGAAAATACTACTTTACAGAAAGGGCAGTAGATACATGGAACAGTACTCAGGACATAGCTATGAATTTAGGCAAGTCTTGGTATAAGGCTACCTTGAGAATTAATAAGGAGAAGGTTTTTATCAAATATAGTGGTCAAACTAGTAAGGTATCTTGTTCTTATTACATCTGTGTGTTTATGTTTCTATATTAAGTAATCATTAAGTCAACTAGTTGTGTTTGCTTATCCAGTTATGTATTCTAAAGGATTGCTATCATGCACACCGGTGTGAATTAGCAATGGATATCCTAGGCTTCACTTTTTGTTACCATATAATAAAAGTACTTGTTGTATTTTACAGGGGTATCCAACCTTTAGTGACAAGCAATTTACACTTTCATTATTTATCCTCCCAAGACCTACCATTCTACCAGTTTGGTGTTAACTGCCCTTCACAGTCACTTTTATACATGGTAGAAGACATACATATGCCTCGCTTTTCTCTGGCGCACCTAAATGAAGAACTCTACAGTCGGTGGGTAGGCTGGCTCACTACATATGATTTGCTATCTGTCACTTGGAGATGGACTAAATATATAAAATTACAAAAAATGTCTGAAAAGGCTCATAAAATAGCTAACCACATCACTATGCAATTAATTTCCTCATAAACTTCTAAACAATATACAAGGGTTTATAATGGCTTCTGAAGAAAATCCTGGAGAATGTTTTCTACATAATACACAGAGGGGGTGGTGTGTACTTTTAGTCAAATATTTGCTTGGCTTTGAGCCATCTACAAATAAGGCAAACACAAAGTGGAAGAAGGAGACGGGGTATTCCTAAGAAACTTCTCTTCATATGGACACCACAAGAAACTATACCCAACAGTTAAAATTTCACAAAATGTATATTGTAAAGTTATACAGACGGTCGCTGGGTTACAGAGGAGATACGTGCCAGAGAATGTCTTTAAGTCAGATTTGGATGTAACGCAGATTCCTGATGAATAATAATAATAACAATACTATATTGGCTACAGGGTAAAACTGTGATTATAATAATACCCCTCTACTTTAATAATAAGTTACAGAAACTATTAAGCACTTTCTTTTATTTTAAACAAACAACAATTGCGTACAAAAAGCCTTGGAAACTACACTTAAGTATTTGTCGTCTGTACCACGGTTCGTCTGTAACCCGGGGACCTCCTGTATTCAGGTAGATTGCAATGTCTTCCCCAAAAAAACATTTGTTTCTTTTAACTTATTAAAAATATTTTTTTTTCATTATCAAGTTTAGGTTTTCCAATATGGGCCTTCATTAATTCTTTAAAGAATCACTGTAGTTCAAGAAAGAGGACATTGGTTTGTACAAACTAACAACATTATTAGTTGTCTATGCAATGGACATACATTTTTTTTTTTTAGAAATCATAATTATTGAAGACTCTGTTTATGAGTAGAGGAATGCATTTTATCTTTTTCATCGCTTACTCAGAGCTGTACAATGATAGTATGTTTTTTTTAATAGTTTTATGTGGTGGGAGTGGTGGGTAGACAAGGGAATAGAGAGAGGTCATGAGACCTTATTAAATAATAGGATCTGACTGGAATGTACACCTCACCCCTTGCATCAGGAAATGCAACCACTACTCTACATACATTTAAACACTTTTCTCACACAAACAACTTCTGCCATCGTGGATGCATTCATGATCTAGCAGAGGCATTCCCATTTTTTTTTTATTAAAAATTAGCTCAATTATTTTTACCATACTTTATGCTCTTAGGGCCCGATTCAATTTCCCAATTCGTAAATTTATGCACACTCAAAATCACTCTTAATATTGCTACATATTAAGCAAATATTATTTTTTGGCACTAATGAATTCTTAAGTCTATAAAATGCATATAAACATTTATACAAAAAAAACACCCAAATCCTAATGTATGAGTTCAAGGCATTTGCAAGTAGCTAATAGAATAGGGCCCTTAGTGAGCATTTGAAACATATATTATTTTACATTGTAAAGTGGTCATTTAACTAGATTGAGAAAGAGATAAAGTCAATGAAGGTACAATGAGCCAAAGAGCCATATGCAATAATGGTAACATTCTGGTGAACTCTTGGAGATGTCAAATTAAGGACTTCAGTACACAACGTTTTAGGACATCGAGCTGACAGTCTTAGTGGGCATGATGAGGAGGAAATGGAAGGCAGACAGGAAGACATTGCAGAGCCATATGGGCAGTACTGAGGTATGGCTAGAGGAAAATGCAGAATAGACACTAGTGGTACATTTTTAGCTGTGAACCCAAATTTATGGTGTGCCCGGAAAAATTGCACATAATCAAATCAGCCATATCACTTATTGTATCCTTGTGTGGACTCCAGTGTCAGGAGATCTGACTATAAATAACAAGACTAGCATTATATGAAAGGAAAGAGTGCTCATATGGTTAAATTACTTTTAAACTAAAAGACACAAATATCCTCATGATTGCTATTTTTTCTTATCAGGCTATTTTTCAGTTGACTAATGGTGCCATCATATACAAATACAAGGATGCCATGGATGATGAAAGATTTAGTTGGTGTTGTGTTTATGGGTGATTTCAGCAGTGCAAAATGGGCTTCTTTAAAAGGTCACTGTAGTCCAAAAATGTATATCTTCCATTTAAAAAGATTATATTTTAAACATTACAAAAAAATCAAGTGGTGTGTAGTGTAGATATATTACATTAAATTCGGATATGATATGATTGTTTTCTCCTCTGTCCTGACGTCTTACAGGAAAAAATGACAGTGAATCATACAGAGGTTTGGACTGCAGCTCACTGTGTGTGCATAACCATTATACTGAATGTGATCAGATAAGAAAACATAACCAATAAGCTTTGGATGAGACTTTGTTTACACTTCTTAATTTACTTGTAAGATAAAGAGTTGGTTAAACACATTGGGCAATATACTATTAGAAGCTTGCAAATGCCTCTAACCCATTATTTTGGCTGTGGGTGTTTTTTTTCCTCTAAATGTTTAGATGTATTCTATTGACTCAAGCTTGTAATTTACCTCCTTAGTCCTAAACTCGTAAACACTGCCTTTTTAAGTCTGATTTCAGGGAGCGTGATCATATGATCTGACAATATTTATGCACGCCCGTAATTTACTTCTGAGACACAGCCAATAGTAAATGAGACTGTCGCCATGGCATCAGTAATACATGGAATTTAGACGTAATATGCAATCGGAAGTTAAGAATTAATTAGTGTCAATAAGTAATATTCACTGATGGAGCTCGCAATCTAGCACTA
Organism: Discoglossus pictus; assembly: GCA_027410445.1. Classification (NCBI taxonomy): domain Eukaryota; kingdom Metazoa; phylum Chordata; class Amphibia; order Anura; family Alytidae; genus Discoglossus; species Discoglossus pictus. Next base: position 57,021,346 of record CM050175.1, read on the forward strand.
TATGAAATGCATTAGAGCATCTGATCTAGTCCATGTGGGTTTCATGATATGTTTTTACCCCTTGAGTCCCGGGATCATTATTACTCAGAAATAACATTTAAAAATAATATTTTTCAATTGCATATATGTGACTTTGTGTAATTAATTATAATGTCTTTCCATGTCTTCTCATGCTTTTAAAGTACAGTATTGAGTCTTTAATTGCTGTTACAGCTCTAATAAGGGTTTTAAAAAGCGATTGCAAGTCCTATTTAGTAATCGTAATATTTTTGACAGAAAAGTGATCCTTTTTTCAGTTGCGGGTCAGACTCTATTGCCGATCTAGAGCAACGGATCTAATAGAATATCACTTTTGTGTAACTGTAATTATTTAGAGCTTGTAATATTTGAGCTGTGCTAAAACCAATGGAGCTCTAAGCCCACATTTGTGTTGGCTGGCCCATAGTGATTGTTGGTGGGAAACTCGTAATCAGATTGTGAGTAGCTAATAGAATATGTGGTAATATTGAGAGGCTTTAAGTGTGTGTAAATTTACAAAGTGGCCAATAGAGTAGGGCCCATTGTTTTTATCTGATTCTATGATCATTAATTGGTAATTTTCTTACATTAACATAAATTATTTTATATGCAAAACTAATTTTCGGTAATGTGTAAGACATGTTCTTTTAAATGGATCATAGAAAGTTTGAAACTATAGTGGCCCTTTATGTCAGTAAATTATTTTTATGCTACTTCACTATGATCACTGTTGGGCCTATTTTTGTTTTAGTAAAAAGTTTCCGAAATAAGGTCTTATAAACACAATAAAAAACATGAGTTTCAAGGAGGAACAGTAGGTGTGAGGGCACTTTATAAATAACCCATAAAACAATGAGAATGGCGCTCAGCTCTCTTAGCCAGTGTTACTAAGCAATGAGCTGTAGACACCTCCAGCAGCGCCTGGCGAGGAGACAATGCCACACAAAAAATAGTAATTATCAATAATGTCTGTCTGCCAAATCAGTGAGTTCTGTTTTAGGTTACCAGTTGATAATTTAGTTGTCAGCGTCCAGTTCCAATGAAGAGATAAACACTCTGATATCAGATATCTGGCATCCCAGACAATGTCTTGTTTGTGCGTGTCTGGGAGGTGTGGGTATTGTGAGGGCGTGTGAGAGGGTGGTGTGGTGTAAATGTGCATGTATGTAATGTATGTGTGCGTCTGAGGAAGGGGTTGTATGTTTGTGAGCTTTCCTCTGTGGTGTATCAGTTTGTGTGTATATATGTAAAGAAGTGTGTTTGTATGTAAGAAGAGGTGTGTTAGTATGTAAGGTAGTATGGATTCTGAGGCTTGTGTATATGTAATGTGTGTTTGGTGAAGTGTGTGGATATAATTAGTGGAGATGTGTGTATGTAAGTAGTGTGCACATTTGAGAAAGGTGTATATATAAGATGGCGTGCTTTTTGGGGGAGATGTGTATATAAGTAATGTGTGTTTGGGGGAGGTGTGTGCTTGTATGTCGTGTGTGTTTTGGACGAACATCCGTATGTACAAGTTGGTGTGTGTTTTGGTGGATATATGATCGTGGCATTTTGTGTGTTTTGAGGGAGAAGTGTATTTTTGGGTGAGTTGTGTGTACCATACATAAGTACTGTTTTTGAGCGGAAGTGTGTGTATTTAAGATAGGGTATGCTTTTGGGTGTATGTAAGTAGTGTGTTTTTTTTACATTAGGTGTTGTGTGTTTTGGGGGAGATGTGAGTTTTTAAGTAACGTTGGTTTTTGGGGAATGTGTATATATATTCAAGTTGCTGTATGTGTTATAGGGGTGAATATTTTTTTTTAATGTGTATTTTGGGGGAGGTTTGTGTATGTAAGGGATTTAAGTTTTGGGGGAGTTGTGTTTACTCTTTGTAAGAAGTGCATTTTATTATTATTCTTTATTCTGGTTAGATATCTACATAGGTGGTTTAACGAGTCAACATATTCTGTAGCACAGGTCAAAGACAATTTAACAATGGAGGATCCTGTAGGACGCGAAGGCTGCACAGGCTCCCTGGGTCAGCTCTCAGCGTCGCGTGACCCAGCGGAGCCTGCGAGGCCTGTTAGCCAATCAGCTTCGTCGGGGGGCGTGTCGGGAAGCCCGTTTTCGCGCCGTTCAGTGCAGCGCGGTATCCCGACTGAAATCCCACCCACCCACCCTGTAATTTGTTGGTAAAAATGTAAAATGTATTGGGAAGATGTGTACGTGTAAGTAGTATGTGTTTGCGGGTAGGTGTGTATGTAAGTAGAATGTGTTTTGGGGAAGATATGTACATGTAAGTACTGTGTGTTTTTAGTGAGGGTGTGTATTTATCTTGCGTGTTTGGGGTGTGGATGTTAATGTTCTATAAAGATGATTCTGTTGTTGCTGGTTGGATATTATTTTGCAGTTTGAGTTGGCACCCTTGCCGGGGCTCTGCACCTGCTTTTTTGCTCTGATACCATCTTGTGCAAGCTTTGATTTGCTGAAAAATAAACATGAAATGCAAAGAATGGCATCTGCCAAAACAGTCCTGGCGCATCACAATTGGGTCCCACAACTAAACTCTATTTATTAACCTTCTCAAAATGCACCTCTGTTCTTCAAGATTGGCAATGGACTAACTAAATGGCCAGTTCACCAGTCAATGTAATAATGAGCCCACAACCCAGAAGACTGTATCATATCTAATCTACCAATTTAAAAAAGCCTTCAGGCCACCATTTAGTTCAGCATTCAGATCACCAACCAGGTAGATGGCACAGCTGGCTAATAAGTGGCACAATGTGTACGGTCAGTAGCCTAATTACATGAGGCAGTCATTTTGTGGCCTTCACAATCTATTTAGCAAATTGTTTAAATTAGAATAGTTTGCTGTAAATGAGCATACTATGCCAAATAGACATAAATCTCTACAGAATGAAATTCTTCATAAATCTGCCTAGATACCTTGTATGATGCTCTACAAATACAACCCAACCTGTGGAACATTCACTTTATATGTATTATTTCATAGCATATTATTAAACATGTTGTTTTACCACAGTTTCTAGCCTATACTTAATTATAATAACTAGTTTTCTAGTATATAGAATGGTGTGTGAAGACTTGACCTAAACTGTTTATATATCTACATAGGTAGTTATTGTTGGAACCACACAAAATCTGACATGGTGAGTAAAGAGAGTCTCCTTGTCAACGCAGAATAGGAGAGTAATAGCAGGATAAAATCACTATGGTAAATGTATCAGAGGGTCAGAGGCAATGGAATAATTGTACAGTTCAGTAGTCATGGCAGAAAACCAGAAATTGGTAATATGTATGTCAAAGCCAAGGATGAAACCAGGATATCAACCAGAGCAATACTATCATTAGGACACTGCAAAGAAGTTGCACCGGGCAAAACAACTTAGCTCTGAAGCTTACTTGTTAATTGACTAAATAGGCATAAAGGCATCAATATTGTAGCCCCAGCCATGTCCACCAGTGATGCATAACATCAAAAAAGGAGTAATACGTATCAGACATGGGCTTGTTAGTAGGCACATACTCAGTTGTACGGGTGCGCCTCATAAAAGTGCTTAAGGTAATTCATGTGGACAGGCTAGGCCATACACACAGAGAGCCGCAACTAGGGATGAGATGCCACTCCACCAGAGGCCCTCAGCAGAGGAACAACCTCAACAGATAGAGAACTGATCCTGGTGATAGCAGCAAAGACAATCAGAAGAACTGACCAACCAATGGTCTTAACCAAATAACTCACCTGGACTATCGTATCTCACCATGATAACAGGTCAGGCCCTGAGCGGATTGGATAAAACTGAACAGAGGAGTATCACATAGTATCAACACCAAAAGCTGTGATAAGTCACAAATATATACCAGAATGAGCAAAACTGTTTTCTATTTCTTAACTGTAGCCAAAGGTGTTTGGATCTGGTTAACTCAGTATTGTTTTTTCACCCTTCTTACTGTGGGAAGAGTGAGATGCTCATTCCACTTGCTATTTATGAAATAAATATTATTGTTTTTCAAAATAGTTATTCCATTTATAGTATAATTTAAATCTATAGGTATTAAGTACTGTATGGATTGAATGTTAAAAAAATATGCATTTTCTTATATTTACATTGACGTCTATAACTTTGACCTGTCAATCAGCCTTTTTCATTCACCCATGGAGCACAGTCTGCAGTCTTTTTTATTTTTTATTATTGCCAATAATTGCTTATTACCCCCTTGGGTCAGGTTATATTATTTTTTATTGAAATAATGCTGTATTTGGATGTGTACGATATATAGTCTCCATCAGTGTGATTGCAATTGTCTCATCAATATCCTAGCTTTTTTAATTAACTAGCAAACTCTTTTTATTCAAAAATACATTCAATCCTTTTTTTTACATTATCTATTGAATCTGCTGTTGTTACCACCTGCTTTGGTAGAAAGTTCTGCAATGAGACTGCCCTTACTATAAAGAACCATTTCTTTAAGGTGAAATGTTTCTTCTTCTATCCTCAAGGGGTAACCACTTGTCAAGTGAAGTTCACCTGACAAAGTATTATTATTTTTTTAAATAAGAGAAAATAAGTCAAGATTGGTTAGCATCTTTGTAGCGTAATTATTCTATTCTCCTTATCAATTTTGTTGCCCTTATACGAACATTTTCTAGCTCTACAAGGTCCTTTTTTAAATCGTTGACCAAAGTTATATTTTAAATGAGGTCTAACTATAATTTATACAGTAACAGAATTTTACTGATTTCCCTGACGTTTATAATCCTCTTAATGCATGCTAACATTTTACTTGCCTTTGCAGCTGCTGCCTGACATTGAGCACTATCTCCATGATTGTGATAGCAACATTTTTATATATTTAAACATGTCAAATGTGACTATATTTTAAGACATTGGGCAGAAGTGCCTATAATGTATGTTACAGTGTCGATTCATAGGCCGGGATCGTTACAATGTCCTCATATCACCTGGCTGTCTCAGGTATGTAATGATATATGGCGTCCTCAAGCACTGAGGGTCAGGGTTTTTAAGACACACCTGGAGAATGCATGTCACAGAAATGACTTATCTTAGAGAACAAAACGGCTGTGTACTCAAAGCCTAGACAGGTTCTCAGGAGTATCACATCAAAGAGTTTATGCTGTGCAGTACATAAGGAGTCAGGGCAAGAGCTGTTAGAGAAACATTGGATCCCAGCCAGGCAAAGCTGCAAAACTTTCAGGACAAATGGGGACATTTCAATGAAACTGAAAACTATGAATCAGACAATTTAACAAGCAGAGATATTGGGATCAAATTCATATGTAAATTGAAATGTGAGTATATCACGCAATGCACCCTGCACACATCATAGAGGGCACACATAATAGAGGGCACACATTATTCAGTGCAAGAGTGCAAGGGGTAAATCTCACAGCTTAACTGAAGTACACTAGCCCTTTCACCATGGCAAGGTTGCGATTCAGAAGGGGATATATATATATATATATATATATATATATATATATATATATATATATATCATTACTTTTATTATTATAATCAATGCAATAATGATTATTTTGTTTGTACTTCTTAGTTGTGCATAAACAGTACCTTTTCTGTGTCCATTCAAAATGAATGAACCACTGACCTCTGTATTGTTATTTACAGAACAGCTGAGCGGATTACAAAGTATATGTATTTCCCATTCACCCTCTGGGCCATAAAAGTTGATTCTATGGTATGTATGAGTACCGTAAATTAAGAAGGGGACATGGAACACAATTATTTCATGCATGTAAAAGAGCATACTTTAAATACTACCAAAGTTATGTTTTACATGAAATTATGATGTAGAACCTGTTTAAAATTAATTGAAACTAACAGCACACAAAGCATATGTATGTCTGTAGATTTCATTGGCAGATAAGTATGACCCACTCATCTACATTATAGCTCATTAGCTGACAGGGGCCAACCCCCAGATCAGTTTATAATTAAATCAGGTTTTTTTCTGCATCGAGAGCATTATTTAAAAAGAAAAATACACAGTCGTTTATTTCAAATGGCCACTTTCTGATGCAAAAACAGGAAATGTATTTGTTACTTTAAAGGGATGCTGAAGCCTCATAATTTTGTGCTCTATTTTAAAGAACTAAAGTTGATAATGGGCAAATATTTTTAAAAAAGTAAAAAAATAAAAATCTGCCTTTATATTGCCACCTATTATATGTAATTATATGTAGTATGTCCAACTTCACTGTTGTCTTATAAAGACCTCCTATTTCCAAATCTCCTTCATAATAAGTCAATTGTCTATATTATGTATATAATAATTGTAATGAACAAATACTATATCATAGTCAAGCAGGAACAAAGTCATAACGCTATTTTAAATTAGGCATCCATAATACATTGGTGTAAGTTGTGTAAATGCATGAAATGGGGTATGTGCTTTTCTGGACAGATGTGAATAGCCTGCTTCTAAGCCTGGGGAGTTGTGGTGTGACGTTCAGTCAAATCCAATTATTTAACAAAGTATCCTTCAACCCACTTTAGTATATTTGCGAATAAAACCTTGTGGCTATGCACAACCAGAGACATAATAATTGTCTACAGTTTCACCGAGAGTCAGACATGACTGAAAGACTGAACAACAACAAAATCCTTCTTTAGGCAGTCTATATTCTGCTACGGGGATCCTAACCTGTTTCAATTTTCTGGTAAGGGGTTTTGCTGCTCTTGGTGTAGTTTGAGTTTACATATTAGGATTTGTTAATTACAAGAATGTATGCACTTTTAGAATAAATAACACCATGGGCTTATGTAGATTTTATGCTGCCCTAGGCCCATTCATATTTATGCACCCCCAACAATCCAGTTACTACTCCTCTCTTCCTCTTGCTATATCCCATTCATACGTTTACCACACACCTTGACCCGTGAAAGGCCCAGTGAGTATGTCCGCGTGACATTTTGGGTATAACTTGCTCCCTGAATAATCTTGTTATGCAGAATCCTTTCTAAACCCTTAATCAATAAATAATTAGACACAACAACTTGCTTGGGGTGCATACTGGCCACAGCGTTTATTGGTAAACCCAAGTTCACGTAATAACAAACCCATTAATTAAATATACGTAAACAAGAGAGGGGAGGAGCCTGGGAACCAAGACAGTACACTCTGCGCCCTGACCCTCGTCCAGGGCCTACCATGATGGAGCATCCGTGCCCCCGTAGGGTAGGATCACCCCCACTTTACCACTGTCCCGGCGACTCCCCTCACCACCGCCTTGCTGTGACAACAACGAAATACAGGCACATCATAACTCGGCCTGAAATGAATACATATATAACTGCTAATAACGTAAACAGATTAGAGTAATATACTCGACTTATTGTATTGGTACTTTTCCATTTATTTATATTTTTTTTTTTTTTTTTTTTTTTACACATATTTTCCCATTTTTCATACATAAATATATATAAATATATATATATATATATATATATATATATATATTTTTTTTTTTTTTTGAACACATATTTACAATTTTCAATAATTTAACACCTATGTTCCAAAATATATAAGGGATGGGTGGGTGGGATCTGCCTTCTTGGCTAGCTGGGGGCACACTGACAAAACAGGCGCCAAACCTCTAGGTGGCCCTGCCCCCCAGCTAGCCACTCCTATCCTACCCTGCTCCCGCTCCTACCCGGGTCACGGCCCTGCCCCCCAGCTAGACACTCCTACTCTACCCTACTCCCGTTCCTGCACGGGTCACGTTGCCCTCCTACCGACCCCAGGAGGCCTGGGGCGGTCTACAGCCAGTCAATATAAGTGTATCATTGTGAGTGTATATAAGTGAGAAAGTGCCAGGTACACTAATCTCTGCATATATAAATTCCATGGCATTGCATTGGAAATTTCATCCTGCCCGCTGCCCCCTGACAATGTGCTGCCCTAGGCCTGGACCCTGTGGGATAAAACCATAGCATTTTCTAGAGAATTTGGCTTTTATGATAATGAATTATTAGTAAAGAAATGTTGAAAATAAATGTTGAAAATAAAAATGAAACCCCCCCCCCCCCCAGAAAATATGACTATATGTGTATAAAAAAAAGAGCAGGGACATGGAAGGAAAATAGAGTGAGAGCAAGTCCTTCCTTAATATACCCATACATACCATAGCATCAACTTCTAGAGGGAATACAGATAATTACTGAAATCCACTGGGGAAGAGAAATTGTAATGTATTTATTATAAATACTTTTTAATTACATGCATTTAAAATATATATATACACAATACAATTTTTATTTTATTTTTGGTGAAAAAAAGCTCAAGCATGGTAAAATTCTTAAAAAGGACACCTCCGCAACAATGTGGCTTTCATCTTAAAGATGATTTAAAACGGTATCCATATTGTAGTTTTGCAGTAGATCATTACTAAGATATTTAGCATTCCATCTGGTGGGTTGTTATGTTAATGCGAGACTCAGAATGCTAGTTAGTGACTTGCGCTGCTTTTTTTAAGGGTGGGGAGGGGATATAATTGCATGGTAACCTTAAGGGGCATTGTTTTCCCACCACAGAGACAGACAAGCATACTATATCCTAAATAGCACATTAAAATAGCTCACTTGCATTTATTTGCATAGGAATACAGAGGAAACCATGATGGTTATCTCAGCAATGATTCACTTTAAAACAAGTTGCTAGTACTATGTAAAATGTTACATGGTCTTTAAGAAAAGTTTTAAACAAAAGTTTGGTTTTGGGGTGATAGAGTCCATTTACCTTTGCTTGACCCTACCACCTGTACTAGAAGGCAGTTCCATTTATCTACTACCCTTTCTATTGAGTATTGTTTTGTCCCATTACACCAAAATCTCCCATCTTCAAATAAGGTCCTCATATCCCCCTCTCCATTATGTCTTCTAGTCTATACATATTAAGGACAAGACATATTTAACTTAATTTTTGTCTTCTACACCATGTACCATTTTACCTGTCCTACATTGCATTATCTTATTTTGTTAATATGCTTGAGTTATGGTCTCCAGAACTGAAAATAGTGTATGAAGCCGAGAGTTTACCATGATTGCCCTTTTATAGGGCCAACGTTGTTACTCACAGCCATGGGCGTCGGCGTCCAAAAGAATTTGAGGGGGATACAGTTTAAAAAAAAAAAAATGTGAACGTCAGTGGTGCAATTCAACTCTACTCCCAGGACAGGCAGCAGGGGTGGATCTACTGCCAATGCACCGGGGCCTGCTCTGGGGGGCCCCAGTGCTGCAGTGCTCCTCAAAAAATGAACGTCTTGGTTTACATTCTCGATGCCCCAGGGTCCCATCCAACCGCCCTCCAATATAATAAAAAAATATATATATATACTAGCGACTTTCCCGTCAAAAAATTACGGTCAATAAAATTTGAAGCCATGGGAATGCTGTTTGGCACACAATGTTAAGCTTTTTATACTCTAAGAACCTTCAGCGCCCATTGCGCGCCTCGCGCTGAGCTCCTTTTTCTAATTAATACATGTAACAATCAATAGCCTGAAGAGGTAACAATCTCTTTTTATTATCCTGCAGCATATAATGTCCAGTGGGACTGTTGCTGGTCTGAGGAGATAGTTTTATGAATGTCCCAACTGTGCATTAGGGATATGCTGCGTGCGCGATGGCAAATCGTTGATTTATTTGTGTAAAGAGCTACTTTAGATGCATAATGTTGTTAGTGGCAAGTTAGGATTGTAAAATAGCGCAGTTTGTTTATGTGCTACACGGTTTGCGAGCATTTGCCGTCCTTTGTAATAGTGTATTTTGTACCTCGTACATTCCTGGGTGAAAGTGGTTACGCGGTTGGCCGTGTTTTGCGCGGTCCAGGGTCGTGTTGCCTAGTTTTCATTTTTTTTGACCAACATTTGTTTTTCTCGCTTAGCCGATTTTTGAGTGCTGAAACTCTGCAAAATCGACTTAAATTTGCGTTCCACCTCACTCCCAGACGTCCTGGCTGTTCCCCCGTGCTGTGTGTGATGTTTTTGTTGTATTTTTTTGTGTGTGTTTCTTGTTTTTTGATTTGTTCGGTTCGGCTGTTAACTTCGTATTTTTCGTATCTTGTATTTTTTTTGTATAAGTCCCGAGTGTCGTAGTTTTTTTTTTTTAAGTCCTGCGTCTTGTAATTTTTTTTTTTTTCTAAGTCCTGCGTTCGGCAACTGCTTGCAGCCAAAGGCGATCCCGCGTTTTCTAAGTGTTTGGAGGCTATGTCCTGCGTGTTTCATTGCCTCCACTGCTCATCGCCCAAGTGCTACGAGTTAACGGCTCGTCTTGCTACACCAAAGGTGCTCATCGCAAAGCATGACGACATCTCATAGTTCGACAATTATAATATGTGATAGATATAGAGATATAATTAAAAATTGTATATACAGTAAAAACCCCGTTATCCGGCACATATGGGGACTCCCTATTGCCGGATAATTGCAGTTTCGGGTTAATCGGGAGCCCCCGAATTTAAGGGTCTAAACGACCCTTAAACCCCCCTAAAATACTCAAAATGCCTTTAAGAAGGCATTAGCACCAAAACCTGGCCATTTAGGCTCAGAAAAAATAATTAGAAAAAAAGTTGGCATTTTCTTTTGCAGTCTCGAACTCCGGAGACTACCGTATAGTGACGGTTATGCTGGTTTAGCGGGAGGTTATTTAAAATGGGGAATTGATGCCGGAGCCAGTTGCTTGAGAGGCCGGCTAGTTGAGTGTCGGATAACCGGGATTCTACTGTATATACTTATTATTAAAAATGATATAACATAAATTATGGGTCAAAGCTTTCATGGGAAAGACATACTTACTCTAGTGGTCAAATCTGGTAATGTATGATTATGTTTATTTGTGCTATTTTTTATGTCCCCTGTTCATATAATCTGGGGGGGATTTGCCCCCCCCTCATCCCCCCCAGTTCCTACGCTCCTGCTCACAGCCCCACTTGGTGGTAGGGAAGAAAAATATGACAAACCACAAAAGGAAATATAAATAATTTAAATCAGATTAGGAGCTTGTACAGAAATTAATCCAATGCCATCTACATCCCTCTGGGAGGTAACCTCACAAATGCTCCCAGTGGACAAAGCTAGGAAGTACTATGCCTGGATACGAGAGCACACCGGTGCTCAGTACATGGCAGTGGGACATTCTCTGCTAGACACTTCTTCCTGGACTTACATATCCAGTTAAGAGCAGGTTGGTGAACTGTCCTTGTTACCGTAGAACAATGGGTGCCCAAACGAACTGTAATACAAGAGTGATGAGGAAATGCATTCTGACGCAACTGAAATAAACATGATAAACATGATAAACAAACTCCCCATTGCCACAGAATGGACCAGTGGCTGAAGAGTCTGTGTAATTAGCCAGGTACCCACTCTTGCTCAGTGCACCATACAGCACTCTCCAACTCAAGCCCATGGTGAGTCTTGGATCTAAAGAGGAATATAATTTCCTCCACCGAGGCACATGTCAACTGATAGGACCTGCCTCCAGATGGTATTGAAACAGGTCATAAGGGCAAGGAAGTGCACCATATGGAGCTGGAGGGATTACACGTTCTTCCTCGAAATGCTAAAGACAGTCCTGAAATCAATATTCTAGGTGAGGTATAACTAGAGACCTACAAGGTGACATTAATACTAAGAGGTCCTCCAAGACTTCCCAGAACACTCTATCCTTCAGATTTGGCTCATTATGATCAATAAACAGCATAACCTTCAATTTGCATCACATATAATAGTTGTGGACCAAGAACATTGTGACAACGCTGCAAACGTGACCAGTTTGGAGCCCTCGCAAAGCGAGGCACACAGTTGCGGGGCTGCAATGAGTGCCGAGGGGGCTCTTTGCAGGCCTCGCGATGAGCGACACAGGTGCACATCGCAAGGCCCATGGGGCTTAGGCTGCAATGAGCACTAAATTTAAAACTGAAAAGACCACCAAAAAAAACAAAATATGCCTCAAAATAACTCACACACAGCACAACGGGAGAGCCAGGAAACCTGTGAGTGAGCTTGCAAGTTAATTTGAGGCATATTTAGTGCTTTTTCAAGATCGAAAATCGACCAAGGCGAGAAGGAAAATGGAGGCCGAAAAACGCAAAAAAACGTCCGAAGGCAGTAAAAAAGAGCCTGAAGCCAGTAACACTTAACGCAAGACAGTAACATTTAAACCAAGGCAGTAACACTCATCAGGGGAGAGGCTCGCGATGAGCGCCGAAGGTGCTCAATCGCGAGGCCTATAAAGTACACAGGGGGAGAGGCTTGCAATCCGAAGCAAAGCGCAAAGCCGCTCATTGCAGGGCTTGCGAGGAGCACCAAAGGCGCTCATCGTGGGGCCTGTAAAGTACACGGGGGGAGAGGCTCGCTATGAGCGCAGAAGGTGCTCAGAGGGCCCATAGCCTCACATTGTGTGGCAAACAGCATTGCCAGGCTTACAATTTTATTCCCGTCATTTTTGACGGGCAATTTTCGAGTTAATACATAAACACATATAAAAAATGTCTTGATTATTAACTAGTTCTTAGTAAATATATATTGAAGTTGAATAAGTACTGGAACCATTTGTTTTGTATTTATAATTAAACCATTTTTTTGTTAAATTCAAGATTTCATTTTGCTGAATTTTACTCTGCATAGTAAGTTTAGCTTAAAATATTAATGAATAAAAAAATGGTAGTTATGGAGACAAACCATCAGATCTAACTAAAATAGCAAGTAAATAAGACTCGTGGTAAAAAAAACACAGAGCCCCAGTCCCTATTACTTAAAGTGATACAGTTATACACCAATTTAAAGCACATTATAATCTTACAAATTGTTGGCTAAATAACTTAAAAGGGACATGGAACGCCAGTGTTTTTTCAAGAAATGTTTTAAACATTACAAAAGTAGTTTTTTCCATGAAAATATGAAGTAAAACCAGTTTAAACTTAATTGAAACGGTCACGAAATGCATAGAGCATGAGTGTAGGAGTCCAAAAAATCTGGGGGGATAACTCAACTCTACTCACAGGACAGGAAGTAGGGGCGAATCTACGGCCGGTGCACTGGGGCCCTGCTCTGGGCAGGGGGCCCATTGCTGAAGTGCCCCTCAAAAACGTTTTAAATTCCTTTGTTTACATTTTCAAAGCCCCTGCGATTTATAATTAAATTATATATATATATATATATATATATATATATATATATACATATATACATATATACATAATATATTCACAAAGGCACTCCTTGCCAGCAACTGCGGACTTTAAGCCCGCAAATGCGGACCCTCTCGGAGCTGATACTTACACAGCAGCTCCACAGCAGTGAAAATACACATTGTATGCTGCAGCAACATAAAAACAGATTGCCAGCTCTTCGACACAATGCTTCCTGCATATATTACTTCAAAATAGGTAAAGTACCGTATACATTAGAGTATAAGCCAACCCGAGTATAAGCCGAGGCACCTATTTTACCACAAAATACTAGGTAAAATGAGTGACTCGAGTATAAGCCGAGGGTGGGAAATGTGCTGCCCCCTGTGTCCCCCCTCTCTCTCCTGTGTCTCTTCTCCCCTCACCCTTCCCTGTGTCTCTTCCCCCCTCCCTTACCTCCCTCCTCATGCTCAACCTCCCTCCTCATCCTCAACCCCCTCCTCAACCTCCCTCCTCATCCTCAACCTCCCTCCTCATCCTCATCCTCCCTCCTCATCCTCATCCTCCCTCCTCATCCTCAACCCCCCTCCTCATCCTCAACCCCCCTCCTTATCCTCCCTCCTCAACCTCACTCCTCAACCCCCTCATCCTCATCCTCCCCCCTCAACCCCCATCCTCATCCTCCCCCCTCAACCCCCCATCCTCATCCTCAACTCCCCCATCCTCAAACCCCTCCTCACCCCCCCTTAACCTCAACCCTCCTCCTCAACCTCAACCTCCCTCCTCCCCCCCTGCTCAACCCCCCATCCTCAACCCCCATAATCAACCCCCCATCCTCAACCCCCCATCCTCATCCTCAACCCCCCATCCTCATCCCCCTCCTCACCCCCCCAACCTTAACCTCCCTCCTCCTCATCAACCCCCTCCTCACCCCCCCTCAACCTCAACCCCCCTCCTCCTTATCAACCCCCTCCTCAACCCCCTCCTCACTGTCTCCCGTCTAAATACCTCCCCCTCACTTACCTGCTTCTTCTCCGGCCTCTGCTCCGTCTTGACCCCGGCACCCGGTATATGCTAATGACGCGGCACGCAAGTGACGTCACATGCGCCGGCGCGCATGTGACATCACATGCGTACCGGGGTCAAGACGGAGCAGAGTAAGTGAGGGGGAGTCAGTGAGGAGGGGGTTGAGGAGGGGGTTAAGGAGGAGGAGGAGGAGGAGGAGGAGGAGGAGGGGGGTTGATGAGGAGGAGGGGGGTTGACGATGAGGAGGGGGGAGGGAAAGAGACACGGGGGGTAGAGAGACACGGGGGGGTTAGAGAAACACGGGGGGTTAGAGAGACACGGGGGGGTTAGAGAGACACGGGGTAGAGAGACACGGGGGGGTTAGAGAGACACTAGGGGGAGTGACTCGAGTATAAGCCGAGAGGGCTCTTTTTAGTCTTAAAAAAAGGGCTGAAAAACTCGGCTTATACTCGAGTATATACGGTATATTCATTTATTATTTCATTAATTATTTCATTGGCATACAAATAAAAAAACGGCAACGCTTCTCATAGCACACAAACAACCAACAGCCTTGCAATGAAGGCGCTCAGTGCGAGGCTTGCAATGAGCGCCGAAGGATCTTGGAACACCAACAAAATTAATGTCGTAAAAAAATATCATTACCTATCATTACCTATTACCTATATTTATGTATATATCTTATATATAATATAAATTATTGGTCAAAACTTTTATGGTGCCCTCTAGTGGCGAAATCTAGGTGCATGATTAAGTTTAATTTTGCAATTTTTTGTGTCCCCTATTCATTTAACCTTGGGGGTATTTGTCATCTAACGCCCCCCCCCCCCCCACAATTCCAATGCCCTATGCTCATTGGCTGGCAGAAGGCAAGCTCCCTAGAGCAGTTAGACTTTTGAATACATTTTTGTGCTCTGGGACTTTCATTTGAAAAAAAAAACAAAAAAAACAATGTGCCACATTATCAAACAACTTCTTTCTAATGCAAGAAATAAAACAAATACATTCCATGTCGCTTTGATGGTATGTGTAGACGATAACTACATAAATAATATTTATCATTATAATCTTAAAGTGACAGTTTCCCCTTTGCAGCTTTGAGCTGTTAGAAGGAAGTAATGTTTCAGTTCTCTATCTCAAATTACAAGATTGATCATTATGTTTAATGCTAAACTTTTCATGTAAAATAATATCATCATAATTGACTAACTGGTTTAAAGCAAAATCATGTGAGTGGTGGGAAGATTGTATATATAAGTTTTGCAGTGACATTTTCCTGGAACAGGACTTGCTACTTTATTTTTCCGCCAGACTCCATAAACAAGAAATACGCGTCTAGTTTTTTATCCAGTTTCGATTTGGGAAACGTAACATTATCTCAATGAACTTTTGACTTAAAAAAAACAGCTAGAATGAAATATTATACCAGATGTTAGGGAAAAAAACATTTGTCTGTACAGTGACTTTTACATTAAAGGAAGATAAATGGCCCTAAGCAACAAATCTGCCAAGATAGCTGTATATAGATAAACATAAAGGAGCTAAACTCAATGCAACCTGAGCAATCAGATGGAAATTACAGGTAATGAGCGCTCTAAAAACACAGTATGAGGAACTGAAAAAAAATGATAATGTATATTTTTACATTTTTTTATGATTTTTTTTTTTTTTTTAAATTTTAGTCCTTATTGAAAAAATGTGTGTTTCATTTAGTAAAGAAATCCTACATAATGTACCTGGCTTCTAAGTATTCTATAATTTTGTCTTTCACTATACTGTGTATATATATATATATATATATATATATATATATATATATATATATATATATACATATATATATATATATTTATATATATATATATATATATATATATATTTATATATTATTTTATTATTATTATCTTTTATTTGTATTGTGCCAACATATTCCATATATATATATTTTTCTATATATATATATTTTATATATATATATATATATATATATATAAATATATATATATATATATATATATATATATATATAAAATATATATATATAAAAATATATATATAAATCTTTATCTATATATATATATAGTTATAACTATACGTATATCTATATCTATCTATATCTGTATATCTATCTATATACATAAGATCCAAGGGATGTTGCACTCTCAATAACCACTAAAATACTTATCCCTGGGTGCACTATCAGAAACATAATACTCAAATAAATACTTGGCATAAACCACACTGAAAGGCACTCACAGGTCTTAATAATAATCCAGAATTAATTCTTATAGGGTTTGCAACTGATCTTCCAAAACCATTCTTGGATAACCCTGTTGAGTAAATCTCAATTTCATTTCTTGTAATTGCATATCTCTGTGTTGTGAGTTTAAGTTATTACGTATAACTTGTTCAAACTGTGATAGCGAAGCACCTCTAAGAATAATAGGATGGAGTAAATCATTTATATATTGGAGTAAATCATTTTTATATTTGTATATATGTAATCATTTAGTTTAAAAGGAGCCATGTAAAAATGGTATTACATATATATATATATATATATATATATATATATATATATACACACACATATATATTGGAAATTTTTCTCTATGAAGCTTCTATGACAAGTACTACAAACTGGTTTTCCAATGGTTGTTGCCTAGAAGAGTATCATAGAGTCAGCAAACCTTGGATATATATATATATATATATATATATATATATATATATAAACACACGAATACACAAACACGTACACACACATTATATATATATATACACAAACTAATTTATAAACAGATAGATAGATAGATATTCCATAGAATATACTGTTATATAGCAGATTTTGTCTCCATAGAAAGGATGCTCTAAATTGCTCTACCAAGAACAAGATCACAAGTTATACGATTTTGTACAAATTAATTATAAAATAATTGCAAAGTTACTATATATTAGTTGCCATGAAATCATGAATTAATTGATGTATGTGAATTTTTATATATATATATTTATTTTGCCTGTTCCAGTAGTGTGGATGAATCTCTAGACCTTCAGAAATAATGTGTTAAAAATTACACTGTTTATTATCAACCCTTTATTACAGAATAGGAGGTTGCGGGTTAAATATCTCTGACTTTTTGTCTTTCGTGATGCTGTTGTGCATCTATATGTGAATCCGGTATAATTACTTCTAGTTAGCTTGGGATATCTACTAAGCATTACATGGTCTGTAATGTGTTTCTTGGTGTTTCAATGTGCTTTATTTTCTATGGGCAAGATTGCAGCTTTCTTTGCCATATAACAGCCCTGTGATAGCTTAGTAAATACCCCCCTTGTGATCATAGGAACATATGTGGGGATTACTTTAGGCACACTGTATAGTACCCACGAAAACACACAAAAAATAAAAATTAAATTGCAAACACATTTATAAATAAGCCACTTAATGATAATATCCATGAAATAAATAACAATGTTCTGTGTTTTTATGGAAATTGACAGTTTATTCTACTGACATTTTTGGAAATTAGAAACTTTTCATTGACTCACACATATGGAAAAGGTAAAACCCTCCAATTCTGTCTAAAACAAGAACTAATTCATCTTATCCAGGCAGTTACTACATCACCAACTACATCAATTGAATGTAATTAAATATTTATTTGGGGCACGTGTAAAAAGGCAAATGTAAAGGAATGAAAAAGAAAAACATCTGCACGATATGTGTCAAAGAAAATATTGTATTGGATTCAGTGGGCTAAATTCACTAATATTCATAGTGGCTGAAAAGTGGTGCCCTTTGGCTATTATGTATGGGAAAGTGGAAGACAATAGGGCTAACAGCTTCACAGTCTATGAGAATTTTAATGAATTTGACCAAATATGACATTTTAATACATGTAAATTATTTGTTTCAACAGAATTGCTCAGTTTTTGTTTGTGTTCATATAAACATGGGTGTAGGAACTTAGGGGGACAAGGGGGACAAATCCCCCCCAGATTTTTCAATGCTTGTGTTAATGTGTAGAGAAGCAGCTGTGTGGTATTTGTATACTATATGCGGTATCCTACACCCATGCATATAACCCCGGTTTTCTGGATATTATCTTATTAAATCAATGATTTAATTTTAAATGATAATCACATTTTTTATGTGATCTATTTTTACATTTTAGCTATTGTACCCAATTTAGCTTTAATTTAGCTTCCTAAATAGATTATAAACATGGGAGGAGTGGAAGGAATAGTGGATTCAGATAAGACATCTATTCAATTCAAGACTTTATAGAACATTGTGACAATGGAACACAGTAGAAGAGTAAGCCCCCCTATGATATTCCCTCCTCCTCAAGATACAGACAGGCTAGCTACCCAAGATGGATTGTCCCATGAAATTGAATCATCTAAATACAGTTTTTTTTTCTAGAACTGTTTTTTGTGTTCCTGCTAATACAATTATTTTGTTACATACTTCAGAAACATGTGAATTTTTTACTAAACTACAGTAATTCTTTAAACATTATTTTCCATCTCAGTAATCCAGTTAGCGTATTGTTTCACATCCCAAGGTTGTATCAATACAGTCTCACTGTGACATACAGCACAGAGGTACTTACCTGCTCACAGGTGGGTATATGGTATCATGCAGGTGTATATGACAGGTAGTGGTAATGCTCCTCTGCTTACTGTATGCACAGCTACAGGTGTGTGATAAATAATCTGATAAACTAACAGCACTCACAGGGACTACACAACTGTGAAATATTTGTGCCAGTCACAACAGCAAGAAGTAACCGGCCAATCAGGGCTCCACATTGGCACTTCCTTTTGCAATATAAAATAGTCATAATCATTTGCATTTGGCACTTGCAAGTGACATAAACAGGTCTGACCAGGAGATGGGGAGAAGTGACACTGTGCGTGTTTGTGTGTGTAAAGGGAGGGGGGAGAGGAGCAGGTTACTCATTAATCCAAATTTCATACTTATATGAAAGAGTCTTTTATATAAACAGCATTGAAATCCTCAAACAAATATGCTCATTATTGTACTATACGCTGAACGTGTTAATCATTTTAGATTGTCAGCTCTTTTTGCTAATGCTAGCATTATTACACAATACAGATTCAGCTTCATATTATATCTATTGGCCACAATGTTACACTGAATACATACACTATATACCTATTAATTAGCATTTTAATATACAAGGAAACCCCGCTCAACGCTACCCCTCTGATACGCAATAGCGCTCTTTGCTATCCTAATTCCCTGCATATGGCGTTAAAATGCCCTGTTTAGCGCTGATTTTCATAGGAACAAATGTACAGTGCTTAACAAACTATTCCTGTATTTCTATACACCTTTATCTAAATAGACAATTGTGCTAAATTATGTCTATAGACTTCTGTATTACATTGTGTATCTATAGAGATTCATATTACATTGTATCATCCTTATTGCATTTAATACCTACACAGCAGTGTTGCTTTGTATATTCTTAGGCCGCAGTGTAACATTGTATATCTTCATATCACTCCTGTATTGTATACACCCCTATTATATATTGTGTTATAAGCACTTTTGTTGTTGTTGTTGAGTCCTTAAGTCATGTCCGACTTTGAGTGACCAAATGGATGCAGCACTCCAGGCATATTTATCTGTGTTTCTGGTTGTACTCATCCATATGATTTTCTTGGCAAAGATAATGAAGTGGGTTGCCAATTCCTTCTCCAGTGGGCCGCGATTTGTCTTGCCTCTCTGCTATGACCTACCCATCTTGGGTGACTCTACATGATATAGCTCATAGAGTCACTGACGTACACAAGCCCCTTCACCAAGGTAGCGATCCAGAAGGGGATAAACACCTTATTACATATTATATTGAAAGATCCTGATATTATTATATTACTAGGAAATTGCCCATCAAAAATGACGGGGAATACATTGTAAGGCTGGCAATGCTGTTTGCCACACAATGCGAGGCTTTTGCTCCTCTGAGCACCTGCGTTGGTTTTATCTTCAAAGTCCCGCGTGCCTGGCGTTGTTAGTGTAAGTGTTACTGTTTTCGTTGTTGTGTATTTTCTAAGTCCCACGTTGTTCGTGTGTGTTACTGTCTTCGGCGTCGTGTATTTTCTAAGTTCTGCGTGCCTGGCGTTGTTAGTGTAAGTGTTACTGTTTTCGTTGTTGTGTATTTTCTAAGTTCTGCGTGCCTGGCGTTGCAGAGCCTTGTTTTCATCCTGTTTCAGAATTTTTTCGTTTTTCTGCCGCCATTTTTTCCCTTGCTTAGCTGATTTTTGTTCAACGAAAAACATAAAATGTGGCTCCAATTAGTCTGCAACTTTACTCCCAGGCTTCCTGGCACTTTCCCTGTGCTGTGTGTGAGTGTGTTAATATTTTTTTAAGTATTTTGGTTGTTTTTCTGTGTTTTCGAGTTACGCGTTTGAACCAACTTCATGCCTCAACTGCTCGCCTCGCAGTGCAATGAGCCTTCGGCGTTCATTGCATCCTAAGTTGTGCGTTCGTCAACGGCTTGCCTCGCTTTGTTGCGCGAGGGACGCAAGTGTGTGACCAACATCGCAAACATCTCCAACACTGACAACTATATATGTGATAGATAACTGTGTTATATTTTCTGATGTTATCTTGATAATCTGCCAATCCAAATTTTATATGCACAGGTCCCTGTATTGTATTGTACTGAATATATACAGATTTCTTGTTATATTATAGAAACAAATATTATATAGTATATCTAGACACTCCTGTGCTAAGTAATTATAATATACATTGGGTTTTTTCTAATTCTCTTGTGCAGAGGAAAATAAGCCTAGCATTTCTTATCTGGTCTGTATTTGACTTGATCGGTCTTGAACGCTACAGGAAACTCCTTTTTTATAATGACTCAAGTGAGTTAAAACTTAAGAGACTGCACCCTGCAGTACCAATAAGGAAGCTATTTAGTTCTGTCTGTTTCCAGGTGTCTGTCGCTTCTTGTCTTATACAAATCTGTAAGGGATGTAGGGTAACCGGGACGTGGTATCAGGAACCCCTCCAGCGACTCTGCCTCCTCTTACCTTGCCTCCTGGTGTCTAAGCTCTGGTCTCGGTGGCTAGAGTAAAATTTAAAGAGACTTTACTCCTTTTTCACATCTGCTTACATTTTGGCGCTGATTACAATCTAGGCTAATTATAGGCAGCCGGTCCATATTACCCCTTTCTGTTATTTGTCTCCCATGTTTCAAAACTCCTGTGGCTACCAGTTGTCCGGCTCCTTTGGCTACCATTTCCCATTTGTTCTGTTACCAGCTTTAGGCTCCTTACTCTTAAGGATATCAACCTCATCTCCACACCCCTGTAGCTACCAGCTTTCTTCCTGTTCCATGTGGCAACCACGCATGACTCCTATGCCTATCACTCCTGAGGTTACCACTCTTGGTTCATGTGGCTACCAACTTTAGGCTGCTAGCTCCTAAGCCTACCAGCCTCGAATCCTGACTCTTGCGACTCACAGCTTGCCTCCTGTTCCTTGTGGCTACCACTCCTGACTCTGGTAGCTTCCATTCCTGATTTCTGTGGCTAATTGCTTCCACCTGTGTTTTACAATACTTCAACCATAAAAAGTATTACCTCTCACATGGGCAAGTATTCCTCACAGTGACACATGGGACCCTTCTCATTGTGCCTAGGGAAATTAGTGCCACCAAATAGATAAAAGATTGTGGCTGCTTTGTACATCTGAAGTTGCGGGCTCTTTAGTGGAGAGGAGACTTGCCTGACATTTTGGCTTTGGTCAGTTCTTCAGTTTCAGAGTCAGCCTTTAATGCTGCAGCCAATTTCTTCTTGAAGTGCGCAAGTAAGACAAAACTTGAATGAGTGCCATCTAACATCACATGTTAGTAAATATTGTCCCTTCCTGATGCATCTGTTTGATTAAAAATGTATATCAACCAAAATCTCTATAACCTGCCTATGTCTCATCTGATCTCCAAATACTCCCCAAATCAACACCTCTCTACGAGCAACTTACAACTCTCCTCAGCATCATTACAACATCCCACACCTCTACAGGACTTTCCTCTGATGCCTCCACTCCATAGGTTCTCTACCTTACTCTGTTTCATCTATTAATACAAGCTGAAACCCATAGGTCCCTAAGGCTATTTAAGACATGGTAAATACCTATTTTCCATTGATCCTGCTGCTTGTCCAGACCACCAATAAATACTTCAAAATCAACCAGCATGTATTTTGCTCATCTTATCAGTTTTTTTGCATTGATTTTTACTCTCCATAACTCTATGGACCACAGCATGCCAGGTGCATCTCTCAGACACTGCCCCTCGGAGCTCCATCAAGTTTATTGACCTCATCTATCCATCTCCACCTCTGCCGCCCCCTACTTTTTGTCCTTCAATCTTTCCCAGTATCAGAGTTTCTCTAGGGAATCCTGCTGTCTCCCGATATGGCTAAAATATTTGAACTCTAGCCTTATGATCATACCATCCAGTGAACAGTTTGTCTTGATTTCCTGAAGTATTGATTTATTGGATCTTCTTGCAGTCCAAGGGACTCTAAAACTATTTAAAGGTGTCAATTCTACAGCTCTCAGACTTTTTTTTATAGTCCAGCTCTCACATCCATATGTTACTACTGGGAATGCCATACTTTTAACTATGCAGCCCTTTGTTGATAGTTTAATATATTTACCTTTTACTAGCTTGTTCAAGCTTGCCATATTTTTCCTCCCTAGAAACAAAGGGTTCCAAAGAGGGGAAAAAAAACTGTCGCTGCCTCTACTTCTTCCCCGTCTATTTGCCAGGAAGTTAGATTGCCATTTGCCATGATCTCTATCTTTTTAACATTGAGCAGCAGGTCAACTTTTGCACTCTTCCAATAAATCCTATAGTTCCTCCTCACTTTCAGTCATTAAAGCAGTATCATCAGCATGCCCATAATTTGATGGTACTTTATAAATACACAATAATAATATATAATACCAAATATTTATTCAGTTCCTCTGATACCTGCCTATAAATAATGCCTTGTGTGCCAGATTACAAGCTATTTTATAGAAGCAAATTCACATAAGCACTCCTTTTTCAAAGCACGTTAGTGGTAATCAAGGACGTGCTCATGTATACAAATTGGTTATTGAACAATAAAACTGGCACATGCGAGAAATTAAAATGTAACTTTTATTAATTGTTTTAAAAGACTCAAAAATAATATAAATCCATACTTATTACTTATTACTTATTCCCCTTCTAGATCTCTACCTTGTCACAGTGAAGGGGCTTGTGAGCTATACCATGTAGGGTAGCTGTGAGCTATACCATGTAGGGTAACCCAAGATGGGCAGGTCATAGTAGAGAGGTCAGACAAATTATGGTCCACTGGAGAAGGAACTGGCAATCCACTCCAGTATCTTTGCCATGAAAACCATATGGATGAGCACAAGATGTGTCTGGCGTGATGCAGTACATAGGGACAAGAAGAATCGGACATGACTGAACGACTAAACACAATATGACTTATTGATAAGATACATGGATGTGCAAAACCTATAAAAAATATGTATTTTGGTAAATACAAAAAATGTTTTTATTTGTAAGTGCAATTTCACAAATAAGGAAGGAAGAACATTCCTAATACTCAACGGTTTATGATCTATAATTAATATTGACCCAAAAAGTTCTGCTACATAACTACATTATATATATATATATATATATATATATATATATATAATTATATATATATATATATAATGAAATATAGTTATGTATTGATGTGCAGTATTATGTGATATAGTGATGTATTAATGTGAGTAATGTATTCATTCAATTAACTTGATAAAATTAAATATAAAAAAAATTGTGGATCAAAAAATAAATACATTGAATTAAGTCCCTAAAACATAATGCGTTGCGGATTTTTTAATAAAAGTTGTCTATGTGTGAAGTGTAACAATGCAACATATGATCTACAGTGGTACCTTGGTTCTCATCCTTAATTGGTTCCAGAATGCATGACAAGTGGTGAAAAGGATGAGTACCAAAGTTCCCATAAGGAGTAATGTAAATTGACCCATACAGGTCTTAGCAAGCGTGACGAGTACCAAGAAAACAACAAGTGTGGAGGCATTTTTTCCTTGTCAAAATGTGTTGAATACCAAATTTGATGAGTTTTGAGGTAGACAAATGCAGAGGTAACACTGTATATTAAAAATCCAAGATTGTGGATTTGTCCAAAAACAAATAATAGATCTATCTGTTTGTGTATTGGACTAAACAAGTGTGAAATAAAAACAAAACCAAGTGCGTAAATTGTTAATGAAAAGATTTATGAAGCCAAAATCTAATTGTGCCATAACGAAATCTGAAAGACATAAAACAAATCTACAAAATGTTGAATGTCTTAGTTATTGCCTTGAAAAATGAGACATGTGAGTATATTTTTCATAACAAAGTTGAAAATATTATATACTAAAAATATACTAACATTGATCAAGAAAAATTAAATAATGCTACATTTTATTTAAAAATATGTGCATTTCAACAATCCATATGTAGGTTAACCAATAAATCCATAGTTTTATAAGAATAAGATGGAACACATTACTTGTACACATTTACCATATACAAGAAAAATGCTAAATTGATAAAAATGTGGATCACAATAAAATGTGGTAAGTTCTTAAAGAGATGTGAGTACCATATCATCTCATCATATACAGGGAGTGCAGAATTATTAGGCAAGTTGTATTTTTGAGGATTAATTTTATTATTGAACAACCATGTTCTCAATGAACCCAAAAAACTCATTAATATCAAAGCTGAATATTTTTGGAAGTAGTTTTTAGTTTGTTTTTAGTTTTAGCTATTTTAGGGGGATATCTGTGTGTGCAGGTGACTATTACTGTGCATAATTATTAGGCAACTTAACAAAAAACAAATATATACCCATTTCAATTATTTATTTTTACCAGTGAAACCAATATAACATCTCAACATTCACAAATATACATTTCTGACATTCAAAAACAAAACAAAAACAAATCAGTGACCAATATAGCCACCTTTCTTTGCAAGGACACTCAAAAGCCTGCCATCCATGGATTCTGTCAATGTTTTGATCTGTTCACTATCAACATTGCGTGCAGCAGCAACCACAGCCTCCCAGACACTGTTCAGAGAGGTGTACTGTTTTCCCTCCTTGTAAATCTCCCATTTGATGATGGACCACAGGTTCTCAATGGGGTTCAGATCAGGTGAACAAGGAGGCCATGTCATTAGATTTTCTTCTTTTATACCCTTTCTTGCCAGCCACGCTGTGGAGTACTTGGACGCGTGTGATGGAGCATTGTCCTGCATGAAAATCATGTTTTTCTTGAAGGATGCAGACTTCTTCCTGTACCACTGCTTGAAGAAGGTGTCTTCCAGGAACTGGCAGTAGGACTGGGAGTTGAGCTTGACTCCATCCTCAACCCGAAAAGGCCCCACAAGCTCATCTTTGATGATACCAGCCCAAACCAGTACTCCACCTCCACCTTGCTGGTGTCTGAGTCGGACTGGAGCTCTCTGCCCTTTACCAATCCAGCCACGGGCCCATCCATCTGGCCCATCAAGACTCACTCTCATTTCATCAGTCCATAAAACCTTAGAAAAATCAGTCTTGAGATATTTCTTGGCCCAGTCTTGACGTTTCAGCTTGTGTGTCTTGTTCAGTGGTGGTCGTCTTTCAGCCTTTCTTACCTTGGCCATGTCTCTGAGTATTGCACACCTTGTGCTTTTGGGCACTCCAGTGATGTTGCTCTGAAATATGGCCAAACTGGTGGCAAGTGGCATCGTGGCAGCTGCACGCTTGACTTTTCTCAGTTCATGGGCAGTTATTTTGCGCCTTGGTTTTTCCACACACTTCTTGCGACCCTGTTGTCTATTTTGAATGAAACGCTTGATTGTTCGATGATCACGCTTCAGAAGCTTTGCAATTTTAAGAGTGCTGCATCCCTCTGCAAGATATCTCACTATTTTTTACTTTTCTGAGCCTGTCAAGTCCTTATTTTGACCCATTTTGCCAAAGGAAAGGAGGTTGCCTAATAATTATGCACACCTGAAATAGGGTGTTGATGTCATTAGACCACACCCCTTCTCATTACAGAGATGCACATCACCTAATATGCTTAATTGGTAGTAGGCTTTCAAGCCTATACAGCTTGGAGTAAGACAACATGCATAAAGAGGATGATGTGGTCAAAATACTCATTTGCCTAATAATTCTGCACTCCCTGTAATTCCCGCCTCCTGAGGAATCTGTATGTGGATCATGAAGCCACGGTGAGAACCCAGACATAGGACAATAGAATAGTTCAAAATCAGGAAAGGAGTGTGACAAGGTTGTATATTGTCCCCTTATTTATTTAAATGTTATCTAGTGTTTATCATGTGTAAGGCCAGACTGGATGAATCCAAAGCCGGAATCAATATTGCTGGAAGGAATATCAACAACCTCAGATACGCCGATGATACTACTCTGATGGCTGAAAGTGAGGAGGAACTAAAGGTCTTAATTATGAGGGTAAAAGAAGAGAGTGCAAAAGCTGGCCTGCTGGTCAACGTTAAAAAGATGAAGATCATGGCAAATAACAATCTCAGTTCCTAGCAAATAGATGGGTTAAGAAGTGGAGGCAGTGACAGATTTGACTTTCCTGGGATCCAAGATCTCTTCAGATGGCGACTGTGGCCATGAAAATAAAAGACGTTTGCTTCTAGGGAGGAAAGCTATGGCAAGCTTGGACAAGATAGTAAAAAGGAAATATATTACACTATCAACAAAGGTCTTCATAGTTAGATCTATGGTATTCCCAGTAGTAGCATACGGATGTGAGAGCTGGAAAATAAAGAAGTCTGAGCGCAATAGATTTGATGCGTTCGAATTGCGATGGAGAAAACTGCTTAGAGTTCCTTGGACTACAAGAAGATCCAACAAACTAGCACTTCAGGAAATCAAGACAAACTGTTCATTGGAAGGTATGGTCATGAAGCTGAAACTCAAATATTTTGGCCATATCAGGAGACAGCAGGATTCCCTAGAGAAGACTCTGATACTTAGAAATATTGAAGACACTCGAAGAAGGGGGAGCCAAAGGCGAAGATGGATAGATGAGATGTTTGAAGCAGCGAACAGAAGCTTGATGGGACTCGGAGGTGCAGTGGCTAACCAGGTGTGCCTGGAGTGCTGTGGTACATAATGTCATGGAGAGTCGGACACAATTGAATGACTAAACAACAACAAGAAAACATATATGAAAATATAAACCCAAAAGTACTACAAATATACATTGCAATTATTACAATCATTGAATCCACTAGGCATTCCTGTCCTTTTATCTATACAAGTCTCAAAAAATACTGAGAGAGGAAAGAACACATCGGAATCAAATGAGACTCAATAGTATTGTGACATGCAGTGGAAGAACCAACAAGAGTTTAAACAGTTTTAGGGTCCTCATTCTGCCCCCATATAATTTGCTGCTTAGGGGAAGGAAGAGAGAGAGAGAAAGAGAGATAGAGGACACGTAATCTTAAATCCTATTTCTCTGCCTCCTAAAATGATTCTCTTCCTCTCGAACACAGTCATGTCTAGATGTACCATTAGGCAGAGTAGGCATCTTCTGAAATGCACCTGCCATTGCGCACGCCGTATTCCAGCATCAGAAAGTGTGTTAATTTGAAGATTCTATGGGTTTACAGATATATCTGGACATTTTTAGTGCCCTGATGGTAGGAATCCCAAAACAACTCTCTGATTGGCTGAATGCAGCTCATCAAAACACTCCCTCTCTTCTCTACAGACTCAACATAACTGAATATTATGCTAGTAATTTGTCATATAACCAGTTAACATTGCACAGGGAAGTAGCCTTTATTTTTTAAACAAGGATGATTCTTGTTTAATGTCAGTTTTATTTTTGCTGTAATTAGCAGCACGTATGCCTTTAGCCTGAAGGAAATGATGGTGAATTGATAACATTAAAAGAACATGGAGTTTATGAAGTCTGCTCTACATCATCAAACAGCTCAATGAAAACAAAGGAACAATATTGGGGGGATAGTTATAATTGATGCATATGTCACTTTTGGGTATAACTCATTTATTCCTCTAGCTATGTGGGGTTTCCTGGACCTGAAAGGACTAAAAATTACTAGCACACTGAAATGGCAATAGACTCTTTTTGACAAAACAAAAAAATGTCAGAATATTATTTTGGGTTCTTTTAACATTTCTACTTCAAAGTAAAAAAATTGAAATGTGTTATTGCAGTGAATATAGTATAGAAGCATTTAGAGAGATTTGGAAATGTATGGACATTTCAGGACCTAGGAGAATGTCTCCATATGTGCAATAAATTGACATCTGTATACTGTATATATATATATACATATATATATATATATATATATATATATATATATATATATATAATAGTTGTGGATCAAGAACGCTGTCTGTAAAGTTTCCGATGTTGGTCATGCAGAGGTCGCAACCGCAAGCCGTGTATGGCGCACTACTCATCTGCAAAGCGAGGCGAGGCATGTACAGCGCAGGACTTAGGCTGGATGAGTGCCAAAGGAGCTCATCTGCGAAGCCTCGCGCTCATCTGCGAAGCGAGGCGAGCCGTGTACGGAGCAGGACTCAGGCTGGAAGAGTGCAGAAGGAGCTCATCTGCGTAACCTCGCAAAGCAATGCTAGCCATGTACGGCTCTTGACTTAGGCTCATGGTTAAAATGCTTAAAGAGGGTCGGAATTGCGAGCCAAGCGCGTAACTCTAAAACCCCTAAAAACAAAACAAAAAAACAAATATAATAACACACAGCAGATGGGGAGAGCTATGAAGCCTGTGAGTGAGGTTGCAAGTGATTTTGAGCCATATTTGGGGGTTTCCGTTAATCCAAAAGAAAGAGACACATGGCATTCCCAAGCACTAAAATTGCAGGTTAACGAAACCTGAAATGAGTGGCCCGTACAGTAGGCAGGAGGAAAGGCTCGCAATGAGCGCCAAAGGCACACATTATGAACAGCAATTAGCAAATTGAACATATACAGCCTTATTAAATTGCGAGTCGGTAAATTTAAAAGGGCTCTATTGAAGCACACAGCATATTTTATTTAGAGAAGTTTTTAGTTAGTGAAGACATTGCTTTTGGATAGAAGTTCACTAACTAAAATCTCCTGTAAAAAAAATATGCTGTGTGCTGAAATAGGACCCCCTTTAAATTTACTGAACCGCAATTTACTAAGGCGTCTTCATGTTTCCTTTTCTGACACTACTACTTCCCACTTCCTCTCACTCTTGTCTCTTTAATGGTGAGTAGCAGGACAAGTTTTGCACTCTCTTCTTTCATTCTCATTAATAGGTCATTTAGTTCCTCTTTCCTTTCACTCATTAGACTAGTATCATCTGGGTATCTGAGGTTGAGGGTGACAATATAAAACCTTGTGTCATTCCTTTTCCGATCTTGAACCATTCTGTTGTCCCATGTTCGGTTCTGACAGTGGCTTCTTGGTCCACATACAAATTCTTCAGGAGGATGAGATGATCTGGTACTCCCATCTCTTTAATAACTTGCCACATTTTGTTGTGATCCACACAGTCAAAGGCTTTTGAATAATCTGTGAAGCAGAAGTAAATGCTTTGCTGGAACCTCTTGCCTTCTCTATTACCCAGTGGACCTATTGACTCCACATAATTAGCACAGGCTCACACAGTGTCATATATCAGGTGATCTTCTGACTGCATCACAGGCGTTGCTAGGTGGATTGCTTTATATAGTATAACCTCAAACTGTATAGATCTATTATAGACTCAGTCTCACACTATTGGATAGATGCAAAAGGGTTAAAGCAACACTACTTTATGAAATACCTTTAATTTATTTTCTTTTACAACATTTGTGATATCACACTTGATACATTGTATTGTAGTAAATACCAGGTTCAGGGTGGTCCTTTTAACATAGGTACTTATCTGTAATTTTAATAAAAGGCAAACATACTAGTATTAAATGTCAACAAACTCCTATATCACTCTATAGATCTTCAGACTCCAGTGTTATACGGTACATCCAAAGATCCTTGGTTTATGTCATATACCTCAAGAACCTTGGAATACTCTAGATATGATATTCATAGAGCCTTGACGTAAAATTCTTACAATCAGCCTTATTAAACTGCGATCAGGTTAATTGAATTGGGCTCTATATAAGCACAAAGCATATATTTTTTACAGAAGTTTTAGTTAGTGAAGACCTTGCTTTTGGATAGAAGTTCACTAACTAAACATTTCTGTAAAAAAAAAATGCTCTGTGCTTATATAGAGCCCTATTCAATTGGCCAAAACGCAATTTACCTATGTGTTTACATGATGTGTCTTTAGATATCTTGGTTATAAATGGACCTACAGACCCCCCGTTGTCTTTTTCAAAATATAAATCTTTCCTTCAGTTGGGTCTGACTGTGTATCACTGCAGGGAGATGTTTTCAGCTATTACATTTCATTGTTCATTTAAGTCTTTGTAAATCCAAGATAAATATGTAAACAATATCAGTAAGACGTGCAGTATCGAAGTGACGTCTGATGTACACCCCCCTCACATGTGAAGTGCTAACACTGCCAAATAGCACCTATCATTGTGTCTAATAATATCACAGACTTACAGCCCCATTAGCCCGTAGCGGTATCGGCACACCCGCAAATGCTGCTGGCTTGAAATTCGGCTGCGTTACAGAGCTATTATATTAAACCATGGCACAGTTACGGGCCGTAGACGCAAACCCATAAACCATTCTTGCGCACGTTGCATATGCAGCCCTGAACATGATCAATTAGTCAAGCCCGTAGTTACAGGTTTACACAGAGCCAATGGCAAATTAGGTCATTGATAGGATCAGATTAGTGAGTAATCATGTATTCTGATGTGTGTAAATATTATATCTGAGTACCAAGATATAATGAGAGAAAATAATGCACAGAAGTCAGAGTGCCATCAGAATAATCTCTAAGTTTTATTTGGACGGTCTGTCCCTTATATAGTATAGGTCATAGCTTATTAGCATAGTTGGAAATAGGGTTAAATACATATTTGCAAGCAAGTGCCTTTTTATGTTTAACTCAGCAAAACCTTATCTAAAACCCCCGGCTTGCTTCAGATACATTGTCTCAGTAGTATCTGAAGCAAAAAACAGGACACAGGAAACAGATGTTTTAAAGAACATTAACGTAAACATTCTACAGATGACGCACTTAAACATTCTAGTAAGATACAAGATAAGAAAACATGCTGACATACTTTTTATAATCATGATATTCTTAGCTAATTAATTTCTAAATGAAGAAATTAAAATACCTAACAGTCCCTCCTGTTATAAATGTATTAGACCAAGGTCTTAAGGCAAGGTTCAGGTCATAGTCCTTTCTTTAGTGAAGAGTTGGGGTCCGGACCATCATGGTGCTTCTCTTAATCCACTTGTTTTTATACATCATCAATGTCATGATCAAGACAAGAATCAGATTCTCCTTGAGTGAGGGGTATCGTCTCTATTAGGTATTGTTGAGTTACTGCTTGGTCAACAACCTTATTCACTAATCCACGGATGCATGGTATCACACAGCATCCTAACAAAATGATCAGTGTTAGGACTGTGCCAACAGTGATCAATATCCCTCTGATGTAAGCTGCCCATTTACCAAAGGTGTCTTGGAGCCATTTAGACAGAGGATTATTAATACCGGAATTTTCTACTAGTTCATTTGACAGGGCAGTGAGGCCTTCCAGTGCTTTGGTCACAGATCTGTCTGGAGCTGTGTTGTTGGGTATGAAAGTGCAACAGGCAGTCCCAAACATTTTACATACCCCTCCTTCTTTCGCCAACAGCATGTCCAGAGCTATCCGGTTCTGCCAAGCCATCAGGTAGCTATCCAGTTGCTCTGCCAAGCCTTGAACTGCATCTCTGGTATAATTTACGAATCTCTGTTGATTATAGAAGATATAGTTGATCCAATCTACATTCTTATTTATAGTCACCCACCAGGAGATGATGGTTTCGAATCCAGCCGCCACTTGATTTCGGGCTTTAAACTCATCAGGTACTCCTCTCGGAATCCCAATAGAATCAATGTATATTCGGTCATCAAAGCTCCCCTTTGGAACTGACCTTCTGGCCCGCTTCAGTTTTTTTTTTCGGTTATCCACATCATACCAGCACTTCTATCAGGCAATATATAAAACGGTTGAGCCAGTTGGATCAGGGTACATATTCCACCCCACAGTGAGGGTAATACTTGTCTCACTTGTTTACCTCCACAATACCACCAGATATCTGCTCGTCCAACTAAGTGGTTGGAAAACAATGTGTCTGGATATTCTTTACTGCCCACGTGTATAATGTCCGAACAATAAGGTGCTTGCCCAACACTTATTCTTGAGTTCTGTCCGGTACGGTTAAAGCACGTAAAATTACCCGGGTACATCATAAATTGGGGTGGTTGGATCCTTGACACTGGTGGGTACAAATAGTGTAGAGCAGTACAATTGGATACAGGCGCTATTTGTTGGAACAACTGTAACATGCACTTCAGTCCCTTTTCATCATTCTGTTGGTTCAGTTTAAATGGTACCGTTGCCATTGATGGTCTGGCAGTGGAACATGCTATACAGTTACTCATTTCCATGGAGGCCGCTGTATACAGCATCCATTCCAACCAGATGTTTTTTTCTGCATACCCAGTCTCAATTTCAAAAGTGTCAATCAGGCGGTCAGGTTCCAAATAGATGACCTGCGAGGGCACAGTCCTATTCACAGGACTCACCTTGGTGAGATCAATAGTCTGTCTGGGCACCTCTTTTTGCAGTACCTGAATATGCAAATATTCCATGTTGTTACCTCTGCCTGAGGTGTAGATTCCAACAGTATATCTCCCTTCATCACACTTTTGTGGGTCCTGGAGGGTGATCCGGATGGGGTTGCATAGCTGATTTTGGCTGCAGGAGGATGGCTCCACACCCCGTGTCAGCTTTAAGCGTCTCTTTGTACTTTTGCACTTCATGTGATTAGGTGGGGAGTAACCCCAGTCAGCTCCTGTATTCCATAAGGCCAGTTTCCAGCTAGGACATCTCTTATTTCCATACGGAGAGGCTATACACAAGTATACTGGCACTTTTCTCACCCCTCCACTACGTCTTCCTCCAGAAAGTCCACATCTTAGTACTTGACATAGGTCTATTTGGTTGGTTCCTATCTGCTCTTCCTTGAACACTAGGGTCACTTGGCCAGTTAAATTGACTTCCATCATGTCTCTTTTCATTCTGTGCATCCACATCTCTTTAATAGATTGCGTCTGGTTGCCTCTGGGTCTTGTTACTTCTTCCCATATGATTATGGGTGCTACTATGCAAAGAGTTATCAAGATGAGGCATGTCAGTGAGATTCTTAGGCCACACCAGTTAGGTCTTTTGAACAGGTGCCAGGACATTTTTTTGGGCCAGTTGAGAACCCCAAAACCCGCACCATTCGGTTCTTCACTGGGTTTGAGACGAGTTTCCCCCCCTTTGTAGCCCAGCCTGACTCGCAATGAGTCAGCTAGCAGGTTTTAGGAATCAACTGGCTCAAGCTCTGGCACTTTTACTCTCTTGCAGTGAGTCAGGTGTAATCAGGTGGCTTGTTCGGCAACTTTCAAGGCAGTGGGTGTTGACAGCAGAACTTGGTACGGTCCTTCCCACCTGGCCGATGCCCAATTTTTGCGCTTGATTACTTTAATTAGGACCCACTGGCCTGCTTGTACCAAGCAGGGTCCCTGCTGTTGCTGTGGATGAGAGTGAGATGGAGATAATATCTTTCTTACTTAACATTTTTCTCATATAGTCTGCTAAGTTTTCACTCATGTTCTCATCTTCTGAGATAAATGTCCTAAATTCTGGTAGTAGGAATGGTCTCCCATACAATATTTCAAACGGGGTTAACTTCTTCCTGCCTGAAAGCATGTGCTTGTTTTCCTCAATTTATTTTTAATGGTACCATTAGTTCTCTCCACTAATCCAGCTGACTGTGGGTGGTAAGCACAGTGGTTTTTCAACTCTATGTGTAATGCTTTACTCAAGTGGTCGATAATTTTGTTCACAAAATGTGTGCCGTTATCGCTATATATTTCCTCTTGTATACCAATCCTAGGAATTATTTGTGTCACTAAGGTTTTAGCCACTGTGATTGCGTCAGGGTGTGCACATGGTTTCGTTTCCACCCACCTAGAGTATACATCAATTATCACTAGGCAATATTTCTTCCCTTCACACTTTGTTAGTTCAATGAAATCCATACATATTGTTTTTGAAGGGGTATGTTGGTTCTGGGAATGTGCCTCTTATGGGGTGATAGTTACCCTGAGGGTTGTGTGGTGCACAAACAAGGCACCCTGCACAAACATTTTTAAAATAGGTGTTTAATCCATAGGCTGAAAATATTCTGCTGACCATGTCTACCATACTCCCTCTTGAGACTTGACTAATGCCATGGCTCAACATAGCTGCATATCTGAATAGTGATTTTGGTAAAATTGGTTTCCCTTCTATACTCTCATAAATATTATCAGCATTCAGTTTACTCCCTTTCTTCAACCAGTATGTTTTTTCCTGTGAGGGTGCATCTGCCTGTAGTTGCTGTAGAATACTCTTGTCAATGTGGTTTACGAAATACACAGATGTGTAGCTGTGTAAGAGAAAAATGTGTATTTTTCCCGTTTGAGCCGCTTGCTTTGCAGCTGTATCTGCCCTGCCATTTCCTATTGAAATTGCGTCTGTGGTCGTGGTATGAGCCACACATTTACATACCGCAATCTTCAAGGGCAGTTGAATGGCTTCAAGTAACTGCAAAAGGAGTTGTTTATGAGTGACTTGCCTACCAGTAGATGTGACCATGCCTCTATTTTTCCACAATTGTGCAAATATGTGCACAGTTGAGAATGCATATTGGCTGTTGGTGTATATATTTACTATTTGTCCCTTTCCTATTTACAGGCTTCAGTAAGGGCCACGATCTCAGCTGCCTGTGCTGAAAAATGTGATGGAAGTTTTCCTGCTCTTATAGTTTCTTCTTGTGTTACTACTGCATATCCCGTTGCATTTGTACCATCTTTGTTTCTACTTGATGACCCATCTACAAACAGAGTTAGTGTAGCCTCGGTGTATGCAACATCTCTAAGGCCGTCTCTTGGTGAGACTTCTTTTTCTATGATTTCAGTACATGCATGTGGTGTGCCATCTTCCTGGATGGGAACTAACGTTGATGGGTTCAGTGTTGTGCACCTTTCTATGTGCAAGTGTGGTTGTGACAGAAGTATGGTCATGCATGATAAGTGTCTTGAAGGGGAAAGGTATGAAACCTTATTTTGCAGTAGAATGACAGATACAGCATGTGGTACTCTTAGAGTCAAAGGGTGGAACAGGACTAAGGCTGTTGACGCCAGAACTGCCATGGAAGCCGCACAGCCTGTACAGAAACCGGAAGTCCCCTGGCTACAGGGTCCAACCTGGTTGAGTAAAAAGCCAAGGGTCGGTCTCGCAGGCCATGTTTCTGAGTCACAACGGAAGTCATATAGCCTCCCCTTGAGTCTACAGTTTGTACAAATGGCTTGCTGTAATCTGGCAATCCCAATACAGATGTTCTCACTACTGTGTTCTTAAGCTGAATGAATGCTGCTTCAGCTTCATGTGTCCACGCTACCTTTTCATTAGCTGACATTGATTGTGCATAAATAAGGTAGTTCACTTCTGTAGTTGGGAAGCTTTTAGAAGGGTTAATAAGGGACAGAATACAAGAATATGTCTATTTGAACAGGATCATAGGTAGCAGTCAACATGGATTTATGAAGGAAAGGTCGTGTCAGACCAATCTAATTAGTTTTTATGAGGAGGTTAGTAGGAACTTGGATCAGGGCAACTCAGTGGATGTAGTCTTTTTAGATTTTTCAAAGGCATTTGATACAGTGCCACATGGAAGACTAGTGAGCAAACTAAGGGATACAGGAATTGCAGTAAATATCTGCTCATGGATCGAGAGCTGGCTAAAAGACAGGAAGCAAAGGGTTGTTGTAAATGGAACATACTCCGATTGGTCTAATGTGATAAGTGGGGTTCCTCAGGGCTCAGTATTGGGTCCTCTCCTTTTTAACATATTTATTAATGACATTGAAGTAGGACTCGAATGTAGTGTCTTCATTTTTGCTGATGACACTAAGTTGTGCAAGGTAATAAAATCAGATAATGATGTGCTTTCCCTACAAAAGGATTTGCATAAATTAGAGAAATGGGCGGCTAAATGGCAGATGAGATTTAATACAAATAAATGTAAGGTTATGCATTTGGGAAGGAACAATAGCCAAGCAATCTATAATCTTAATGGAGCAAATCTAGGGGTATCAGATATTGAAAGGGATTTGGGAGTACTAGTGGACAACCACCTAGGTAACAGCGCTCAAAGCCAAGCAGCGGCTGCAAAGGCAAATAAAATATTAGCATGTATTAGGAAGGGTATAGAAGCCAGGGAAGAAGATATAATTCTGCCACTATACAAATCTCTAGTACGCCCTCATTTGGAATATGGAGTACAATTTTGGGCACCACCTCACAAAAAAGACATTTTAGAGCTGGAAAAAGTACAGAGAAGGGCTACAAAACTAATAAGGGGAATGGAGGGGCTAAGTTATGAAGAAAGACTAGCAAAATTAAACTTATTTTCGCTAGAAAAAAGGCGTCTAAGAGGAGATATGATTACGTTATTTAAATACATCCAGGGTCAATATAAGGCCTTGTCAAGTGAACTTTTTGTAGCAAGAGATTTTCAACTGACAAGAGGACATCCGTTGAGGTTAGAGGAAAAAAGATTTCACCTTAAACAAAGAAAAGGGTTCTTCACAGTTAGGGTGGTTAAACTGTGGAATTCTCTACCAAAGGAGGTGGTGACAGCGAATTCGATAGACAACTTCAAAAAGGGGTTAGAT
This sequence comes from Discoglossus pictus, assembly GCA_027410445.1. Classification (NCBI taxonomy): domain Eukaryota; kingdom Metazoa; phylum Chordata; class Amphibia; order Anura; family Alytidae; genus Discoglossus; species Discoglossus pictus. The sequence continues at coordinate 57,058,619 of CM050175.1, forward strand.
ATATTTCTGAATAAAGAGGGCATTCAAGGCTATCCTAGATAACTAGCAAGGAATATTGATCCAGGGAGAAATTTGATCGCCAGTTTCTGGGGTCAGGAAGGAATTTTGCTTTTTTTTCCCCTTATGAGACAATTGGCAAAGTTTCAATGGGTTTTTTTTTTTATGTTTGCCTTCCTCTGGATCAATTAACAATAATTAACAATTAACAATAATAATAAATAGTCCAAATTAAAAAGATCAATAGAGATCTAAAAAGGTTGAACTTGATGGACTAACTCTTTATTCATTCTCCAATACTATACTATTAATAATTATTTAATCAATAATTTAATTAATAACTAATCCGCATATTGCAGATCAGAGGAGATCTTAACAGGTTGAACTTGATGGACTGAAAGTCTTTTTTCAACCTTAATTACTATGTAACTATGTAACTATGTAAGGTGTTGTATGGGCCCTGTAAGTTCTGCATAGCTGGGAATCCAACTCCTGCAGAAATTTACCATCCCTAAGAAAGGCATAACTTGTCTCTTTGTGACCGGCTTAGGGGCTTCTAGTATGGCCCTTTTCCTAACTGGGTCTAGTGATCGTCCCTTTCTGCTCACTAGGTATCCCAGGTACTTCACTTCTGATTTAGAGAGCTGTAATTTATCCTGACTAACCTTATGTCCCTCTTCTGCCAGGAATGTGAGTAAGGCTAGCGTGTCCTCCTGGCATATCTCCTCAGAAGGAGAGGCCACCAAGATATCGTCCACATACAGTAGTATTTGGCTTCTCCTTGGGGGCGTAAATTTCGCCAAATTTGAGGACATAGCTTGGGAAAATATAGTTGGACTTTCGGTATATCCTTGAGCCAATCTTGTATATGTGTACCTCCTCCCCATATAGGTGAAGGCAAACCAATATTGGTAACCTTTATCTACTGGTATGGAGAAGAATGCATTGGCTAAGTCTACCACAGAAAAATGTGTGTTATCTGGCTGCATGTCATTTAGGAGTGTATGTGGATCTGGCACTATGGGTGCTCAGGGAATTACAGCTTTGTTTACTGCTTGTAAATCCTGCACTAATCTCCAAGCTCCGGTTGTCTTCCTGACTGGGTAAAGTGGGGTGTTACATGGGGATCCTGGGCATTCTATTATAATCCCTTTCTCAATCAAAACTTTTATAATAGGTTCTATGCCCTTCTCTGCTTCAGGTTTTAGAGGATACTGTCTCTGATGTGGCTGAAAAGTACTTTTTGGGGTGATTTTTACTGGCTCTACCCCCTTTATAAGGCCTACATCAGCGGGCCCTGTGGACCATAAGGTGTCCGGAAGGCTCTCTAATGCTGCCTCCTGTTCCTGAGTGAACAGTATCTGTGTGTTGTGTCATGGTTCCTCTAACAGAAGAACTTTCTCCCACCTGGATGACTGTAAGTGTATTCCTTTCTTTGTCTCAGTTACCCAGTTCAGGCTTTTCCGATATATTTTTGTGCTCGGTGAGTACTGCACTCCAAGGTCATAGGGTAAGTACTCCCATGGTGTTTTATCTGTCTGAGCCTCTTCTACCATCCCTCCTACCTGTACCCACCTTCCACCAGCTGGCATAGTCAGTGATATGTGTGGCACTGTGTGTCCTGCATAGGGTAACTGGTCTTGATTATTCAGTTTTACTCCCCCCCCTGTATACCCATTTTCTGTCCAGTATATGTAATCCAAGGTTATTCTGGTATTGGTGTGTTTGAAAAATGTTTTTCATAGTCCACATCCCTCCCCGGTGTACTTTCAAATTTCATAGTGCAGTGTAATGACCTTGTGCTTTGTTTTACACTGGAAGATGGAGCTAGGTCATTAGCCATGGCTACCAAAGTGCTGGATACTTGTCCTGGCCCTTTCGACACCATGTCTAATGTGTAGAAGTAATGTGGTTCGCCCATCCCCTGCACTACATTTACATTGACAGGTATGCCCCCATGTATGCTTTCATGCCTTACTCTGTAGGAACCACTCTAATGTTGCATTTCAGCATCAGATCTCTACCCAAGAGATTTATCGGGCATCTAGGGGAGAGTATAAAAGGATGCTCAAATGTTTGGCCGTTGAACAATCTCCCTGTGAGTGGACATGATATAGGTTCGCTATTTGTCTGTCTTGCTGCTGACCTAACCAGTATGTTTTGTGATGACGTGTAACTAGTCCATGTGCCATCATCACTCAACACTGATCTACATGCTCCTGTATCGCATAAAAATGTTATCATTACCCCCTCTACATCTAGTTGAATGACTGGTTGTTCTTCTAGAGCCATTAAGTCTATCCATGATTCTAAATTCAACACATCATTTATTTCTGGCAAGTTTGCATCATTATTACCATACTCATACAATTCAGATTCAAGCAATTCTTGTTCAGCAAATATTTGTAAAGGAAGGGTACAACCTGGTTCTAGTCATTTGTCAGTCTGGTGGTCATCGTCATCCGCTCCCTCTTCCTCCTGGTACTTTCTGTTTCTGCAGGAACGTGCTAAGTGGCCGGCCTTGCCACATACATAACAATTTCCATAAAATTTTCCTCTGCTTCCACCTCGACCTCGTCCACATCCACCTCCTCTCCCTCCACGTTTTTGGTTATTTCCACCATCACCAGAAAAGAAAGCAAAAGTTATAGGTTGCGCTTTCCCATCAACAGAAGTCATCAAATACACCTCCTTTGGTTTACTATCTTGCTTTATCTGTTTCTTTTCTTTTGCTCTCTTACACTGCACTTCTGCATGTCTAGCATATTCTATGGTTTCCCTAAGGGGACATGTTTTGTAAGTAATTTGGTGTTGTATCACAAAGTCATTTATTTCTGGATGACATCCCCTGAGAAAAGCGTTTTTTTTAGTTGCTTAGCATATTTTCCAGCATCATCATATGGGTTAGGTCTGGCCACCCCGCTATGGCTGTCAAATACTACCCGCAACCTCCCCATATATTGTTCCACACGTTCATCATCTTTTTGTACACACTCGTTTATCTTAGTCCAGTCTGCGTGCTCTCTGTGAGTGTCAGCTATTCTGCCTATTAGAGCGTCTACTCGTTGGGTCAGTTCTTGTGATCCATATTGCAATGGCTCCCCCCTTGGGTCCAGTGGATTCCAGTCACCTTCACTAAGGATCCAATAGGACTCTTATATCTGACTCAGACACCTTACAACCTCAACACCATTTAATTTAAAACTTTGCTGCAATAGCTGGAACTTAAGTCTGACAATTCCCATATTGTCATTTGGGTGGGGGACTCCTGCTACAGCTCTCCTCACATCTGCATCTGTCCATGCTCGGTATACTAGCATTGTGGGTGGCAACACATTTCCCCCATCTACAAGCTCCCCCCCTCCCTAGGATTGGGAACCTCAATTAAGGGATTAAATGGCACAGATGTTATTCCCTTACCTCCGTATTGATGATCTGGTGCCCGCCTGGTTCTGGCGGGCCGTCCTTCATAAGGTGGTGGTGTTGGAGGAGGTGGATTTGGAGCGGTGGCGGCAAGCAGGTATTTGCGGGCATCATCAAATTCGTTCTCTACATCATCACTATAAGTGACCATATTCCCAGGAGTTGGAGGGGCGGTCAGTCGTGGAAGTCTTTTCTGTGTACACATAAACATATCCTCTTTCGAAGGAGAGAGGTGGTTAACATTACATGTCCCTCCCCCCGTAGGCACCGTCATTGTGATACACATTTGCCTTTTTGTTTTCATCTTCAACAATTTTTTATTTTTAGTATAGAAAATTTATTGACTTTTTATTATTTTTATTGTTATTTCCTTAATTAAGTAACGTTGCGTTTACTTTTACTTTCGTATACTTCTTTGTGTATAGTAAAGCTCAATAAAGTTTGAACGTCTCCTATACCTTCCTTGTAATAAGGATTAATATTGCCAAGAAGTAGTGGATACAGGGCACTGATTCCAGCAGAGGTAGTATAGTAGATGCTGTGTATCCAGTGGGTGCGGTGAGCATTGTCATCACTTAAAAGGGGTTGTAACAACATGCCTTTGTCTCTCTTTACAGCAACCACACTTTCTCCCTTCTGCTATGTTCCCTCAAGGTTACAGACAGACATATTTCACATAAAAAACTAACACACACACACAGAGGAAAAAAATGGGAGCAGGAAAGGGGAGTGGTCTGCTATGTGGGGGGTTGGCCAGACCCTGCACATCTTCACATAATGCAGATCAGTCACCTCCCTGCCCAAAGGTCAAGCATTGAGTAAAGTGACAAACAAACAGAAACTTTATATATACACAAATACACATAAGAAAACAATTCTAGAATACAGTGTTCACAATTCCCACACATAAGTGTATTTTTACCAGACATAAGTTACAGATGCACACCAGAAACCCTATGCATATTACACATTTCTGTAGAGATAACCTTGAAAACTGCAGGGTCTAGAAACCACACACCTGGCAGTGCGATTTATGCCCTTGAGAGCCTATCCACCCATATATATATATATATCTTGAACTCCTATAGGATCAATTAAAGTTAATAGATATACACCAAACATAAGATCACAGGTACATGGAAATATACATAGCATTACATATACATATAACAACCAACAGACCTTTTATACATTTTCCAGAAATAATCTGTATATCTCCCACACCTTGGACCATCCGCCTCCTCCACACCTGAGTGTGGAAACCTGGTTCACATAGAGAAAGAGTCGTTCACACTACCTCTCGCACGCTACACCTCAAACACCACCACATATACTCGGCACATCAAGGACCCATAAAGCCCGTAGCTTCTGATGGGAAGTCTTGTTGTGCAGTTCCCTTTAGTGTAAACCTTGCCACCCAACCTTCAGGGCCGACAGGTAAACCACTCAAAGTCCAACTTCACCATATACTGTGTGGTGCCTTTGTGGACGTATCGCTTACAAGTATAGCTCCCACCCAGGGCTTCATACTAAAATACTCTGTAAGATTGCGTGTAAGAAGTTATGAATACACAGAAACTGCAGACAAAATATTTCAACATTGTATAACCAAGTAAAGAATGAGAAAGATGGAAATTCAAGCAGTTCAGTTATAGATGCCTGTCGTGCTCAACTGCCACAAATTTTGGTTTGTGCGTCTTCCATAAACACAGGCAAGTCACAGGATTAGCCCTTCGGAGACTAGGTGGGTAATGCGTGACCACTCACTACCAAAAGTGGATAGTTTCAGGTAAGAATTTTGAGAACACCACAAAAGAATACATGTATATATATACATACACTCACAAGTACACAGAAATATACACAATGTTTACAAGTATATACAATAACCAATAAATCTGTTATCCGTGTTACACCTCTCACAAACATACATACACCCGGTACCGGTATTTAAAAACATACAAAATGTTAACATGCACACATATACATATTTTCTTGCAAGAGCTCATTTGAAAGTCGGACTCATTTACCCCTGTTTCATGGTAAGCTTTCTCAATAACGTTACGTACGGAGAACTTATTTTATAGTCTTTTCCTCAGGATAATGACTCTTTTACCTCTCTGTGGGTAAGTGTCAACCCTTCTACCTATTACTAGGCTTGTACAACTCTTTTACCTAATATCACTGTTAGGCAAGGACCTGGGACATACACACATATGCAAAATGCAGCAGAAATTCATATACTCACGGTCAGTTCGCTGTAAGCTGTGCCTTGTCATCCCTCGGAAAAACACCTTGCCTCTGTGGTCCAACTGATCGTATATATCAGGCCTGAGGTCTTTCTCAAGGTAAGGGAGTCCTCAGCGACTTACCCCCCGTGTACGGTAAAAGGAGTTTTGCTCCGTCCGAGGAATGATAAGGGAAACAACCACGGCTCGAAGGACCAAAATGATAGGATCAGATTAGTGAGTAATCATGTATTCTGATGTGTGTAAATATTATATCTGAGTACCAAGATATAATGAGAGAAAATAATGCACAGAAGTCAGAGTGCCATCAGAATAATCTCTAAGTTTTATTTGGACGGTCTGTCCCTTATATAGTATAGGTCACAGCTTATTAGCATAGTTGGAAATAGGGTTAAATACATATTTGCAAGCAAGTGCCTTTTTATGTTTAACTCAGCAAAACCTTATCTAAAACCCCCGGCTTGCTTCAGATACATTGTCTCAGTAGTATCTGAAGCAAAAAACAAGTCACAGGAAACAGATGTTTTAAAGAACATTAACGTAAACATTCTACAGATGACGCACTTAAACATTCTAGTAAGATACAAGATAAGAAAACATGCTGACATACTTTTTATAATCATGATATTCTTAGCTAATTAATTTCTAAATGAAGAAATTAAAATACCTAACAGTCATCATCATTACACCACTGAAAATGGAGGATAGATTTCAAAGCCTTACGGGTTGCAATTACAAATTTCGATCGGACCCGCATTACAGAAATAATGCAATATTAATAAATCCGTAAATATTATATTGTAGTCCATGCAAGTTTCATTATATGTATTAACACATTGATTGCCGGGATCAATATAACACAGAAATTAAACAGAAATAAAAGTATTTTATATTGCAGATTTGCGAGCTTGAGAATGTTGTGCCGTTAATTTTAATACCTAACATAACTTTCCCTTTAAATGAAAATACAGTAGTGTGTAAATATTTGCATTTACAGTACAACGATAGCACTTTAACCCCCTTGCAGGTTCTCTCTAGTACCGTTTGGCTTTTTGGCCAAAAATGGCTGAGATGCAGCAAAAACAGGCATGGCAGCACTATCATGGACTCTTTGGTATTTCCTAAGACAGGGGCCAGCAACTTATAGCCTAGAGCCAAATGTGACACTGTACAGATCAACATATGTCTCTTCTACCAAGCTCAAATTTGTCAGCATGTAGTCAACTCATTGCTAGCTGTGAATTCAAGTGAGTGATAGTTTGCTTTATTAATTAGGCGAAATACAGGTCATTGTACTTGATCATACAAGAGTATATAAGTAATTCAAATGGTCTTATACTCCTGCTCTTTTTGATCCCTCGCTCTAAGTTTTTCACATAGATCTAAGCTATATTTCCTTATACATTTTGTATATATTTATTAATATAACTAAGAGGCATTTTGCATATTTAGAAAGTAGCTACTGCCAGATGACATATATATTTCCTTTCACATGAATAATAATATTAATCAAATACTTAAATAACGATTGTAATCCTATATTTAAAAAAACTGTTTTGCACATAGGCCCATATGTAGCAAATACCAAAATATAGCACCGCCATCCATTGCCTCTGCAGTATTCCCTAAGATATATTTCTACGTATCTTCTCATCCATCAGAAGCCTTCAATAAGGGGGCAGGGTACAAAATTGAAACTTGATGAATAACATTATTTATTTAACCTCAATTACTATGTAACTGTGTAACTACTGGTCTCAACAACAGGCAAACGCATTGTACCCTGGATCAATTGCCTACCTATTCTGGTCAAGTGACATAACCTTTGTATGTCCTTTTGATCAGAAATAGATCCAACCCCTTTTTAAAATGATCTACTGAGATACAAACCTTTTGTTAGAGAGTTCCACAATCTGACTGCCCTCAATGTGAAGAACCATTTTCTTTCTTTAAGGTGATATTGTTTTCTTTTATCATCAAGGGATGTCCCCTTGTCACCCCTTAAACATTTTATTCTAGAGAAAATAGATCTAATTTGGTTAGCCTTTTTTGTAACTCAAACACTCTTTTTTCCTTGAGCTTTGTTGCCCTTCTCTGTAGCCTTTCCAGCTCTTTAATGTCCTTTATTGAAGTGGTGCCCAAAATTGTCCTCCATATTTCAAATGAGGGTGTACCATGGGTTGTACCATGAGGGCGTACCCTGAGGGCATACCATGATTGTAATGCCTCTTTATTGTTGTTGCCATTTCCCCTCTTAGCTCCCCCAAGCTCATGTTCATTGCTTCAATTACCTTATGAGCTTAAGGGAGCCTTTTAATACATGCTAATATATTGCCCTGCCTTGTCAGCTGCTGTCTAGAAGTGAGCAATGTTATGTAGTTCCTTTTAGATTAATATGAGAGGTTGTTAATATTATGAATTGAAGCTTAATAAGTTGTTTGTAGTATAAACAAATCACAAATCACAATGTTGAAGAGCAATCAACCATCAAAAAGTTGTTTTTTCAAGGGATGGATATTGTTACCAAGCATTATAAAACAATTTGTTAACTTGCCCTTGAAGCGAAAATCTTTGGATCTGAAAAGATCTCTAAGTAACTTGTGAAGAGTATTTTTGTGTTTTAATGCTCCATTAAGGGGCCACTGTATTTATCAAAAACCTCATTTGTGTGTAAAAAAAGGAACAAACTAACAACATTAGCAGCTATGTATGTCATCAACAAAAAACTAAAAAAACAGTTTTAGAGAAAGTCTTAATTTAAAAAGATTTGCTTTGCATATAGAAAGTTTCCATCTTGTCTGACTTGAGCACCTCCTAATAGTTTGGAGCCGGTGGACATGTTCTGCACTGATTCCAGAACTCCTCGCATACATGCAATTATTATTATTATTTAGTTTATTTCTAACGTGACAACATATTTTATAGCTCTCTATGTGGGTAGGTTCAAACCAAAATCAATATTAACACATTGCAAAAAAAAAAAAAAAAAGAGCCCTGTCTTTGAGCTTAAAATCAAACATACACAGCTTTCCCTAAAGCACTTGGCAAGATTGAAAAGTCGCAAATTTACAATCTAAACAAATCTTCATGCAAATCTTCATCAAACTATCATGGATGTCTCTTGGTAGAGGGCGGTTACCTGTAATTTACTGAAGGCACAAGGAATATCATTATGATGATCCAGAGGCCATTCTACCCCATTTGCTAGGCATAGAAACATAGATTTGATGGCAGAAAAGAACCAAAGGGGCCCATCTAGTCTGTTAATCCAATGTACCTAAAAGTTTAGCTTAATTAAGCCTCAGGAGGGCCTTATCCCAAGCACACTTAAATGTCTTAGATATGTTTGACCCTACCACTCCCACTGGAATGTTGATCAACTTATTAAATACCCTTTCTGTAATGTAGTCCTTTGAATGGCATGTTGTTGTTTTCCCCTGGCATAATATAAGGGGGCTCAGTTACCTACCGTTAGTTGTAATAATATATATGTATTTTCATTGTGTAAAGCATAACTTTGTGTTCATAAAGAAGGAAATGAAATGCATTTGTAACAATTAATACATTTATTGGTTTCATATACAACAAAGGGAATTGTTATCTGAATAAGAAAGGTCTATGCTGCCTGGGCTATTGTCTAATTTTGATTAAACATAAGGATAATATATTAAACTTGTACACAGTTCAGCTATAAAGTTCAACTTCATATAACTTCTATATAAAAATCTTATATTGTAACTGGTGCCCATTGTGGTTCAAGATGCAGATCTTGTGTCGGTTCTTCAGGCCATACCCTTAGAGCTATGGGTCTCCTTTTAGGAAGTTACTAATTATTTGTACCTGATATGATGTTTCTTGATGCTGCTGGACTGATCTGATGCATTAAACCCCAGAGGACAATGTGAGCCTAGGCCAATGGATTTTCAGACTTTGTCGCAATCATTGTATATTCATGATGTTACAACATCCTCTCCAGGATCCTATTTTTATTGTCTATAAGCATTTATTTAGTAACATAATCCTTCCAAAGTGTAATGGGACCTTGTTCCAAGTGACCTGTGCAGCCATTTGATTAGATTATAGTGCTTGTAGTGTTGTGTTGGTTCATGGACCTTACTTGGGATTGGAGCTATCCAGCTACCCTATTTTAGCAAATTAGTGCCTTCCAATATTTTTATTTGTTTCTATTCCCCTGTATTTAAAAAAAAAATCAACTTTATTCGGTTGTATGCTTGACCCATGGGTAGTACAATATACGTTTTTATTTTCTATTAAACTGGTGACACCAGTGGGATAACATGATCTGAACTTGAATAAATGTCATTATTCAAAAACATACAGTACATACCACTGGTAGTTTGAAGTTATGGAACATGGCACCCTACATAAGAAAGAACGGGAGGAAAGGAGGAGGTTCCAAACGCTAAGAATCTGTTACACTACAGGCTTTTTTATAAATTAACGTTTATATAGCAATTGCATTGAGGAGGATAAAAGTACTTAAAGGACCACGAAATTGGTAGCAAATGCATAATACCATTAGAAAGATCTAGCAAAGGTATATTGAAAACCTTTTGGAATAAAAAAAAAAGGATTCTACTTTGCCTGTGTTGTATGTTTTTATTTCAGCCCATTCTAAAGGACAAAAGTCTGCCTAACAATTTCAACACTGGCAATAAGCTAGAAGCTTGGCAAGTAACCAAAAAGAAAAGTAGAGATCTGTATCTTCAATGGTAGTCTTATGAGGGAGTTTTTGATTGCCAATCAGTCCTTATCCAGACTCTGGTGCAGTGACATCATAGCTAAGCTTACCTTTCAACTGCCAGTCAAACCCATTCTTTTTTTTTTTTATTACAAAAAGTACAAAACAGAAGAAAAAAAGTATCAATTATAGATTTCATATCCATTCCTATTGCATTATTAATTAGACTTAAGTTGTCATCGATACATTGTATTCTAATTTACATAGATATTGGGACCGAAGTGATGAAGCTCTACATTAAGTGTTCCATCAACAGATAGCTTAAGTAGCTTAAAAAAGAAATTGCGTTGTCTATGGGCAGCTTAGAAGTAGCTTCTTCCCAAAAAGTGTATTATTACAACAATCGTATATATGCCATAATAGGGGTCCAATAAATAAAAAGATACAAAGAATGCTGATGTTTAAATACATAAGCACATAAAACATTACATCTGAATTGAAGGAGGAAGTGGGGGGGGGGGGGGCAGAAGCCAGCCAATGCCTCCTACCAATTTATGCTCGAGTACTTTCTGCAAAGGTGGCTTAATTTACTGTTTTGGAGTTGAATTCGTCCCATAATACCCATTTAGTTATCGGTGAGGGCTTAACTCCCAAATCTAGAAGGTCCAAATCCAACATCCGTTTTTTACACACTTTTTCTTGAAGTTCAAACCATGAAGGCAAGTCACTTTGCTTCCATCGTGAAACAATTACATTTTTAGCAACCATTACAAATTAAACGACAAAAGCCTTAATGTCCAGAGCTAATGAGCCAGGGAAAATGTGGAACAGAATATGTTCTGGGGAGGGATTAATCTTAAAATTACAAATGTTGGAAAGATGTTCAAAGTCAAACCTATTCTTAGTCTAACAAGCACCGCTTCCCTACTAAGGCTAATCCATTTGCTCCCTCCACCTTAGTAGCAACTTCCTTGGTGCTTCTTACCTCACCAAGCAGGGATGCTGGGTCTTGCTTATACAGACTTGAAAGCATCCAAGTGTGAGGGTCCTCCCTAGTAACTAATGAGCAATATTTTTATTATGGAAGTGGAAAATACATAATTTGTAAAAACTGAAGCTAAATTGTGTAGGTTCATTTACACCTCTTGGCACCAGAGAATTAAAAACATGTTTCCAATTAATTTCCCATTGCATTAACTATGATGGAGGTGGTGACATGAATTTGATAGATAACTTTAAAAGGGGACTGGATGTATTTCTAATTAAAAAGGGAATTCAGGGTTATCATGGATAATTAGAGAGACAGTATTGATCCAGGAAGGAATTTTTTTTTTCCCTTTTGAGACGATTGGCTAAGTCTCACTTGTTTTTTTTTCTGTTTGCCTTCCTCTGGATTAACTAATAACTAAATAAATAAATAAATAAATAAATAAATAAATAAATAAATAAATAATTGATTATCAATTAATTAACAACTAATTAATTAATATTTAATCCGCATATTGCAGATCAGAGGAGATCTTAAAAGGTTGAACTTGATGAACTGAAAGTCTTTTTTCAACCTTAATTACAATGTAACTATGTAACTATGATCAGTAATCATAGTTCTCAGAGATGAGATCGAGTGGTTAGCTGGACTGATGTCCCAGTGTGAAATGTTTTTGTTATTGCTGAATTAAGATTAGCCTCTGTGTACCCTAAAGCTACAGTTGGATTTATTAATTTATAATAAAGCGAGCATGGGAAAAAATAAAGTACACAATGTGATCTCTGGTACAAGTCAGTGATAAATTATTATTGTATTTTCGATTAGTATGTGAATCAAGAAAATAACCTATTTAGCTCATCTGTCTTTTCCTGTTCACTAATTGTGAGACGACCTGTTTCACATTGTAATGTTCCTATAGCTTCCTTCCTGGCCTTCTTCCCATTAATATATTTAAAAACTATTTAGGGTTAGTTTTACTCTCTTTTGCAACTCATTTTTCATTTTCTATTTTAGCCAGTCTAATAGCCCTTTTGCAAGCCTTGTTGATTTCCTTGTACTCACATAAAGCAGTCTCTGTCCCCTCTTGTTTGTATAATTTAAATGCCTGTTTTTTACTCTGTATCTTGATCTTTAAGTCATTGTTAAGCCACATTGTGATTTACTCCTTTTACTCTTATTCCCACATGATATATGCCAATGTGTATGTGTATATTTAATAAGGATTTAAATGTTGTCCATTTATGTTCAGTATTTTTACCTGTCAGTTCTCTGTCCCAGTCTATACTTTGTATTGCTGTCCCTAGACCGTTAAAATCTGCCCTTTTAAAATTGAGAGTTTTTGTTGGCCCCTTACAGTTTTGATTTTTAATTAAATCTCAAATGAGACTGTGTTGTGATCACTATTTCCCAAAGTTTGCCCTATTTCAACATTTGATACTATATCAATAATATTTGTGATAACTAAACCCAAGATAGCATCATTTCTAGTAGGTTCTTGTATAACCTGGGCCAGATTATGATCCCTGGGTGTACTCAAGAACCTGCTCCCCTTAGCTGAACTGCTGGTCTCATTTATCCAGTTTATTTCAGGGTAATTAAAATCTCCTATTAGTAGAACCTGCCCATGCTTAGCTGCATTTCCAATCTGTAACAATAATTGTATTTCCCACTTTCAGTTAAATTTGGGGGTTTATAGCATACTCCTACCAATATTCTTTTGGAATTTGCTGCTCTGCTATTTAACTCTACCAACAAACATTCAATATTACTGATAGTTCCAGCATAAATATCTTCTCTGACTAAAGACTTAAATTCAGGCTTAACATACAGACAAATCCCTCCTCCTCTTTTACGATTGCCCCTATTTTTCCTAAATAGGTTATAACCATCCATATTAACAGTTCAGTCATGAGTTTCATCCCACCATGTTTCAGTAATGCCTATTAAATCCCATTTTTCATTAATTGCCAATAATTCTAACTCTCCCATTTATGGGGCTTGTACCTGGTTTGTGTGGTAGAGAGTTGTTCACTTATTTTGTAGACATTCAAATGGGATTTTAAATGTATTATTAATTTTCTATACTACTCTACTTTGTACAGTGGCAGCTTCTATCACTCTTCAGCCCACCATGAGTGTAATGATTGTTGTAGTGAACCACTCTCTACATAATCCATAATCCTTTTCTATGCTTTAAAGTAGTTTAATAAAGCTTTATAATGTTTTTCACTGTTTCCAAACAGTCCCCCTATTTCAAGATTGTATATCAATATTATTTGTGATAACTAAATCCAAGATAGCCTCGTTTCCAGTAGGTTCTTGTATAACATGGGCCAGATAATGATCTCTGAGTGTACTCAAAAATCTGCTCCCCTTAGCTGAACTGCTGGTCTCATTTATCCAGTTTAGTTCAGAGTAGTTAAAACTTCCAATTATTATAACTTGACATTCAATTATATTATTTTGGAGCTTATATCATATTTCTATCAATATCTTTTAGGATTTGTTCCTCTACTAACCCAATGGACAAGGATTCAACATTATCACTAGTTCCATCATAAATATCCCCTCTTCTACCATTGCCCCTATCTTTCATAAAAATGTTACAACTATCCAAATGAACAGTCCAGTCTACGAGAGTCATCCCACCATGTTTCAGTATTGCCAATATATATTGTATATGCATCATACATAATTATTCTTGCTAAAATGCCTTATTACTATTTAAAATTATTTGATTGGGCATTTATAAAATAACAATCCAGAAACAGGATGCTCATGAGAATTGCTTAAAAATGGGGAAAAAATTGTTGGTTTGAGTTTGTTCCCCCCCCCCCCCTTTTTTTTTGTAGATTGTAGAAAAACTCTCTTTATACAAATATATTTATTTGTTTTCTCATTATATTCTTGTAATTTGTAATCATGAGTCAATCCAGTGGCACCCTCCATCAGTGTTCATCCTGCCACATGCACTGGTGAAACAACTGATACAGGGTCCATACCTTTGTGACCTGTGAGCATGTTGTCTCTCGAAGCTCAAACTGGAGAACTGGAGAGGAGAATTGCAGCACTTAGTAATATTGCTCCACTGGAAAGGGAGTTGCTGCTCAATGAGCACAATTTAAGTTGGTCTAGCATGGAGGGTGGAGATGGGACTAGTAAGGATGCCTAGGGAGGTAGCTGGGTTATAGTTACAAGGGAAAGCAAAGAAAACGGGAGGAGGAGGGAGGCCAGTTCTGTGGTGGCAAACACCAAAACATTTACCAGATTGAAAGAAACGGTTGGGGTTGTCCATTCAGGAATGGCAATGCAGATAGAGCTGTTTCCTCTAACAGCTCTACTGGAGGAGTGGGAAGGTAGAATAAGCAGGGCAACTGATATGTTTTTGTGGTAAGGGACTTTATTATTGGGAAGGTAGACAGGGTGATTTGTCACCCAGATCCCATCAATCAAACAGTTTGTGTTCTCCTCGAGTGCTCGAGTTTGGCATGTTGTGGATCAGGTAGATAAATTGTTTTGAGAGGCTAATAATGAATCAGCTGTCTTGTACACATTGGTACCAATACCATAGTTAGTTTTAGAGTCCTAACAAATTATTTTAATGAACTAGTAAAAAAGTTTAGGGCAAGTACCTCCAAGGTAGTATTTTCTGAGATACTACCAGTGCCATGTGCTAGCCCAGGGAGAAGATTGAGCTTAGGGAGGTTAATGTGTGCCTTTAAAAGTGGTGCAGGAATGAGGGTTTTGTGTTTTAGAGCACTGGGCTGACTTCTCACTTGGGTACAATCTACATAGCAGCGATGGATCTCACCTCAAAGGCATATGCAAGTGAGCTGGGTTATTAATGCATCTGATAGAGGAGAATTTAGAGCGCCTGAAAAAAACTGTTTGCCAGAAAAAAATCCAAAGTAAACAGTTAAACCGTTAGCCTGAAGTTTGCGGAATTTTTTGCATTTGCAAACTGTTTTCTCTCAATATTGACACCCCCTGAAATTCCCAGGGAATATTAGCATAAGTAATACATTGTATTGTTTTGGCCTGGGGATTGTGCAGGCATGCTCAGTTAGCACTTGAAGTCTTCCATACTGTGGGAAGTCACATGATTTCAGACACTTTCCTTTCCTTTAGCCAATCAGCAGCTTTTATATTGGGTCATTTTTTTTTAATGAAGAAGTATGTGCAGTGCCATTGCCATCAACCCCAGCACATAACTTAAATACAGTGGCAAGTACTTCAAACCTGCAGTCATAGCAGCCTAAAGTGTATGCTTGCTATTGCAAGAAGCTTGTCAGGGAAAATAGACATGCTAGAATTATAAGCAGTAAATGAAAAATGGGTTTTGATAGATATTACTGAAACATGGTGGGATGACTGGAATGTTAATTTGGATGGTTACAACCAATTTAGTAAAGATAGGGGCAATGGTAAACGATGAGGAGGGATTTTAAGCCTGATTTAAAGTTTACAGACAAAGAAGGAACACTTTCTAAAAAAATTGTAGGGATATGCTATAAAGACCCAAATTAAATGGAAAGCGTTCCTGCCTATTGAAAAGGGCTTTATATAAGCACAGAGCATATTTATTTTACAGAAATCTTTAGTTAATGAAGACCTTGCTTTTGGATAGAAGTTCACTAACTAAAAACGTCTGTAAAAAAAATGCTGTGTGCTTATATAGAGCCCTATTCAATTGGCCGAATCGCAATTTAATAAGGCTCTGGATATGTTGCTAGGCATGGGCAAGTTGTACAAATGGGAGATTTGAACTACCCTGGAATACACTGGTTAAATGAGAGCAGCAGTTCAGCTAAGGGGAGCAGGTTCTTGAGTACACTCAGGGATCATTATCTGGCCCAGGTTATAAAAGGGCCTTCTAGAAATGAAGCTATCTTATGTTTACTCATCACAAGTAATCTGGATATAATATTAACAGTTGAAATAATGGAACATTTGAGAAACAGTGATTACAACACAGTCTCATTTGAAAAACAAAGTTATAAGGGGCCAACAAAAATTCTTAATTTCAAAAGGGAAGATTTTAATGGTCCAAACTTGGACAAAGAACTGACAACATTTAAATCATTATTAAATATACATACACATCGGCATATACCATGTGAAAATAAAAGTAAAAGGAGTAAATCATCAGGCCAATATAAGGAGTGACAAGGAGGCATTCAAGCCATACATGAAAGAAGTGACATAGGCAGCTTTAACTAAGCACAAGGAATTTAACAAGGCAGCCAAATAGCTATTAGACTGGCTAAAATAGAAAAGGAAAAGTTAATTACAAAGTAGAGTAAAACTAATCCTATTTTATTTATAAATATATGAATGGGAAGAAAGTCAGAAAGGAAGCTATCGGAGTATTACAATGTGACATGGGTCGTCTGATAATTAGTGACCAAGAAAAGGCTGATGAGCTAAATAGGTTTTTTGCTTCGCTAAACACAAGGGAGGTACCAGTGGTTGGGACACCGCAACATAATGAGGTCCTTTAAGTATTAAAGGTTGTACTTACTAAATCTAAATAAAAATAATTCCACATTATAAAGTAAAGTTCTTGATAAGAGCATACTGAAAGCATAACACTTTAGTTGTCATTTAAGCAGGTTACAGTGTGTAGTTGCAAGGAAGTGGTAAGTTAAAGGGTAAGTTTCACCTACAATTAAGTTTATTTTAAGGTAAATATGTCTCTTAGAGAAGAGTAACTATCTGTTTAAAAGTTGGAACTTGCCTATCTTGCCATAAATCAACTGGATAAATAAATTGTAAGTAAATATGACTACACATTTACATTTATAGTATAAACATATATTGCATTGTATAATATCACATATTATAATTGTCAAACTACGAGACGTCATCATGCTTTGCGCAGTGCGTATAACTTAGGCGATGAGCTCTGAAGGCGCTCATCGCTTGCGAGCCTCGTGAATCGAGGCGAGCCGTTATCTCAGAGCACTTAGCCGCACAAAGGCACTCATCGCCGGCGAGCCGTTAAGGCACTAAAACTCGCAGCACAGCACATTGACTGCGAGCCGTTAAGGCACTACAACTCCCACCACTTGGCCGATGAGCGCCAAAGGCACTCATTGCCTGCGAGTCTCGTATAGCGAGGTGAGCCGTTAAGGCACTAAAACTCGCAGCACAGCTCATTGCCTGAGAGCCGTTAAGGCGCTACAACTCCCAGTACTTGGCCGATGAGCGCCAAAGGCGCTCATTGCCTGTTCGCCTCGCAAAGCGAGGCGAGCAGTGGAGGCAATGAAACACGCAAGACTTAGCCTACAAACACTTAGGAAACGTAGGATCGCCTTACAGACTTATTAAATTGCTATTTGCCCAATTGAATAGGGCTCTATATAAGAACACAGCATCTTTTTTTCAAAGAAGTTTTTAGTTCCTGAAGACCTTGCTTTTCCATAGACGTTCACTAACTAAACACTTCTGTAAAAAAAAAAAAATGCTATGTGCTTATATAGAGCCCTATTCAATTGCCTGATTCGCAATTTAATAAGGCTGTTAGGCTGCAAGCAGTTGACAAACGCGTGACTTAGAAAAAAAAACATTACGAGAACCGGGAATTAGAAAAAAAAATAAGAGGTAGGAAAAATACGAACTTAACGGTGCAACCGCAAAAAAACAAAAAAACAAGAAAAACACGAAAAAAACACAATAAAACAAAACAAAAACATCACACACAGCACAGGAGAACAGTGAGGTTGAATGTGAATTTAAGTACATTTCAAAGAGTTTCAGCACTTGAAAATCGGCTAAGTGAGAGAAAAAATGTCTGGAAAAAAAAATGAAAACGAGGCTACACGACCCTGGACCGCGCAACACACCGCCAACCGCATACCACTTTCACACAGGAACGTACAAGGTACAAAAAGCACTACAAAGGCCGCCAAATACTCGCGAAACATACATAAACAACACTACTTTACACTCCGAACTTGCAAATCACAACATTACACATCTACAGTAGCGCTTTACACAAATAAACCAAAGGTTTTCCCTTCCGCACGCAGCCAATTTCTAATGCACAGTTGGGAAATTCATGACACTATCTCCACAGGCCAGCAACAGTCCAACTGGACATTATCTGCTGCGGGAAAATGAAAAAAAGATTGTTAGCTCTTCAGCCTATTAATTGATGGATATATTAATTACAAATAGATAAAGTATATTCATTAAGTAACTAATTAATTAATTATTATTTACAAAAATATAGACATATGTATCTGTCTTTGTGATGAGCGCAGAGGCTGCTCAGAGGAGAAAAAGTACACCCGAGGAGAGGCTCGCAATGAGCGCCGAAGGTCCTCACAGTACAAAAACCTTCACATTGTGTGGGAAAACAGTATTGCCATGGCTTCAAATGTTATTGACCTTCATTTTTTGATGGGCTAGTCGCTAGTATTTAAATAATATTGCTAAAATCTAACATCAAAACAGCTTCACATAGATTTATGAAAACAAAATGTGTCTCTTTATCATTTGTGCCAATCTCTGAATCTATCTTTGAAGATAGAAAAAGATTGTGAACAAGCTCCAAACATCTGTTACAGGCAGGAAATAAACTAAAAATATTGTAAGAAGAATTTAGAAAAACATTATTTTAAAATAGTAATATACAGTAATCATTCTGGTATCAGATGAGTTAGACAGAGTTTATTAATATGAACATTACATATGACTTAATCACCTTAAATTTCAAAGCCTGCACCTGGTAGTGCCACCCAATGACAAATAAAAGGTCAGTAAGGTCACAACGGGATAGGTTTATCACCTGACTTCCATATCATGTATGGAGCAACTCATGAAAAGAAATACTCTGATCCTTAGTCATTATAGAGTCCATATCTTGCATAAACCTGTGTGTATGGTGAGGCATCATTACAAGCAAGATAGGCTTGAGGTATCTAGTATAGTGGCCCCCAGCATGTTCTTGAGATGAAGAGTATATCTCTCTTTTAGCAAAACCAAACCCATCTTATCTCTCCACAACTAGCAAATCACTTGAATTCCAAAATACATATCCTCATTATCTATAGTTCAATTACAAATTAACCCACCTATACCTTACTACGTCCTGTACCATTTTTGATATGTATAAAAAGCTAAAACCCATTGTGTTGCCTTTTTAATTAGTCTGGGGCCATATTTGTGGCCCTTCAAGTGAGATAGGTTGTGTGTTCCTGACTGAGGTGGCAATTCTTTTTAAAATCGCAGAGCACATGAGATGCCTTGTAATGCTTAGTGAATATTCACCTGAAAATCCAGCAAGACATCAATGGGTGTATACCAAATAAAGGAAAGCTCACTTTTCAGAAAACTCTAACAGGTCTATCAGTTTGGAATAACTTTTCAGATCACTCCAAGACAATTACAATGGACCTCAAATGCAGATAAGGGTCTAGCCATTGAGTAGAGTTTTACTACTTTCTATATGTCCTTCTCCTAATATTCTTTGGTTCTTTGTTAAACACACATAGTATAATATCATGGCTCCTTGTCTTTCCTTTTGCTGCTGCTCCCCTCCTATCACTTTTCCATTCTGCCCCTCCTTTCTGTCACTATAACATTCACTGGTATATATAAGTTTCCTGGGTTTCAAATGTTTCGTAAGAAATAGGCAGTGATTATCAGAAACATATATGTAATATAGATAAGTTCGGTTTACTTACAAAGTTTTAGGCAGGAAAGTAAAATCCAGCTTTGCACACCCACAGGGAGCTTACATAACCATGTACACAAAGGAAAGGCGCCAGGTACAGAGTTTGACCTTTCCTATGAAGTACTTGCTGCAGGATGGAATCACATGGTTGGGTGAGGTCTGAGCTCACAGCTAAAAAGGAGGACAAGGATACAGAGAGATAGAGACTACATATCCCAGGCTGCTTTGCAACATAGGAACCTCAGAGAATGATACAAATGCATCAGCTAACCTCTACTTTCTCCTGATTGGCCAAAATTAATTATGAATTTTCGGGATTTTCAGCAGTGTCAATTAACAAAAGCCTCACCTTGCAAACTGCGAAAATTGTATTTTTTTTTTATGCTAAATTTTTTGCATACACTAGTGTTTTTCCTCTATCAAATGCATTCATAATCCAGGAAACTTAGATATGCCTTTAAAGGACCACAATAATACCTTAACAACAAGATATTTTAATTAAGCATTGATCATTAATATATTTGAAATTCAATCATTTAAAAACAATGTTTAATTATTTCACTTCTCTTAAAGATTAAATCCAGATTCTGCTGATCCCCACCCACTAGAAGATCAATGGGGATGGGTAACTTTGAGCCTATTCTACAAGTCCATAAATTACTTCAAACCGTAAATTTGGCTGCAGGTGTTTTTTTATCTAAACGTCTAGACGTATTTTATTATCTCTAACCCACAACTTAAATCTCTCAGCCTCCATATGCAAACCCTGCCTTCATAAGTAATATTTCATGGGGCGAGTATATATGAGTCTGATATATACTCCAATAGCAAATGAGAATGTCATAATAGAATAAAGATGTAACCTGCAATTGGAGACTAAGCATTAATGAGAGTCAATAAGTAATGTTTGCCATTGGGCTAGCACCTTAGCACTCTAGACAATACATTAGAGCATCTGGTTTAGTCCATGTGGGTTTCATGAAATGTATTAACATCTTGAATACCAGGATCAATATTAAAAATAATATTTGTAATTGCATATTTGTGGGTTTGTGATGGTTTTACAATAAACTCGAATACATTCCCATGCTTTTTAAAGTACAGTAATGTGTATTTATTTGCTGCTACAGCTATCAGAATTGGCAGTAAAACCCTTTGCGAGTCCTATTTACTACTCATAATATTTGTTTCAGAAATTTGATACTTTTTCGAGCTGTGGGTCTGAATTAATTTGAGAGCTAGACGTAAAGTACTAATAGAATATGGATTTGCTGTAACTTTGAGTATGTTGCACTCATAATGTTTGAAATGTCCAAAAATCAATGGAGAGGCTAACCCTAAGTCTTGGCTTGTCAGAAGCTATTGTGGGCGTTTAAATCGCAATCAGAATGTGACTAGCAAATAGAATATATGGCAACTTTCCTGATAACTTTAAGTATGTGTAACATTACGATCTGGCCAATAGAATAATGCCCTTTGTGTATCAGGCAGGGATACTTTTTTAGGCACAAATTTGTGTTAAAAGAATTTGGCAAGTTTTTTTTTTGGTGTATCAGAGTGATGATATTTAATAATGTGTCACAGTGCGTTTTCTTTTTTCTAAATATATTCAGAAGTTTATCTGCTCTTGGGGGCCAGTCAATGAGATCTACGGACTAAAATAAGCTCTCTATATTTCCTATTAGTTTGAATGGAGCTTAAACAGGATTTACTTAATAGTTTTAATACAAAAATAAAATGTTATAATGATTAAAATGTGCTCTTTGAAATACTTGGAAAGAAATCAGTTGGGTTTGTATTACTTCAACACAATATTCAACATTTTCCAAGAGATTTACTGTGCTAAGGGGGATTGTTGGTAACAAGCTTATCAGATTATTCTTAAAACCCTTTTCCATGGTCTTTCATCCAACCCTCACAGTTTCTCCTCTGATGACCATATCAAGGTGGGGACAGTCACCTAAACTGGAGGTTGATAGTCTAATCTTTGAAAATGAATTCAATATTCAGCACTGCTTTTATTAAAAAATAAATAAATATGAATTGTATTCCTGCCGAATACACAATTAAAACAAGCAGCTCCTCTTGTTAGGACATTCCAGTGATTCGTTAACGTCCCTGCCTCCTTTACTCTGTATTTCTACCAGTGTCTATCACAATAGAGAATGAACAAGAGTAATAGCGCCACCCAGTGACAGTGAATGAGCTGACACCAGCATGTTGATTATTATTATTATTATTATTATCTTTATTTGTAAAGCGCCAACATATTCCGTAGAGGGGTAAAGTACATGGCAAAAAATTAACACATTACAAAAAATGGAAGGCCCTGTTTTTGAGCTTAAAAATTAAATGTACATAGAGCTTGTTTCCAAAGCACCGATATATGGTCGTTTCCTTATAGAATCTTATTAATATACTTAATCTTATAACCATATCTTCTTATTAAAGGGTCACAGCCTCATCACCTCACATACACATTCTGAAAATTACTAAGCTATTCAAATCATATATTAAATATTCTAATATATGGAAAAAAGAGACCATACATTTCCCTCTTCTATTTCCTTACTATTTAAGGATTGAAGTGGAAACAGATAAGAACATTAACATAAGAAAATAAGGAATAGGGTTAGAAGGAAGAGAAAAGAATAAGAAATTAAATGGGAAAGATAATACGTACATTAATACAGTCTATAGTTTAAATTAATTTATTACATTATCATATAAATACTATAATTAACATGTCTTATACTGTAATTTGCAATATCCAAGAAAAATTATCATGCATTGTAACTATATTGCTGCTTATTTTCAAATATATGTATTTTTCTTTATCTGTTGTCATATCACAATAAAAAATGAGTGTGTAAAATAGAAAATAATGATCACATTTCCAGTTCTTATATTATCACGTGTTTCATTACGCAAATGTTATGTTATATGTAGGAGTATCATTGTGTTCACCCATGTGGTATACCAAGTGGGCAGCCTTTCTGGAAGTATACACATTGTGTCAGCATGTGCAGGTTTATCAGACATGATAATAATAGAATTTATAGATTATAATTGTTGTGTCATTCAGTCTTGTCCAACTATGTGACTTCATTGACTGCAACACACCAGGCACATCTTTATGTCCATGGTCAGGCTGATCCATTTGGTCCATGTCAGAGATACTGTAGTGGGTTGCTAGTTCCTTCTCTAGTGGGCCACAGCATACAGCTCCTGGTATTCCAAGATTATCTCCCATCCAAGTACTGATCAGGCCCAACCCTGCTTGGCTTCAGGGTGGTATAACCTCTTGATTCCCTGACTGGAATCAAACCCAAGTTGCATCTGTGAAAGCACTGAGTCTTATCCACTGGACAACCAGGGAACCCGATTTATAGATTACATTTCTCTAAAGAGGTCCATAAGATTAGAAAAACAGAGAGTTTAATATTTTATTTTAAGTGTATTCTGTGTATTTTCTCTAAGATCCACCCACTGTATACCTAGTATATACTCAGATCATTGCAATTTGTGTGTGAGTGCTCATTCCATCAGACATTGCAGTTTGTATGTGTGTGCTTAGTAATACAGTCCACCAACGTGTGCTTTGTCCCATCCACTGATGGTCAGTTGTGTATGCTCAGTCCAGTTCACAGGGCATATTCAGTGTATTCTTGTGTGTGTTAGTGACCATGCTCAATCATATCCATTATACAGTGTGTATATCCACACTGTGGGTTCAGTGTGTGCTTAGTCACTGTGTCCAGTGTTGGCTCTGACCATTCCACTGTATGTGCCCAAATGATAACCAGTCCAGATCATTGTGGCATGTGTGTTCCTTTGTACACTTTTCAGTCAAAAATGTATGTGTACTCTATACAATGCTTTCCCCATGCATTCCAATGTGTGTGACAGGAAAATAAAGGCATTGTGGGCCAATTTAGCAGACTTTTCATGGGTATGTGTATTAGGACAGTAATTAAAGTATCACTTTACAATAGGGTTTTTATCTCCTGTTTAGCAATACAACCAGTATTTGAAGGGGGAAATTCAACATGGCTTATCATGGCTTGAAATTAGCATTGTTTCCTCTGGTAGATGTGCTTTTCTCCATCCCTTGATAGGTGTCCATGGATGTAAACTGTACGTTTGCCTACCATAGCCACTGCAGGGAAGGAGGAGGATGAACAATGATACCAGGACAACAGAGAAAGACGTCTGTCAGGGCAATACCACTGGGCACATCCTCCCTGCGCTTATGGTGGAGAATACATGTCTGCTAAAGTCCAAGAAACTAAACTTCACAGAAAATTGATTTTATTGTGAAGATAAAGTGATTAAACATAGTATTGCATAAATACTCAGTATAAAAATCCAGTATAACCACCTTCTTTCACACAGATCAACATAAATAACTACATTGTCATTGACATTGTGATTTGGAGATCGGATTGAACAGTCAACAAGTATACTGGAACCATGCTGTATATTTCATGAGCACGTCGGTCTGTCTAGATCAGAGTTTTTATCGTATATCTTAGGTGTAAAACCTTAAAACAGATATTGTGGGGGGTGGCTCCTCCCAGGAAGTGTCTAGTGTAGAGGACTAGCGCAAAAGTCCTGGTGGGAAAAAAAATCCACTAACTAGTGATCTTTAAGGAGTAATACCAGGAGATCATTCCTGACTACCAAGAACTGTGCATGGAGTACCTGCGGCAGAATCGGCTTGAGACACATAGCGTCAGAAGAGACACGCCAACGCTGGGCCTCCAAACAGGAACCCGGGCAGCTGTTCCTCAACACTAAGCGAAAACGAGGCTTGAAACACATTAAGCCAGAAGAAACAACATCACGCCAGAAGAAACAGCAGAAGCGAGTGACGACCAGGCAGATGCGGAGTGAAGGCAGGGGGAGAATTGTGCCCCCAGACTGGTGAGAGCTGGCGACCCATGTCCTTTAAGACAAGTGAGTGAAACCTGCTTGAGTTTCAGGGATACCTCAAAAAGGACTTTAACTGCATTACAAGGTTGTAAAGAAAGGTGAACACCCAGAAATACCAGGAAGGAGAGAGGAGATCTACATTTTGGCCCCTTACAGCCCTTACAAATATTCTGACTATCTGAGCCCAGGCAGGTGTGGAGTGAAGGCAGGGGGAGAATTGTGTGCCCAGATTGGTGTAAGCTCGAGACCGTTTCTTAAGACAAGTGAGTAAAACCTGCTTGAGTTTCAGGGAAACCGGAAAAAGGACTTTAGCTGCATCATAAAGTTGTAAGGAAAAGTGAACACTTAAAAATGTCTGGAAGGAGAGGGGAGACCTAAATTTTGGTCTGTTAGAGCCCTTACTAATATTCTGAATATCTGAGCAGTGGATCTCTAACAGGCTAAACATCTTAAGGTCATAGAAACTTTATATCAGCCTTAGAGGAAGACTAGCATTGTATGTGAATGGTGAAGAATTCCTAGTTGTTATTATAAGAATAACAGAGACAGTATCAACTATTAAGCAAAAATCTATTCGCATAAATTAATATTTTTTTCCATCTAGGAAAACCCATTCTTGTTCTATGACGAAAGTGACAGGAATTTATATATATATATATATATATATATATATATATATATATATATATATATGTATATATATATACACACACACACACACATAGTGCCTTGCAAAAGTATTCACCCCCTTTACTTTTTACCTATTTTGTTATATTGCAGCCTTAAATTTAATGTTTTGTTAATCTGAATTTTATGTGATGGATCAGAACACAATAGTCTAAGTTGGTGAAATGAAATGAGAAAAATATATACATAAAACTATTTTTTAGAAATAGAAAACAGAAAATTGGCATGTGCGTATGTATTCACACCCTTTGTTATGAAGCCCATAAAAAGCTCTGGTGCAACCAATTACCTTCAGAAGTCACATAATTAATGAAATGATGTCCACCTGTGTGCAATCTAAGTGTCACATGATCTGTCATTACATATACACACCTTTTTTGAAAGGCCCCAGAGGCTGCAACACCTAAGCAAGAGGCACCACTAACCAAACACTGCCAGGAAGACCAAGGAACTCTCCAAACAAGTAAGGGACAATGCTGTTGAAAAGTACAAGTCAGGGTTAGATTATAAAAATATTTCCAAATCTGTGATGATCCCCAGGAGCACCATGAAATCTATCATAACCAAATGGAAAGAACATGGCACAACAGCAAACCTGCCAAGAGACGACCGCCCACCAAATCTCACGGACTGGGCAAGGAGGGCATTAATCAGAGAGGCAGCACAGAAACCTAAGATAACCCTGGAGGAGCTACAGAGTTCCACAGCAGAGACTGGAGTATCTGTACATAGGATGACAATAAGCCATACGCTCCATAGAGTTGGGCTTTATGGCAGAGTGGCCAGAAGAAAGCCATTACTTTCAGCAACAAAAAAAATGGCACGTTTTTAGTTTGTGAAAAGGCATGTGAGAGACTCCCAAAATGTATGGAAAAAGGTGCTCTGGTCTGATAAGACTAAAATTTTACTTTTCGGCAATCAAAGAAAACGCTATGTCTGGCGCAATCCCAACACATCACATCACCCAAAGAACACCATGTTTTTCAGCAGCCGGGACTGGGAAACTGGTCAGAGTTGAGGGAAAGATGGATGGTGCTAAATACAGGGATATTCTTGAGCAAAACCTGTACCACTCTGTGCGTGATTTGAGGCTAGGACGGAGGTTCACCTTCCAGCAGGACAATGACCACAAGCAACACTTGAGCGGTTTAAGGGGAAACATGTAAATGTGTTGGAATGGCCTAGTCAAAGCCCAGACCTCAATCCAATAGAAAATCTGTGGTCAGACTTAACGCAAACCATCCAATTTGAAGGAGCTGGAGCAGTTTTGCAAGGAGGAATGGGCAAAAATCCCAGAGGTAAGATGTGGCAAGCTCATAGAGACTTATCCAAAGCGACTTGGAGCTGTGATTGCAGAACTGACAACATTTAAATCCTTATTAAATATACATACACATCGGCATATACCATGTGAAAATAAAAGTAAAAGGAGTAAATCACACCCCATGTGGCTGAACAATGATTTAAAGGCCAAGATAAGGAGTGAAAAGGAAGCATTAAAATCATACATGAAAGAGGTGACATAGGCAGCTTTAACTAAGCACAAGGAATTTAACAAGGCAGCCAAACAGCTATTAGACTGGCTAAAATAGAAAAGGGAAAGTGAATTGCAAAGTAGAGTAAAACTAATCCTATTTTATTTTTAAATATATGAATGGGAAGAAAGTCAGAAAGGAAGCTATCGGAGCATTACAATGTGACACGGGTCGTCTGAAAATTAGTGACCAGGAAAAGGCAGATGAGCTAAATAGGTTATTTTCTTCGGTATACACAAGGGAGGTACCAGTGGACATTGCAACATAATGAGGTCCTTTAAGTATTAAAGTTTGTACTTACTAAATCTAAATAAAAATAATTCCATATTATAAAGTAAAGTTCTTGATAAGAGCATACTAAAAGCATAACACTTTAGTTTTCATTTAAGCAGGTTACAGTGTTTAGTTGTAAGAAAGTGGTAAGTTAAAGGGTAAGTTTCACCTACAATTAAGTTTATTTTAAGGTAAATATATCTCTTAGAGAAGAGTAACTATCTGTTTAAAAACAAAAACAAAAACGACGAAAAACACAAAAAAAACCACAAAAAAACAAAACAAAAACATCACACATAGCACAGGGGAACAGCCAGGATGTCTGGCAGTGAGGTCGAATGCGAATTTAAGTAAATTTTAAAGAGTTTCAGCACTCGAAAATCGGCTAAGCTAGAGAAAAAATGGCGGACCAAAAAAATTAAGACAAGGTTACACGACCCTGGACCGCGCAACACACAGCCAACCGCGTACCACTTTCACACAGGAACGTACGAGGTACAAAATACACTACTACAAAGGACGCCAAATACTTGCGAACCGTGTAGCACATACACAAACAACGCTACTTTACACTCCAAACTTGCGCATCACAACATTACGCATCTACCGTAGCGCTTTACACAAATAAACCAAAGGTTTTCCCTTCCGCACTCAGCCTATTTCTAATGCACAGTTGGGACATTTATAACACTATCTCCACAGGCCAGCAACAGTCCAACTGGACATTATATGCTGCGGGAAAATGAAAAAAAAAGATTGTTAGCTCTTCAGCCTATTAATTGATGGATATATTAATTACAAAAGGTCAAGTAGATTAATTAATTAATTAACTAATTAACTGATTATTATTTACAAAAATATAGACATACGGTATGTATCTGTCCTTGTGATGAGCGTAGAGGCTGCCAATGAGCACCGAAGGTCCCCACAGTACAAAAACCTTCACATTGTGTGGCAAAAAGCATTGCCATGGCTTCAAATTTTATTGACCCTCATTTTTTGACGGGCAAGTCGCTAGTACTTAAATAATATTGCTAAAATCTAACATCAAAACAGCTTCACATAGATTTATGAAAACAAAATGTGTCTCATTTGTGCCAATCTCTAAATTATTGAAGAGAGAAAAAGATTGTGAACAAGCTCCAAACAACTGTAACAGGCAGGAAATAAACTAAAAATATTGTAAGAAGAATTTAGAAAAACATTATTTTAAAATAGTAATCTACAGTAATAATTCTGGTATCAGATGAGTTAGGACAGCGTTTATTAATATGAACATTACATATGACTTAATCACCTTAAATGTCAAAGCCTGCACCTGGTAGTGCCACCCAATGACAAATAAAAGGTCAGTAAGGTCACAACGGTACAGGTTTATCACCTGACTTCCATATCATTTATGGAGCAACTCATGAAAAAAAAAATATCTGATCCCCAGTCATTATAGAGTCCATATCTTGCATTAAACCTGTGGGTATGGTGAAGCATCATTACAAGCAAGATAGGCTTGAGGTATCTAGGGTAATCACACCCAGCATGTTCTTGAGATGAAGATCATGTCCCTCTTCAGAAAAACCAAACCCATCTTATCTCTCCACAACTAGCAAATCACTTGAATTCCAAAATACATATACTCATTATCTATAGTTCAATTACAAGTTCAATTACAATTAACCCACCTATACCTTACTACTTCCTGTACCATTTTTGATATGTATAAAACAAAAAGCTAAAACCCATCGTGTTGCCTTTTTAATTAGTCTGGGGCCATATTTGTGGCCCTTCAAGTGAGATAGATTGTGTGTTCCTGACTGAGGTGGCAATTCTTTTCAACATCGCAGAGCACATGAGATGCCTTGTAATGCTTAGTGAATATTCACCTGAAAATCCAACAAGACATCAATGGGTGTATACAAAATAAAGGAAAGCTCACTTTTCAAAAGAAGGCAGTATTTTCCTGACTCGGCAGAAAACTCTAACAGGTCTATCAGTTTGGAATAACTTTTCAGATCACTCCAAGAAAATCACAATGGACCTCAAATGCAAATAAGGGTCTTGCCATTGAGTAGAGTTTTACTACTTTCTATATGTCCTTCTACTTATACTCTTTGGTTCTTTGTTAAACACACATAGTATAATGTCATGGCTCTTTGTCTTTTCTTTGTAATATAGATACGTTCGGTTTACTTACAAAGTTATAGGCAGTAAAGTAAAATCTAGCATTGCACACCCACAGGGCGCTTACATAACCATGTACACACAGGCAAGGCAGAGTTTGACCTTTCCTATGAAGTACTTGCTGCAGGATGGAATCACATGGTTGGGTGAGGTCTGAGCTCACAGCTAAATAAGAGGATAAGGATAGAGAGAGATAGAGACTACATATCCCAGGCTGCTTTGCAACATAGGAACCTCAGAGAATGATACAAATGCATCAGCTAACCTCTACTTTCTCCTGATTGGCCAAAATGAATAATGAATTTTCAGGATTTTCAGGGGTGTCAATTAACAAAAGCTTCACCTTGCAAACTGAAAATATTGTAAAAGTTGTTTTTTTTTTGTATTTTTTGAAAAATTTGCATACACTAGTGTTTTTCACTCAAATGCATTCATAATCCAGGAGACTTAGATATGCCTTTAAAGGACCACAATAATACCTTAACAACAAGATATTTTAATTAAGCATTGATTATTAATATGTTTGAAATTCATTCATTTAAAAACAATGTTTAATTATTTCACTTCTTTTAAAGATTAAATCCAGCTTCTGCTGATCCCTACCAACTAGAAGATCAATGGGGGACAGGTAACCTTTGAGCCTATTCTACAAGCCAGTAAATTACTTCAAACCGTAAATTTGGCTGCAGGTGTTTTTTTATCTAAACGCCTAGACATATTTTATTATCTCTAACCCACAACTTAAGTCTCTCAGCCTCCATATGCAAACCATGCCTTCATAAGTAATATTTCATGGGGCGAGTATATATGAGTCCGATATATACTCCAATAGCAAATGAGAATGTCATCCTGATGTCACCTGCAATTGGAGACTAAGCATTAATGAGAGTCAATAAGTAATTAGGTTAACGTTTGTTAATACATGATTAATGCCAAAAAATTGCAGACATTTACACATTGATACATTAATTATTAATGTACATTATTTAATTAATTATTAGTAATCATTATAAACCCCCAAAAATGTATACAATGCCTTTAGTTTAGGAATATATTCATACTTACATCTTTAGATTTTATTTAGTCAGTGATTAATTTATTATTAATGTACATTCATTTATTAATCTATAAAGACTATGATTAAAAAAAGGTTAAAAAAAATGTATCTTTTAAGATGCACTGACATATCGGTGATGATGTGGATTGACTAATAGGGATTAATTCAAATATTACAAATGATTCCCATTTTTTTTTTAAACTTTCAGTGACTCAGCAGCTGAATCAACACAGAGAGTGACGTTTGCAGCCTTTCCAAAACATAAACAGCACCTTTACAGGTATAGCATTAAATTATGTTCTTTGGGACAAAAAAAGGATTTAAGTCTTCTTAGTTGGAATGGATGACAGTTATTGATTAATTAATGTATATTAATATATTAATTAATTAATAATTAGTAATCAGGACCAAGAACATTTTGCTCTTTAACAATACATTGATGAGTATTGCTTTTATGTTTTCAATCTTTGCTAATATATCTGTGTTGCTGCTGATTGACTGATAGGGATGAAGCAACGTATTACAAATTATTTTTATCTTATTGGACAGTTTCAGCGTACCTGCATCTGACTGAACACAGAGAGTGACATTTGCAGGCATTCAACAGCATAAGGATAATCTTGACCAGTATAGAATTAAATTATATTCCTACAGCAAAAATAAATATATAAATTAATTAATAATCAGTAATCATTCTAAAAAAATTTTTGATTTAACAATACATTGAGGAATATGCTTTTATGTTTTGCATCTATGCCAATATATGTGTGTTGCTGGTGATTGACTGATAGGGATGAAGCAAAATATTCAAAAGGATTTAAATCTTATTTCACAGTTTCATCGGATCTGCTGCTGACTCAACACAGAGAGTGACGTTTGCAGCCTTTTGTTGGGGATTCCTAATCAGTAGTTGGCGGCTTGGAACAAACAGGCCCCAGTCAGAATTCTACAGAACCGTACTGGTAGTAACACACACAAAATCATTCTCAGTACTAATTCCGTTTATTGCCACGTCATAGCATAGGTTATATACTTGCAAAAGAAGGCGTATATTAGAGGTGATTTACAGTTCATGTTAGTCAGTTGCAAGGACAAATAATCAGGTGTTTTTCTGTTTCTTAGAACAACTAGAAATGTTTTGTGTTTTACTAAGGTCGTAAGAAATCCCAAGGATAGGAATGTGATATTATGGTTAGGCTAGATCTCATGAATATGTCAGCAAAATATGTTAACCCCTTCATCAGCAGAATATGTTAACCCCTTCACCTTTGAACACCATAAAGATCACCTTGACAGGTATAACATTTAATTATGGCGTTAGGGAACAAAAAAGGCTACATTAAATGTTGCTAAAATGTATAACAGTTATTGATTAATTAACGTATAATAATATCTTAAATAATTAGTCATCATTTTAAAAAAAAATTGCAATGAAAGTAAGAACAATTTTAAACATGGACTTATCTGACATCTGTCTTACAGCTGATTTATGTACATTTGTTTGGGAAATATTAATTAATAATAAGATAAAAAACAAGTTGAGGTTAGAAGAATTTAGAAAAAAATGTACATTTTACTAAGCACTTAAATATATGAAGTTCATTCAATCAAGAAGGAATGGAATTTAATGATTAAAACGTATTTTCATGTTATTTGATAGATTAATCATCTCTGGACCGGACTCAAGACAGAGAGTGAATTTGCAAGGATTTGGACACAAATAACTGCAACTTGACAGGTATATGCTTTTACCATGCCGTTATGGTTTGGGATTGATGACACTTAATGATTAATTAAGAAAAGTATATTAGGGATTCATAGGGAGCAAAATAAACACATAGCATATTATTTAAAATGAACATTTTAGGGAATGAACATCTATGCAAAAATAACGTTTGAATAAAAAATATAAAAAAAAGGTATAGTATATATATATATATATATATATATATATATAGTGCCAGAACACCTTGCAAATAAATGAGGTTTTTAGTATGTAATTTTACACAAAAAAAAAAAAACGAAGCTGAAGGAGGTTTGGAGATTTTAATTGGTCATTACAATAAAAAATAAAATAAAAAAAGAGGAAGATATATATATATATATATATATATATATATATATATATACTTAAGGTATTATGTTTTAAAGAACATCAATTAGACATCATATCTACATTCATTGCATCTTTAAGAAAATTGAACATTCTTTTAGAACACATCTATACTTTGATAATAGCTGTTTATGTTTGATCTTCTTTATGACACTATAAGTAACTTTTTAGCTTTCACATTGATCTCATTTTTGCATTAATTCACTAACGTATATTCATTTAGTAATGAATTGATAATTCAGTAGTCAAAATATATATATGTGCAGGTCTTTGCTATTTAATGCACAGTATGTGAATAAAAAAACTACAAAAATGGTTTCATTTATTGCATCGCAAAAAAGTAAAATTTTTAAAAATGTTTGCATTCTTTAATTAATCCAATTTACTTTTAGATTGAAACCAGCTACAAACAATACGTACAGAAAACAAAACAAAAAAAACTTGATTTACAATTACAGATTACAATGGCGGATAATGTAGAAGAAAACATTGAACGCAAAAGAAGATTGGCAAGGGAAAGGAAGCAAAGGTGGAGAGATGCACAGTCACCTGAAACTTCCCAACGCTTAAGAGAATAAGACCGACAGAGACTTTTAAATAAAAGAAAAATGAGTAAGAAAGCACAAAGTGAGTGCGCTGGGGTTACCAAGAAATGAAAAAGTAAAGTAAGACATGGCTGTGAACCATTGTCCAATGATACTATATTGCCTACTGACACCAATGTTCAGAAACATGACATCAATGTAGATTTAGAAAGTTGTACTGATATCTATGTGGAGGAAGTGCATTATAATGTGTTTAGTAGAGCACTAAAAGTAAACACTCATTATTGTGGATTAATTAATGTTGTTTGTCAGTTTTGCGGGGCCTATCATTTTCTAAAGGAAAGACCAACTGACAGAGATTTCATTAGTTGCTGTCAGAAAGGAAAGGTAAGACTTCCACAAAGACACCCATTTTCAGATTACTTACAAAGTATCATGAGCGATCCAACATTTCCAAATTATACAAATTAAAAAAAAAACATAAGTTCTTATAACAGTGCAATTTCATTTGCCTCAATGGGTGCCACATTAGCCGAAAATGTACCAGGACATGGTCCTTACCGTTTTAGGTTCAAGGACAAATTTACCACCGAACTTCACATTTACAACCACAAGAAGGAGAGCAAAGGAAATTTGCACAGTTATATGTCTTAGATACAATGGAAGCTGTTGAACAATGAATGACGCTTCCAGAAAATAAACAGTGTTCGCGCATAGTCTTTGAACAGCTGGATAAAATTATGGCCAACAACCCATACAGTCAAGCATACAAACAATTAGCACAGCTTGAAAAAGAACAACAGGAACATGCTCAAAGACATCAATTGACAACGCCAAGAGTAAATATGGTGTTAAAAAGAGATTGCAACACTGATCAATGACAGTATAATTTACCAACAGTCAATGAGGTTGCCATGGTTTTTAAAAATGAAGATGGTGAACCACCTTTTCAGTGGGATATTAGAATATATCCATGCAATGAAGAGCAACCTTTTATAAACATAAATATATTAAGTTGTAATTTAGATCCAATGACATATCCCATTTTCTTTCCAAATGGTGAACCTAGATGGGAACCAAAATTACAATTGCAAAGTTATCCCGATAGTAAAGTTTGTGTTAGATGCAATATTTCTATGCTGGAATATAAAGTGGCACAAACTGCAATTCGGGATTCTTTTAATCCAATTTTAAGTGGGGACAAACTCACTCAACAATGGATTATTAATTCCTATCTACAAGTTGAAGCAAATAATCTAAATTTCACAAAATTTCAACAAAATGAGCTACGAGTAGAACAGTATAATGGATCGATGGATTATGTTGCTGAATTGGCTAACAACAGAGACATTCCAGCTGGAAGAACAATTTTTTTTCTATCCACTTTCCAAGGATCTCCTTGCAATATGTGAGGAAGATATAATGATGCCATGGCTATTGTCACAAAATTTGGAAAAAACGATTTATTCATTACATTCACATGTAATCCTCAATGGCCAGAGATCAAGGAAAATTTGAATCTGGGACCAACTACTTCTGACCGACCAGATTTAGTGGCAAGAGTATTCAAAATTAAACTCAATTCATTCATACATTATATAACTAAAGCACAGTTATTTGGAAAATGTGTGGCTTTTGTTTATACCATTGAATTTAAAAAAAGAGGACTGCCACATGCTCACATACTTTTAATCCTGCAGGAAAAAGATAAGTTGAATACTGCAGAGACAGTGGATTCAGTCATTATTGCTGAATTGCCATAGCCAGAAAAATATTCCAAACTTTGGGAGATTGTTACACACAGAATGATTCATGGGCCATGTAGAGATACGAATCCTAATTCACCATGTATGGAAAATAAAAAATGTACTAAAGAATTTCCTAAACAATTTCAAATGCAAACTTATGCGAATTGTGATGGATACCCTTTGTATAAAAGAAGACAAGGACAAACAGCTATTATCTGTGGACAAAAGGTTGATAATAGATTTGCGGTTCCATAAAATCCACATTTGCTCATCAAGTACAATGCACACATAAATGTGGAAGCTTGCACTTCGATTAAATCAATCAAATATGTGTATAAATAGATATACAAAGGATATAATGCAGCAACTGTTTTTGTGCAAGGTGCTGCAAACGGAAAGGAAAATCCAATTTTACATGACAAACTTTCAAATTATTTAGATGCTCGCTATGTCAGTGCTCCGGAAGCAATGTGGCGGCTTCTGAAATTTGAGATGCAGGATCGGTCACATGCTGTCTATCGTTTAGCTGTACATTTGCCTCAAAGTCAGTTTGTTTGCTTTACTGCAGGCAATGAAAGAACTGCCTTAGCTCAAAGTGAACACAGAGATACAACACTTACTGCCTGTTTTATATTAAACTGTGAGGATACGCAGGCCAGACAATTTTTATTCATTGAGATTCCATATCACTATGTATTTGTAAATGGTCTATGCCGACAACGAAGAGATACACATAAGATTATACCACAATTTTTTACCGTCAGTCCAAGGGACATTAAACGTTTCAGTTTAAGATTACTTATTTTACATGTTCCCGGTGCACAAAGTTTTGAACATTTATGCACAGTGAATGACATAGTTTATGATACTTTCCTATTAGCTGCAAGACATCAAAACTTCATAGCTGATGATACAGAATGGGAGAGGTGTCTGGAAGAAGCAGCACTATGTCAAATGCCAAAGCAAATGAGACACCAATTTGCATTCATTTGCATCTTTTGCAATGTACCTGATGCATTTACTTTGTGGGAAACATTTAAATTAAATATGTCTGAAGACTTCTTGAAACGTTACAATGAGCCAATAGCACTGTTAAAAACTTTAATGGAAATTCAAGAAATATTGTTTGCTCATGGATTACATTGTGCAAGTTTTAATTTGCCTGATCCAGGACTTATAGATGACATCAACTTTGATGATTATGACACTGAGCTACAAAAACAAAAAATGGAAGAAAAACTGGCAACTTTAAATACTTTACAGTTACAAGCATTTAATGCCATCACAAATGCTACAGATGATGAAATGGTCAAAGACCAGTATTTCTATCTAGACGGCCCAGGTGGATCAGGAAAAACGTATCTGTACAATTGTTTGCTGAGTTATATATTCGAGCACAGGGTCAGATAGCTATGCCATTTCCAACAACTGGAAGTGCAGCACTTTTGTTAGACGGTGGTAGAACTGTGCATAGTGGATTTAAGCAGCCAGTTCCCATTTTGGAAACATCAGTGTCAGATATTTAACTGAATTCTTTACAAGCAAAAAAAATTAAATAAATGATCATAGACGAGGCAACAATGATGTCATGTCATGCTCTGCAATGTATTGATAGATACTTAAAAGAAGTGATGGATAATAAGTTGCCATTTAATGGAAAGGTGATGCTGCTAGGAGGAGATTTTAGGCAAACATTACCTGTTGTGCCACATGGAAATAGAACGGAGATCATTGAAACATGTATCAAGACAAGTAAACTGTGGAAAATATTTACACATCTCAAATTAGAATTAAATATGAGATCTGAAGGCCAAAATTAATTCCATGATTGGCTCATTAAAATCGTAGAAGGAAAACATCCACAAACACATGATTTACCCAATGATACCATTGAAATTCCATCAGAAATGGTTTGCAAGGAATCACTCATATTAGCCATATTTTTAAACACTTTTAATAACGAGGATCACTCAGACATTGCAAATAATGTGATATTAACATCCAAAATTATAGATGCCTTGAATCTAAATAACGAAATTTTAAAATTCATCAATGCACCACAAAATAATTATTACAGTGCAGATTCAGTTCTGGCTGATGATAAAGATAGTTAATCGAATTTTAGTATCACATTTATTAATTCTTTAACACCATCTGGAATTCCGCCACATCTTTTTCAAATGAAAAAAGGGGCAATTGTCATGTTATTGAGAAATATGTATCCAAAAAAAAGGACTTTATAATGGGACTAGATTAATTGTGCACAAGTTAAAAGATCATTTTATACATGCAGAAATTATGACTGGGACCCATAAAGGTGAATGAGTTTTAATACCAAGAATTGATGTAGAGAGTGGTTTGACTTTTGTCCTTCAAAGGAGACAATTTCCAGTTATCACGGCATTTGCCATGACCATCAATAAATCCCTAGGACAAAGTTTTAAGTCTGTGGGTATATTTTTTACAAGAACCTGTTTTTGCACAGTGACAACTTTATGTTGCTTTTTCAAGGTGCACAAATCCAGATGCAATTAAAGTTTCAGTTGAAGACAACCCAAGTCAGGGTGATCTACTACACGATGACCGTATTTTTACAAAAAATATTGTGTACTACGAGATTTGTAATCACAGATAATAGTGGTTTCATTTGAAGGAAGAAATTAAAGGTCAATTGCCCTCTTCTTAGTGGAACACTATTTCAGTTACACAAATATGTCAACAATTTCAGAAAATTACAGTAATAACCAACACATAAGGAAGAAAGGAAAAAACAAAAAAAAAGGACTTACATCGCATATATAGAAATAAAAGACTGCTGTGCTCTTTGAAAGGAAAACAGTTTCAAGAAAAATAAAAAATTGCAATGTCTCGGAAGTCAATTTAGACATGATTGGCTCCACAAAACAATAAGTTTGCAATTTAGAAATTGTTTAAAATGTAATATGTTTCATACAGGTTTGTAAGCTTAAAAATATGTTTGAAAAGGACTGATAGGTTGATGCATTCTTTGTAATTAAGGTTTAATGTTAGTAGCAGCATCAATTCTTCACTAATTAAAATGGTGCATGATATATAGATTATTGATCCAGTTATTGTCAGAAAGGAATTATTTTTGGACACTTTCAAAAAATGTACACAGTTCAATTACATTTATTGAAATTTGCCTTCCTGGATTCAATATCCAAGCTCAATATAGTTTAAAATAAATTAAGGTAAATATTAGGATATTATGTTAATGTTTGCATTGTTAGCATTGTATGTTCAAAAGTTCACGAAATTCATTTAGTAAATGTTAAAAAAGATTTATGTCATTTACAGCAGAAACTTTTGTTAACAAAATTCAATGTATAATTAAATAGAAAGTATTCATCCAGGGAGTAATCCTATCGCCAT
This sequence comes from Discoglossus pictus, assembly GCA_027410445.1. Classification (NCBI taxonomy): domain Eukaryota; kingdom Metazoa; phylum Chordata; class Amphibia; order Anura; family Alytidae; genus Discoglossus; species Discoglossus pictus. Next base: position 57,097,122 of record CM050175.1, read on the forward strand.
TTAATGGGGTCAGGAAGGAATTAATTTTTTCCCCCTTTTGAGACAATTGGCTAAGTTGCAATAGGGTTTTTTACTGTTTGCCTTCCTCCGGATTCAATACCTATGTGTTTTAACAGGAGTTTAAATTAAAGTTTGGATGTTAAAAAGCATTCTGTCATGGTAGAAGAAACTCATTTACAAAAAGTTCAACAATTTCATGTTAGTATTGTTAAAAAAAAAACTTACACACTGTTTACAATATGACTTCAATATTAGAAAACTTCATGTAATGGTTAAAATACATTTTCAGAGAAATTGGATGGATTGTTATATTATTATTCCATACCTAACAATTAAAAAGTTGGATGTGGTTTAACAGTACATTGTTAAAAAAAAAATTAAAAATAAAATAAACATTTTTGTACTTCTTTGTAGATAAGAAAAAGATTTAGAGTGTTAGAGAATTACATTGTGTCACAAACAGCATTTTTAGCTTTAAAATTCTATTGACAATTTTTCGCAAAGGCTAATAAGCTGGGCCCCCTACTGGCCAGCAGGTTGAATACCAGATACCAACAATCAATGGTCACTCAGATCAAAACTAGATCAGGCTCAGTCACAATTAATCAAGCTAGGATTCAAGACACCTTCCGTACATTCTACCAAGATATATACACCTCTCATGTTCAGGCGGATAGGGATTCCCTGACGGGTTCTCTTGGGGGTTTGGACCTCCCGGTCTTGGGAAGCGTAGACCTTGAGTTACTTAACTCAGAAGTAACAGAAGAGGAAGTCAAAGACACCATTAAATCTCTCAAACTAGGTAAATCGCCTGGGCCAGATGGCTTTTCAAATCTATATTATAAAAAAATTGCAGATGTTTTGACTCCTCAAATGGTTTTACTGTACAAAACTATCCTTAGAGGGGAGCAGATGCCGCCGGAGCTTAATCAGGCAAATCTGGTCTTTTTTACCAAGGCGTAGAGGGACCGAATGGAGGTTAAGAATTATCGTCCTATTTCCCTGCTGAATGGGGACATTAAAATACCAAACTAATCCACAAAGACCGAGCAGGCTTCATCCCACACAGGCAGGGGGGGGAACAACATTAGGAGAGTGCTGAATATACTACGCCTAGCCAGACACTCAAAAAACCCTCTTTAGCCTTAGACATCGAGAAAGCATTCAACTCTTTGGAATGGCCATATCTATATGCAGTCTTAAAGAAATTTGGCATTAGAGGGAACTTCCTAAATCTCCTCAAAACATACTACAGGTCCCCACAAGCCACTTTAAAACTACCCGGCCCCGAGAATTCGCTGTTAAACATTCAAAGGGGTACTAGACAGGGTTGTCCTATTTCCCCACTCCTATTTGCCCTCGCCATGGAGCCGCTGGCTCAAAGCATTAGGGCCTCCCCAGCGATTCAGGATCTACAACTGGGTAACCGAGAATACAAGTGCTGTCTCTTTGCGGATGATTTACTGTGCACCCTAACCCGCCCTCTCACTTCCATTACGGCCCTGATGGAACTATTAAATAAATTTCACTCTATCTCCGGTTTACGAGTTAATGAGGATAAATCAGAAATTCGAGGGCTTCACCTCCCACAGCCAGACATCGAAGGGCTTAAGAACTCATTCAACTTCCACTGGCCCAAAAAGCATTTAAAATACCTAGGAATAAAAATTACCCCCAACATCTCTGACATTTATGGGGCCAACTACCCAGCCTTATTTAAAGAACTGGCTGCTGACCTGGAGAGATGGAATAAGTTCTGTATCTCCTGGTCCGGCCGGATTCATACGGTCAAGATGAACATACTCCCTAGAATTCTATACTACTTCAGATCACTACCAGTTAAAGTCCCCATCAAAGACCAGACCTGGACAACTTCCAAAGGCAAATTATGAGATTCATATGGCGAAATAAAACCCCTAGAATCCCAAAACCTACTATGTTTAGACATAAAGGTAACTGTGGACTCTCATGCCCCCACCTTAAGCTCTACTATAGGGCGGCCCAGATCTCCTTTCTGCCCCAAGCGCACTCCATTCCAACCCATTTTGGTTATAATGGAAAACCAACAGCTGCAACCTCAGGGGTGGGACACGGTAGTATGGCTACCGAAATCTCACCGCCAGCCACATACATACCTCAATCCCATGATTAGACTGGGATGCTGGGACTGGGTGAACTCAAAACGGCACCTAACTCCCGACCTCTCTCCTCTCCTGTCTATTATCACCTCACCCCTCTTTGCGAAAGACCTCCCGAATGACTCTAAACTCTGGTGGACTTCCCACGGGTTGGACAGGATAGGGATATGGTGGACCTGCCCTAAGGCTCAGGACATCTGGTCTGAAATAACCCAAATAGCTTCAAAACTCTGTCTTACTCAAATAACCCCCTCCATCGAAATTTGTTTCTTGGCACAACGACCCCCCTTACTGTCTAGATCCCAGGATAGGCTACTTCAATCCATTTTCTTAGCAGCAAAAAGCCATATTGCCAGCAAGTGGAAAAACCCTAGCTTATGCTTGAGAGAAATCATTAACAAGATAAACTTTATTATGATTAACTAAAAACTTATACATTTAGTCTCTGACACCTATGCCAGCTTTCTGACCACCTGGGAACCCTGGATTGCATCTAACCATAGTATAGACCCAGGATAGAGGAACACTAGGCGGGCCAAGGGGGGGACTAGAGACGGATCGGCTGGAGGACGCATGGCGGGGCACCCTCACTGGAGACCAGACGAAAACGTAAGTTGATGGGAGCTGCACCTGTGGGCTGGCTGCGGGGTGCTGGGGATGGAAAGGTTGTCTCGGAGGGGAAGGGGAACCCAACACTGAAAGATTATGCCATAGCCAACCATTCCCCCTTCTGGTCCGCAGATACTCTTGGAAAAAAAGTTGAATTCTCGTTTTATCTCTCTGTTTTTGTTTGGTTCTAGTTTTAAAATAATATTTTTGGAAGTTTTTTAATGAAAATGGAAAATTGTTGTTGGTGTGGCTCATGAAGAGAATACAACAGTGCAGTCATCATTCAGGTCTCAATGCCTACCGGTGCACTTTATGTTTACATTTGTTATGTTTCCACTAATTGAGGCTATACTCTATATACCTTATGTTAACTATCAAACCTTTGTGAGTCAATAAAAATTATTGATGGGCAAGTCGCTAGTGGTAGATATAAAGATCAATTGGTCTAAATATGATTTTCCGAAACTTCCACTTGATAGGTCAATATCGACTATAGCTAAGGAAGAAGATAGCTATCTTACGTATTATACAATGAGTTAATTGCTCAAGCAACTCCCCTTTCCTCTCTGCATAAAGGTCTGGCAAATGTGAGCAATCAACAGGTCTGAGAAGAAGCTTTGAAACACGAAACGCGTGCGTTGACTTGGCTGTCCCATAGCAGTGACGTCAACGTGCAGCAGCAGCCATTATGGATGCTTGAAACGAGAATTTTTGCTAAGTGCCTCCTTGTTTTATATCTTTATTAGCTATATACTATCATAAGAATGTGATGCTTTACTTTTGTGATATTTGATGGTTCTCAGTATATAATTATTGGCACTACACAGTATAGCTAACTAAATTTAGTAGAATACTGTCATACACTATGTTATTTATGATGCAGATTTTTGCATAACCTTCTCCTTATTATATTTACATACTATAACATTGGACCTAGTGATTTTTATCACATTGGTATATGTGAGTAATTCTGTGGTATTCATTCTTGCTTATTATTTGTTTTATTTTTGCACGATAGTCACTTTAGTGTTGGTCAGGTTCCAGTATTTATAGGTTAAGGGGGTAAATGGTGGATCCCCAGTTCCACCATTAGCAGTAGGGCACTAGTTTTCTGAAGGAAGGTTATTTATATTTATTAGTTTAAAGGAGTTTATGGTGGGCTCCGCTACCACCATACATATTAGGGATTAGTGGGCACTTTACAATTTTATGATTTACTATCATGTATGTGTAGTAAGTTTGTCGTCTTTTCTTGCACACTGACTATTTATATTTGTCTGTTAGCTCAGCTGTGATATTTATCTCTTTTGTACTTGACATTATATATATATATATTGGTAACTATTATTGATTTATATATACTGCTGCTGTTAGAACGTTACTGTCCTCTTAAGTGATTTTAAAACGTTGTGTTTGTATTTTTTATGTTGGAATAAACTTAACTATTTTTTGTCTATTTTTGAGACTCCATTACTGAATATATTGTTGCTACATACAAGAGGATATACCATAGTGGATATATAAGTGTCTTTTCTTTCTAATATATTATTATGTCTTCTTACACTTTTTCACTTTGATAGGTAGATCGATACAATTAATTAATCAATTGAGAAACTTTATTATTGATCATAATATACCGTCCTCACATGATTGAAAGCTATTATCTGTTGAGAGAAATTTTAGAGATAAAAAATATATTTTTTTAAGTAATTGTTTGTTTGTTGTATTGTAATGAAGTGGAGTTTGCAGAAGATGGGGAGAGAGGACAACCTGAAGAACAATAGACTCAAAAAATGTAATGGCACTTAAATGTATTTCTCAAAAGGAGAATGGTAATAGATACATTACAAAGAGGAAACCCAGATATTGCCTGCCTTCAAGAAACACACTGGAAGGCAGACAGAGAGCCAAGCTTATATACAAAAAGCTTTTTTTCTATAATCACTGCTAATTCTAGAAATAAGTCTTGCGGAGTGGTTATTTTATTCAATAGAAACGGAAACACAATAGAGCAATATAGAGAAATAGATAATAACGCCAGGTATATAATTTTGGTTCAGAACTATAAATGACCAGCAATACACTATTCTTAATATATGTTCACCTAATACAGGACAAAATACTGTTTTGAATACAATGATTAAATATATTCATAAAATTAAAACAGGAGCTTTGATAGTCTGTGGTGACCTAAATATGTACCTTGAATCGGACCTAAATAGGAATTCTTTTTTTTTTAGTTTCAATATATTTTATTGTCAAGTACAAACATTGTAACAGTCAATTTTATGTTCATATGAAATTTAACAATTTGCTAATAAAGCTTTGTTTTGTGAAATGTGTTTCTTATTCATTTCTGAACTATTGCAACAATTCTCCAAATTGTCCATTACAACAAAAAGAGCATAAAGATTATATAACATTTAGATAAAAAAAAAAAAAAGAAGAACATTAAACCAAATAACTTCTATGAGCAGGGTAACACAATTAGCCCAACCGTGGCATCCCTTTTAGATTTTAGTGTGAGGCTGGCGGATTTCCAGCTTTTCTTCCCACAGCTTACTTGTTCAGGTCCCGGGGTCCAAATCTAGAGGTCCATTTCCAGCCTAAATTAAAATATGTACTAGATCTTAGGAGAATTTTTCAAAAACACTCTTTTATGAAATGTTTCTTGTTAGTGGTTAACTAAGCCACGGGTCCCAGATCTCTAGAAATACGGAGTATGTGTTTGCTAACGTATGGGTGAGTCTGTAATGAATCATTATAACATTCAGTTTATTGATCACATCTCGGCTTTTTGTGGAAAGCATTAGATACTGTAGCCATTTGTTTTGTTTTGTTTTTGATAATAAAGGAAGTATGGTTGCCCAGAAAGCAAATATCTATGGATGGGGGTAATGGACTTCTGAAGAATATTAGAAGCAAATTCTAGGGTTATGGTCCAAATGTTTTGGGCCACCGGACAAGTGCATATTGTTTGGAATTGCCTAAAGCAGTTGAATTATGTTTGGGGGTTAATTTTGTGCATTTTGTCAGGGGTGTAATATGCTCTATGCAAGATTTTGATTGTCGTTTCCATTAAGCTGTAATTCAGTGAGCCTTTGATTAAGTTTGTACACATTTTCTCCCATTTAAGAGAGTCCCATTGTATGCCCATGTCTGTTTCCCATCTTTCCATAAAAGAAGATTTGAAGTTGCTAGAGTATGAGTTCATGATTGCATAAAGGGAGCCCAAAACCCCCTTGGTTAAAGGGGCTTTGTTGCTAATAAGAGATAGCCAGCTAGTCTGGGGTGTTCCCCAACTTCTGAGTAATAATTGGATGCCTCATTTTACAGTAATTATAATTTTCTTTTGATAAAGCTACCATTGATAACCATTTTATCTTGCCATTCCAAGGAATCAAAGGTCTTTTCCAAATCAAGAGCAATTGTGCCTAAAGTTATGTTGGACGATTTTGCTACGTGAAAGATGTTCAACACTCTCCTTGTGTGTTGATGGGGCGAAAGTTTTTTGCCTCCAGGAGATCTCATCCTGGTTTTAGGAAGAATATCATATGGGCATGGTTAAATTCTGTTGGACTGTGTACCCTTTTTAGGATGGCATTGCATAAAGTGTTCAGATATGGGACTAATATTTTGGAAAAGGTCTTATAGTACATATTAGAGAAGCCATCTGGCCCTGGGGACTTTCCTAATTTTTTTGATGTGTCATAAATACCTTCAATGGTGATTTTGGCATTCAGACTTTCCAAGTCTTGTACTGAGATTAATGGGGGTTTAGATTTGTCTAAGAAGTCCCTTATCTTAAAAGGAGCCAGCTTTGGAGTTAGAGGAGTATACGTTTTGGTATAAGTTTAGAAAATGTTCTTGTATCTTTGTTTTGCTTAGGCCCTCTGGGTTTTAATTTGAAAAGAAAATGGTTTTGGCTATTTTTAGGTCTTTTAGCTTTCTAGCCAACATACGGGATACTTTATTTGGTTGGCTAAAAAAATTATGCTGCGTTTTTCGTATTGCTTTTTCAGTTTTATTGTGAGAATTTTCAAGTCTGATCTGGTTTTGTCTTTCTAGCATATGTAGTTCTTTAAGGAGTTTTGTTTCTTTTAGATTTTTCTTATGAGAAGATGCAATTCTTATTATGGATCCTCTTATTTAGTCTTTGTGTGCAAGCCAAAGCCAACCTATCTTTGTTTATGGGTTATCAGAGGTAAAGTATAGTTCTAGTTCTTTGGAGATTTGTGTTACGATGTCAGGGTTGGAATTAAGGGATTTATTTAATCTCCAGTTAAACAGAGTTTTAAGACTCAGGTCAAGATCTAAATTAATGCTCACTGCTGCATGGTTCAACCAGGGGCATGATCAAATAAGCCAGAGTCTATCAAAAGGACATCAATACTAGAATAGGAGTTATGAGTTGGTGAGAAATATGTGTATTCCCGGTCTAGAGGATGCCCTTTCCAGATGTCTACTAAGCCAATTTTCATTAAGAGTGTGTTGATTTTTTTCTGAGAATATTTTGTGCCTGAAATTTGTCCTGATCTATCCAAGTTTGTTTGGAGAGCTAAATTAAAGTCACCCCCCAAAATTATTTTTCCTGTGTCCAATGTGTTTACAGTATGAAGAAGTTTAATTAAAGCCCCATGATGAGAGACTGTAGGGGCAAAAAATATTAACCAGGGAGATTTTTCTATTTAATAGAATTCCTGTAAGATGATATGATTACTACCTTTATCAAGCTTTTTATTTCTTATTTGAATGGAAAGTCTTTGTGTAACAGGATGGCTGCCCCTGCTTTTTTGGTTTTCTGGTTTATCGTGTGATAATTGTTGTAGTCCCTGTGTAAATCTGTGGGAACGTTATTTGAGGCAAAATGGGTCTTCTGCAAAAAGATTACAGATGGCTTATATTTTTTGTAGAATAGGAAAGCTTTTCTTTGTTTGAACGCGGTATTAAACCCCCTGACATTATGTGTGATGTCCTCCATATCAGAGGTTGGTAGTGTGATGACTGGGCTTAGACAAAATGTTACCTTTTTAGTAGATCTGTTGGTATGAGTTGGTCTGGAATGGACCTGAATCCCTTCGCTGAACCATCGGGAGCTGGGCTGGAGTTATAAGCGTAGATAGATAGGAATTATTTTATTAAACCCAAACCAGATATTAAAGCAAAAAGAAGGGCAATTATTTTCTTTAACACCGTAGTCAGATTTGATGTATGATGCCTGGAGAGCTCTCCATGGCAATCAAAGAGATTATACACATTTCTCTTACAGGCATAAAGTCTACTTCAGACTGGATTACTTCCTTGTAGATGCAATAACAACAGATATTAAGCCCATTATTTGGACTGACCATTCAATGGATGTAACGCAAATTGGAAATCAACAACTACAAAACATATACAAGTTGATATAGAAAGATTAATATGGTTTTATTATTATTTAGATCTAGAGAAAAAGAAAACGATGGAGGGAGAATAAATGGACTTCTTTGAGAGAAACTCTAATTCGGTTGATTCAGGAACATTGATCTGGAACACACACAAAGCTTATGCTAGAGGCTTGATGATAAAGTGGGATAAACAATGGAAAAAATAGAGAGGAGCAACCCTGAAAGAATTGTATGTAAATTTAGCTAAAGCTAAAAGGACTAATGAGATCTCCCGAACCAGATCAATGTAAATGAATTAACCACCATTAAATTACAAATAAGGAAGATAGAACAGCTGAGAGTGGATGAAGCTATATGGTTAGCTCAACAGAAACATTATTTTTTAGGTAACAAATTAGGAAGATTGCTGGCAAACAAATTAAATAAAAGAGAAGTACAAAAAATAATTGACAAAGTTAAAACCAAGTAAGGCAAATATTGTAGAAAATTTAAAGAAATTGCTAATGTTTTTTTTTTACTACTATAAAGCCCTCTATAACTTAGAAGATGAAAGAGATTTTATTAAACCACCTAAGCAAGAAATATAGGATTTCTTGTTGAACATAGATCTCACTAAAGTGACAGAAGAACAATTAGAAACTTTAGACCAAGAAATCACAAAAAAAGAAATACAAATTGCTATCGCTAATCTTAAAGTGAATAAAGCACCCAGAGCAGACAGATTTCCTAACCAGTATTGAAAATGTTTGCTCCAATTCTAATTGATTATTTGAAAATAGCTTTCAATTAAACAAAGATGAAAGGAATAGCTCCTCTGGAAATGCTTGAGGCTGCTATAGTTACAATTCCAAAAAAAGGAAAATATATGTCAGACTGTAAGAACTATAGACCTATCTCGTTGATGAATACTGACATCAAGCTTTATTCAAAGATATTCGCTACAAAAATAAACTTAATACTTCCAGAGCTAATTAATCTTGACCAAAACTGGTTTGGTTAGAAATAGAAAGACAATTGACAATAACAGTAGATTCATAGACATATTGGCATATGCCAGATCCATGAAGATCCCATTGTTGTCCCTGTCACTGGATGCAGAGAAAGCCTTTGACAGGGTCAATTGGGAATTCATGGAAATGGTATTTAAGAAATATGGCTTAAATAGGCTTACATTGGCTCTCACCCATTAGGTGCTTTGTAGAGAAAACCCTAATAGGATATGTATCTGGTATGGGATTTGAGACACAGAATTTTAAGATACGAAACAGAACCGCCTTTCCTCTCTCCCCCTTGATTTTTGCTTTGACAATAGCACCTCTTGCAGAAAGTATTAGGAAATAAAAAAAATGTAAGGAATTAAAATTGTGAAACACACAAAACAAACAATGTTGTTTGCTGACGACGTGCTGATTACAGCAACAACCCTTTGAAAACGTCATTATTATTTTTACATAAACAATTAGGAAATTTTGGTAGGGTTTCCTACTATATAATTAATATTGAAAAAACTGAGGTAATGTGGTAATGGGGATATATTAAGTAAATAATTTCAATATAATTGGTATCAAAATAAAATATCTTACTTGGGAATAACATTTACACCATACTTAAATAAGTTGGTGTGGAATAATTTTGAGCAATCATGCCATCAAATTAAATTTCTTTTTAGCAAAATGGAAAGATCTAATATTGCCTTGGGTTGGAAGGATATCAGAAGGATATCAGCAATAAAATGATAATATTACCAAAGATTACTTACTCGATGAGAGCGATACCCTTAGAAATAGCAAAATATATGTTGAAAAAGATACTGATCATTTTGGACAAATTTATATATAGAAATCAAAAAACACAAATAAATTATAATATAATAAAAAGAGAATTTTCTAGATATGGCATGGCACCACTATATATATTAGACTACTGTGAAGCAATTCGATTATCACAAATTTTAAAGTGGCCTTACATGAAATACTCAGCAATGTCCAAAATGAACATTGAACATTTATTGTGGTATAGAAAAGAGGATATAGAACCAATAGATTCCATTAAAGTAATTAAATCAGAAATGAAGGACTGGTTTGGGATTAATAAAAAATGGGACTTGATAAAACTTCCTTCCCTGGTGACCCCTACTGTTTTCATATACGAAGAATAATAGGAAATTAGTAGGACAGGGGATTACAAATCTTAAACATATCTTAAAGATTGTGAAATTTTGAGGAACACTCAGAATTTGATGTCCGAGATCAGAGGTATTATGTATAGATATTGTTTAATCTTAAAATATTTTAAAAAATAATAACATATTTCTAGATTTAAAGAACCACTGTACAAAACATCACATTTGTGAAGTATGCAACAAACTAACAACATTAGTAGCTGTGTAAACTATGGGCATAAAAACTTTTTCATAGAAAATCTTAATTTTAGCAGATTTTGCTAGTGCATGGAAGCTGCCATTACAGTAACATTTCCTTTTCAGGACATGTTGGGGCAATTATACTGGCAAGCTGCCTCTACTGAGCCTATAGGAGGGAGAGGGATGGTATCAATTGCTGAGATGTCATCTGAATCCACCAGTAAAGAAATACTCCTCACTCCTCCTTCAACTCTTGAATAGATAATAACAATTCAGTGTTCAAGCAAGCAATGTTGAAGACAAAGGCATGGCTTCCTTCAAGTACATGCAGTGTTTACTAAAATAAAGATTTTACCTAAAAACACTTTTAGGTGATCTTTACAACATCTGACGTTTTTCCAGTTTATGTGGGCGTTTAACCCTTATTGTCATCTAGGAATTACAGAGATTAATCACAGTTTTTTATTGATTATTACCGTAGTTTATTTTTTAGCATTGGCCAAGAAAAGAGTTACCTCCCCATGTTGTAACTATAATGCCAACTTGTATAAAACTTACAAGTGCTAAGAAAATTCCTGGTAATTTCATGTGACATTTATTTATAGGTTTTTTTTTAAAAAGATTTATATACACTACACATTCAAGATAGACTTCCCATTATTTATAATATCACAATTAATAGAAGTTCAAAAAATAATTAAGGAGTGTAACACTGTATGTACAAAAATAGAAAGAAAAGGAAAGACACTCTATCCTAATAAAAGAAGCCTTATATAAATCACTTCAAGGAAAAGTTATTTCCTTAAAATAATTTAGTTTATTGTATACAATTAGAAATCTAAACAACGACAAATAAAAAATGTAATTTATTGCGAACCCTTGAGGGCAGAAACTCAATGGATTATACAATTAAATACTATGATACCATGAAGTCTCAATGAACATTTTAATTTTATGGTCTTTTCTTAAACCCTAACTATGAGGTTTTTGGTAGGATGAAGAGATAATATCATGAAGTGTTAAACCATCTTTGGAGGTATGGGTATTTACTCCAGTTATAAAATCCTATAGATATAGTAGTTGTTTTCATTACAATACTAGGAGATACTGATTAGATTTTTGTCCCCATTTTTTGGGGTAAGAGTATTTACTCCAAACCAAGATCTTATAGATATAGTAGTTAACTCCATTATAACACTAGGAGATACTGATCAGATTCTCTGTTCCATAGATTATTAATGAGAAAATATCAAATGACGTTCTTTCTTTTGTAGTACCCAATTCAAAAAAGATCTAAGCCAATATCCTTGATCCAACTTAATGGATTAGTAAGATAGTTACACAGAATAAGATGTATATATTAATTACAAATTGGTTGAATCCCCTTTTGGAGACAGGGATATATCTCTCTGTTCATATGTGGACAAGTGAACCTGATCAGTAGGACAATAATTTGGTATTCCAGGATATGGACACTTGGTATACAATTGATGGAGTTATTGTTTTGATGGCTGTATTATAATGACTGAATATATTTCCACCAATAAATTCCATATTATATACGTTTGTATAGCTAATGGGCAAATGGAATCTAGATGATACTTCTAAATTATTTCCCATACTGAGATATGTAATTGATGCAATTATGGTTTATATGGTCTTATTATAATGACTATACCTTTTCATTACAAATAAATTCTATATTATATTAATTTAGTATATCTCAGGGGCAAATGGAATTTGGATGTGGCATCTATTTTAATTTACCATATTTAGCGTTAGCGTTATACACTCTTTCTAAAGATTTGTTTAGCCTAGTTCATATAAATATTTGAATATATTAATGAAATAGTAAGTAATCAATGAAGATATATAGATTTGTGTACATGGTTGTCCTATTGATTTGATTTCCATACATGTATCATTTGTATTCTTATTTATTGACAGACATGATGAGCATATGATGTATTTGGGTGGAGATTCAATCGTTCTCATTCAGCCAAGCAGACGATTGCTGTGATGCTGGACGGATTGCATACCTGAGAAGAAGAGAAAAAAGAGAAAGACGGCCATTAATGAAACACTTACCTGAGATATTTAAACCCCTACAGCCCTCAAAGCTTAAGCTGAAGAAGCGTCATTCGCAAAACATAGGTCAACCGTTATTTCCGGCGCAACTCCTGTGACATCACACGCCACAACGCCATGCTCATGATGAGCGGCTGATCTGCGATCGGATACATCATCCATTCAAAATTCTAATGAAAATGCACAGAGACTCTTACAAGATCAGTTTTAATCAGTAAATATTACATTGTTTAGGATTGCGGACTCATTGGAGCCAATGGGTTACAATAATTAAGATTTTGATTTTGTAAAGTTGGCACAATGTATTGATTCTTTTGGAGTAATTATCACATATTATAATTGTCTAACTACGAGACGTCGTCACGCTGCGTTGCGCAGTGTGTACGACTTTGCAATGGCCCGGCGAGCCTCGCGCAGCGAGGCGAGCCGTTAAACCGCTCTGTTGCGTAGTGCGTACAACTTAGCGATGAGCGCCGCAGGCGCCGTTACTTCGTAGCACTTTGGCAATGAGCGCCGCAGGCGCTCATTGCAGGCGAGCCTCGCGTATCGAGGCGAGCCGTTACTTCGTAGCACTTACAAAAAAAATACGAGCTGAAAAAAATTACGAGATAAGCGGCGGAACCAAAACACTAAAAAAAACACTAAATACACACTAAAAAATAAAATAAAGGTTACTTACAGCATGGGGAAGCAGGCAGGACGTCTGGAAGTGAGTTGGAACTCCAATTTACAGCGATTTTGCCGAGTTACAAAGATCGCAAATCGGCTAAGCGAGAAAAAAATGGCCGCCGAAAAAACTGAAAACGAGGCTATACTACTACGAACTGCGTAAAACACAGCCATAGACGTAGGTGTTAGAAAAAATACGAGATAAAGGATGCGGATTAACCGCGCAATGAGTAAAAAGACAGTAGCGAGTACATTTTACGAAACAAAATTACAGATTTACGCATTAACACATATTTAACGACTTTGTCTCGCGCAACATCGGATTTACAGCCTAAACCAACGCATTTGATGAAATATAAGTTGCAAATTACAAAAATATTAATTTTATTTAAAAAAAATTGAATTTATTTGAAGAAAAAAAAAAAAGGGACAAATGTAGTCTCATGTTGTGTGGCAAACAAATTTAATGTTAAAACGTAGTACTTTAGTGGGCTTAGCGATGAGCGCCGCAGGCGATCATCGCCCGGCGAGCCTCGCGCAGCTAGGCGAGCCGTTAAACCGTAGTACTTTGGCAATGAGCGACGCAGAAAAAATGACGGACGAATAAAGCAAAAACCAGGCAACAGCACTATAACCATGCAAAACACGTACCGATAATCCGCGAAGACGCATACAACACATTATCCGCCATTTTAGGATAATGCGGAAGTACACAGCTACGTTAACGGTTTCGGCTCGCGCACGCACACTATTACACTGCACACGTTCATCACGCTTACACAGCAGCTCCACACCACTAATGCTGCAGCAACATCAACACAGATTGCCAGCTCTTCAACACAATGTATACAAATAAATTCATTTATTAATTTGAATTCTATATTTCAGTAGTACACAAAAAAAAAACATTAGCTACCTTACAATTCCATGGCCCTCATTCAATTCCGATTTTGCCAATTGAATAGGGCTCTAAATAAGCACATAACATATTTTTTTTAAAGAAGTTTTTAGTTAGTGAAAACCTTGCTTTTGGATAGATGCTTAATAACTAAAAAACTTCTTTAAAAAAAATATGTCATGTGCTTATTTAGACCCCTATTCAATTGGCAAAATTGCAATTGAATGAGGGCCCAAGTGTATATTAATAACTAAACAACTTTTAAAACATACACATCTGATTGCAGTAATTTTTTGACGGGCAATACGCTAGTTCAGATATATTAGTGAATTCAATGAATATATGAATATTTTAATTTGAGCAGTGTTTTCACAATTTTCACTTTAGATAATTACCACTTTGAATTATAAATATTAGCACTGCTAATATTTGGCACACAGCACTTTATATTTAGATATTTATTCTTATATGTCATAAAGCACTTTAATTATCTTATATAAGAATGTTGCACAGTTTAGACAAAAGCTGATTTTAATATAGAAAAAATATACTTTGGGAACTAGTATCTATAGTCAGACTAATTGCTAATACTATATATTTATTGAGAAGTAGGCAAATTGATAACCATAGAGATTGCATGCAGATTATGGCAATTGGGTAGACTAATTATTTAATGATGTTAATATAATTGGGCTTTCGCTGATCTGTGCATCATCCTTTGGCTTATTACACATTTTGTATAAAAATTGTTTATGATAATTTAAATAATTAATTAATTCCTGGTCACAATATTCAGTACTCAATCAATTGTGTATTTATTATATTCTTTATTAGCACTTGATATACCATATATTGCACAGGTATTCATTAGCATATTTATTTAATATATTTCTACTTTCTCAATGTATAATTTTTTCTGCTTAAATGAAAGTATAGCCCACATCTTGAAGTATATGGTTACACTTATACATGTCTCTATATCTATGTATTATTGATAACAATGTGACAATCCAGGGTTTGCCAGAAATGCAATTTTTTCTTTTTAATTCGTCGTTTCGACTTTTAATTGTGTACAATAAACTAAATTATTTTAACTAAATAAGTTTCACATTTCCTTGAAGTGGTTTATATAAGGTTTCTATAATTAGTATAGAGTGTCTTTCCTCTCTATTTTTTATAGGGTGTAATGCTCATGTCCAACTCTGTAAATAGGTCAGATATATAACTAAGCATATAATTAAACAAAAAGGCACTATTCGTAGTTTTAACCCGGTAAAGTTTCCCTCTTCCTTATCTATGCATCTTATTGTGGCAGGGCTTCAAAAGCTATACTTTTTTTTTTAAATACATTTTTATTATGAGCAAAGTAGGTTACAACGCATTTGAAAATGTCTTCATAATGGAAGAATAAAAAACATTGTAGTATGACACTTTACAGCTTATAAAAAACACACATTTACTGCAACTCTTTCTCTCACTCTTTTTTGTTTTTGTTAAAGAAGTACACTAAACTTCTCCTAGTATTTCTAATGTAATACTAAGCAGTATTCGAACAATAAAAAAAAATGTATAAAAAGAAGAATGCAAAGAAAAAGAAGGAAAGATGTTACCCTCTTTCAAGGTCCACATTTATCAACCTCATCGGCCAACTCTCAGCATCCACATATCCCAGAAGGAGGCCCATTTCCTGTATTTTGCATCTATCTCAGCAGATAAGACACTCATGGAGCGATTAAACTCAATCTTCTGTAGAACCTCCTCAAAGGCTGGAACTGTTTTTTTTCCAATGTTTTGCAATTATGCTTCTAGTAGCCAGAAATATCTGATTTGATAGAAATTGTGCATTTTTTGATAGACCTGGGAGTGGTAAGCCTAATAATGCCTCTTCTGTTTTTGAAGAAATAAATGTATCCCAAAGTTTCTCCATGGTATTATAGGTTGCCATCCAAATAAAAGGTATCAATTTCTATAGGATCAATGAGTAGTTTTATTTTAAATATGGGATTACAGTGATATTTTAAAATCACCTATAGGTTTATTATTATCGAGTCCATATTTTGGGTACTTTTCATACTAAGTTACATAAACAACTTTCCAGTACCACTCAATGCAACTCACATATGATATGATTTCCCAATATAATGGAGAACTTAAATGGAAAGTGTTGGAAAGTGTTGTGTAGGGCAAACAGATCACAGTTGGGTGTTTGTGTCTGGATTAAATTGGTTTTAGTTTCAGAGGTGTCTTTAAAAGGTATATGCAAGTGAGGTGGGTTATGAATGCATCCTGTAGAATACATCATAAACCACCTAGCAAAAAAAATGCCATGAAAAAATGCAAAAATGTTTTGCAAAAAATAAAATAAAAAATGTGCTGGGGGTGATGTAGACACCCCCAGCAATAGCACTGTGCATATTGGGTACTTCATTAAAAAAATTACCCAATATAAAAGCTGCTGATTGGCTAAAGGAAAAGAAAGTGTCTGAAATCATGTGACTTCCTACAGTAGGGAAGACTTCAAGTGCTAACTGAGCATGCCTGCACAATCCCCAGGCCAAAATGATACAATGTATTTCTTATGCTAATATTCCCTCGGAATTTCCAGGAGTGTCAACATTGAGAGAAAACTGTTTCCAAATGCAAGAAATTCAGCAAATTTCAGGCTAACGGTTTAACTGTTTACTTTGGATTTTTTTCATGCAAACAATTTTTTCAGACACTATAAATTCTCCTCTATTAGATGCATTAATAACCCAGCTCACTTGCATACAGTATACCTTTAACTATGGAACCACTACATCACTCACGTCAGGATCTCTCAATCAGTTTATAGTTGTTTATATACTATTTACAAAGCAAACATGTGTAGTAATATTGCTCAGTTTGGATTTTTCCGTTTAGTTTCCTGATCATTCAGAAATACGTGCTGGTTCTTCAGCTTTCTGTATTTATATTGCACAACGTTGATCATTATAAGAATTTGCATTTCCTTCTTGGCTGGATAATATTGTTCCCCAGGCAGACTTATTAATTGTATATCACCTCTTACACCCAGATCATCTCTGGAAGTTGTTTGGTTACCACCTTCAGATGACAATAGACTATGTCATCCTTTATTGCAATCCAACGTGATTACTAATGCTGTGTAGTATTGGAACGTACAGATTGAGATGAAGTTGATAACATTTCTCAGTACTCAGATTAAACGACCAGTGTAATGCCCTTATTATAGAAACTAGCAGCCTTATTAAATTGCGATTCAGTAAATTTAAAAGGGCTCTATTTAAGCACATAGCATATTTTTTTTACAGAAGTTTTTAGTTAGTGAAGACCATGCTTTTGGATAGAAGTTCACTAACTAAAAACTTCTGTAAAAAAATATGCTGTGTGATTAAATAGAGCCCTTTTAAATTTACTGAATCACAATTTAATAAGGCTGTAGATGTTTTAATTAGGCATTGATCATTAATAACATTAATATTTTATTATTTAAAACAAAAAATTAAATACTTACTATCTAAGTTCAAATTCAGCTGCTGCTTGTCTCTGATAACTATAAGGTTACATTGCCAGCCAGACCCCTCTTGCCCCTTCATGACCATATCAGGGTGGATGCAATCAAGGAATATGATACTCTAATCTTTGAGAGTATAAATCATTAAATACAAATTTTATTAATGATCAATGCATCATTAAATCAATTAGTCCCTTTTGTTAGGACATTACAGAGTTCTTTTAATTATGGTGCATACAAAACTGATTAGGAAATGTTCTTGTAAATACTGTTGAGAAATATAAGGTATTCTGAGCCTGTCCAAAGCACGCCAGGCAAACAGTTGCCCAACATTTGACATACAGTAAGTACATCCACTGCAGCTGAAAATTTTTGCATAGTGACATGCAAATTTAGGGCCCTATTAAATTCTCCCTCGTAGTTCTCTCGGTGCTCGCAAAAGGCAGTTTTCCTGCTGTTTGCGAGAACCGAATGTCTCGCAGCCTGCTTTACGATATGACTGCGAGAAAATGGCCGAGAATAGGCTCAGAGAGAGCTACGTAGCCTTAAATCTATGCACGAGTCTCGCATATCGTAAGAATCCCTACGTGGACAAAAAGTTCACGCAAGGGATCCGAAAGCCTCTACGTGCTGCCTCGGAACAGCCCGAGACAGCAGTGTGAGGCTCCCCCCTGCACCCTATACACATCCCCATGCTGCAGGGGTCTCTATCGGGACCCCTGCAGCACCCCCACATTAACCCCTTGCAGCGGGGGTCCCCGATCTGCATAGATCAGGCCCCCCGCTGCATTTAAAACTTTTAAATTCCCCGCCGCGGCTCCTTAAAGGGACCGCGGCACACTATTACCCAATCCCGGCCGCGGCACTTAAAATTAACCCCCCTCTATGCTGGGGGTCCCCATCGGGACCCCCGAAGTGTCCCCACATAAACCCATTGCAGGGGGGGGCCCCGATCTGCATAGATCAGGCCCCCCGCTGCATTTAAAACTTTTAAATTCCCCGCCGCGGCTCCTTAAAGGGACCGCGGCACACTATTACCCAATCCCGGCCGCGGCACTTAAAATTACCCCCCTCTATGCTGGGGGTCCCCATCGGGACCCCCGAAGTGTCCCCACATAAACCCCCTGCAGCGGGGGGCCCCGATCGGCACCGATCGTGACCCTGTTGCAATTCAATTTTAAATTTCCCGCCTCGCGGGTCCTCAAAGGACCGTAAAGGTCCTGAAAGGACTCGCACTAAAAATATTAACCCCAGGCAACTATAATTACCCCATTAACTCATGGTGGTCAATCCAGACCACCATAAGGCTCTAATTAACCCATTAACTCATGGTGGTCAATCCAGACCACCATAAGGCTCTAATTAACCCATTAACTCATGGTGGTCAATACAGACCACCATTTACAGCAAGGCGAGGCGGGAAATTTAAAATTGAATTGCAGCAGGGTCACGATCGGTGCCGATCGGGGCCCCCCGCAGCAGGGGTTTTATATGGGGACACTTCGGGGGTCCCGATGGGGACCCCCAGCATAGAGGGGGGTTAATTTTAAGTGCCGCGGCCGGGATTGGGTAATAGTGTGCCGCGGTCCCTTTAAGGAGCCGCGGCGGGGAATTTAAAAGTTTTAAATGCAGCGGGGGCCTGATCGGTGCCGATCGGGGACCCCCGCTGCAAGGGGTTAATGTGTGGGGGCTGCGGGAGTTCCTATGGACCCCTGCAGCAAGGTGTTCATGTGAGGACACTTCGGGGGTCCCGACAGGGACCCCCGCATTGAGGGGGGGTTCATTTTAGGTGCCTAGGGGGGGGTTTGGAGTACCCCCCACGGCAGGGCTTATGTGGGGGACTGCCGCGGAGGTCCCTTTTAGGACCCCCGCAGCACTTGATGAGGAGTGGGAGCCTGCGATATCATCTCGCAGGCTGTCACTCCTCATGTACATTTACGCAGTGTAGATACGTACGGGCCTGCTGCGTAGCTCATACGTTGCTCGCAGCAGGGGTAATTTAATAGCATTGTAAGTTAGAGAAACTTTGCAGTACGTAGGGCTTAAGTAGAAGCCTCTTATTTACGAGGCTGGAATTTAATGAGGCCCTTAGCTTGCAATTTAGGTATTTTGCAATGGAAAAGACACAGGATTCAGTATTTACAATTGTTTTTTTCTAGAATAAAAGTTGTGTGAGGGGATATTACCTATTAATATTACATCCATGGCCAATACAATGCTTTATAAGTTGGACTTTTTTGCAGAGATTTTCAAGGGCCCATCTGTTTGCATTTTGAGAATTCTATTGCTCGCCTTACCTCCGTGCTTCCATTCATGGTCCACCCTCCCACCCTCACAGAGATTCTTGATACTTTCACCTCCCTAAATGAGGTATAAAAAAGACCCTTATCTGCTAATCAATATATAATAGAAAACTTTGGCTCCAATGCTACCTCCATACATGAAAATACTTTTTGACCCCATGCTATCAGTTAATGGCCTCCCTCCAAATTTAAAGCAAGTTTCAGTAACGCTGTTCTCTATCGACTAAACAGACTTTCTGCATTCCAAAATTACTATCCATTTTTTTGCTTTTGAACAACAATATTATAGGTTTATGGCAAATTAAAGTCCTCTCTTTACTGTTTCATGAAGTCTAAGTAGGCTTTGTTAATAATATACATATAGTCAAGCCTATCATAACTTGAGGGTCCTTAACCATTCTTGGCTTCAGTCCAAAGTATTTGAATACTGATGGCTTTTCAGTTCTTTCCAAATTTTGAATATTTTAATATTTTAATGTTTAACTAGTTTTTATAAACCAGGCACATTCATTTCAACACTTCCCTTGAATTTGGTAACTGGTTTTGTCTGGCTCTTCAGTACATAACCTCTTATTAGAATGATTGCGTAAGTTGGAAGACACAATTTGGGAGACAGATTGTCTACAAATGGACCTGCAGAGATCTGCTTACTATAGCTTACCCAATTGCTGCTTATAATTGGTCTATATCCTGTGTTGTTTCTTCAGAAAGCATGCTATCATATTCCATTGCTCATACTAAGTAATATTCAGCTTTTGCCATAGCTCAATAAAACCACTACCTACAATTTGTTATATTGTTCCATATAATCTCATTAATTTATCTCCTGCTATTGCTCCATAAAATGTCTCCCTTTATTTCTTTTAGTTCCTGTAAAAAGTCCCATATCTCAGATTCTTCGTTTACCCAATACCTGATGTTCCATGTAAATGCTTTTATTCTTCCATGCAAAACCTCCTTATAATTGCCTCTATTGCCAATATAACTTTCTCTATATGGGGTATTGATACTTCTCATTATCACTCGCTTTATTATCCCATAAAACCACTTGCTAAAACTACTCATATTATTCCATTCCATTATATTCTTTTTATCATATTATTCCATAACCAGTGGTGGAGCTACTGCTGGTGCAGCAGGTGGAAAGCACCAAAGCCCACACCAGGGACTTTTAATGTCATAGATATAACACCTAGAAAATATGTTACTCTCATAATAGAAGACTGGAATGCTAAAGTTGGGGACCAAAAGATAGGTGGAATACCTGGCAATTTGGGCCTTGGAGTACAAAATAAAGAAGGTCAGTGATTAGTAGAATTCTGTCACAATAATTATCTGGACACCTCTTACAACAACCACAGAAACAACGCTACACAGGGACATCACCAAATGGACAACATAGAAATCAGATTGACTATATACTTTGCAGCCAAAGATGGAGGAGCTCTATACAGTCAGCAAAAACAAGACTTGGTGCTGACTGCGGCTCAGACCATGAGCTTCTTAGTGCAAAGTTCATAATTAAACTGAGGAATAGGGGAAATTATAGGACCAAGTAGATATGAAATAATAAACCCAGTGAATATGAGGTGGAGGTACTGAAAGGGACTGGACATGGTAGATAGAATGCCTAAAGAACTTTGGACAGAAGTTTGTGACATTATGAAAAAAACAGCAACAAAGAATATCACTAAAAGAAAGAAAACTAAGAAGGCAGACTGACTGTCTGATGAGGATTTGAAAATAGACCAGGAAGGAAGGAAAGCAAAATATTGTCCAACTGAATACAGAACATGGGGAAACAGAATGGTTCAAAATCGGGAAAGGAGTGTGACAAGGTTGTAAATTGTCATCTTAATTATTCAACTTATACACAGAGTACATCATGCGTAATGCTGGGCTGGATGAATCCAAAGCCAGAATCAAAATTGCTGGAATGAATATCAACAACCTTAGATACGCCGATTATTCTACTCTGATGGCTGAAAGTAAGGAGGAACTAAAGAAGGTTTGGTCATGAGGCTAAAGTTTAAACATTTTGGCCATCACATATATAGTTGTGAGCATGCAGGCTATTGCTAATGCTGCGGGCTCGCACAGTGATGGCCGCAGTTGCTGGCATGGAGCTCCAAAAGCATTCCTTGCCAGCAACTGCGCACCTCGCAAAATTTACGGAGTTCCGAAACAAAAATAAGAGATGCGTTACAACCCATTACGACCTCGCAAAAAACACCCGAAACCCGCGCACAGGAAAACATGAAAAACACAATAAATGCACACAACAAATACATAAAAAGCTTACCTACAGCAAGGGGGGGAACCCAGGACCTTGAAAACTGAAGTTACACCTCAATTTAACTCCAAATAAAAGAGTTTAGACACCCGAAAATCCCCTAAGCGAGAGAAAAAATGGCCACCGAAAAAAAAGAAAACGAGGCTACAGCACTCTAAAGACACAAAACACCACCAAACACCTACGGATTTTTCGAAAAAGACGTTTGAGATCCGAAAGCAAGGACGCAACTTGTGCGACCCCAAAAACATTAGAAACACAATAAATACACACAACAAACAGATAAAAAGCTTACCCACAGCAAGGGGGGGGCACCCAGGACCTCTGCAAGTGAAGTTACACCTCAATTTAAGTCCAAATTTCAGAGTTTAGACACCCAAAAATCCCCTAAGCCAGAGAAAAAATGTCAAAACAAAAACGAGGCTAAAGTACCCTAAACACGCAAAACACCACCAAACACCTACGGATTTGCCGAAAAAGTCAAACGACATCCGAAAACAAGGACGCTAAATCAGCCACAGCCGCATACCACACATTAGGCGCCATTTTAGAACACTAACTTATACAATCCTGAAGTACACAGCTACCCTAACGGATTTGCCTCGCGCACGTACACTATTACACTGCACACATTGCTGACACTTACACAGCAGCTCCACAACACTGATGCTGCAGCAACATGACAGCAGATTGCCAGCTCTTCAACACAATGCTTCCTGCATATATTACTTCACAATAGGTAAAGCATATTAATTTCTTATTTTATTAATTATTAATTGCCATACCAAAAAAAAGACCAACCCTGCTCATAGCACACAAACAACCAAGAGCCTCGCAATGAGCGCCAAAGGCACTAAGCGCAAGGCTCGCAATGAGCGCCAAAGGATCTTAGAACACCAACAAAATTAATTTCGCACACAAACAACATTACCTGCCTTACAATCTTATTGCCGTCATTTTTTGCCGGCAAGTCACTAGTATCATGAGAAGACAGAATTCCCTAGCAAAGACTCTGAAGCTGGGAAAATTTTAAGGCACATACAGTCAGGTCCATAAATATTGGGACATCGACACAATTCTAAACTTTTTGGCTCTATACACCACCACAATGGATTTGAAATGAAACTAACAAGATGTGCTTTAACTGCAGACTTTCAGCTTTAATTTGAGGGTATTTACATCCAAATCAGGTGAACGGTGTAGGAATTACAACAGTTTGTATATGTGCCTCCCACTTTTTAAGGGACCAAAAGTAATGGGACAATTGACTGCTCAGCTGTTCCATGGCCAGGTGTGTTATATTCCCTCATTATCCCATTTACAAAGAGCAGATACAAGCTCCAGTGTTCATTTCAAGTGTGCTATTGCATTTGTTGCTGTTAACTCTCAATATGAGATCCAAAGAGCTGTCACTATCAGTAAAGCAAGCCATCATTAGGCTGAAAAAACAAAACAAACCCATCAGAGAGATAGCAAAAACATTAGGTGTGGCCAAATCAACTGTTTGGAACATACTTAAAAAGAAAGAACGCACCGGTGAGCTCAGCAACACCAAAAGACCCGGAAGACCACGGAAAACAACTGTGGTGGATGACCGAAGAATTATTTCCCTGGTGAAGAAAACACCCTTCACAACAGTTGGCCAGATCAAGAACACTCTCCAGGAGGTAGGTGTATGTGTGTCAAGGGCAACAATCAAGAGAAGACTTCACCAGAGTAAATACAGAGGGTTCACCACAAGATGTAAACCATTGGTGAGCCTCAAAAACAGGAAGGCCAGATTAGAGTTTTCCAAACAACACCTAAAAAAGCCTTCACAGTTCTGGAACAACATCCTATGGACAGATGAGTCTAAGATCAACTTGTACCAGAGTGATGGGAAGAGAAGAGTATGGAGACGGAAAGGAACTGCTCATGATCCAAAGCATACCACCTCATCAGTGAAGCATGGTGGTGGTAGTGTCATGGCGTGGGCATGTATGGCTGCCAATGGAACTGGTTCTCTTGTATTTATTGATGATGTGACTGCTGACAAAAGCAGCAGGATGTCACAGAGAGTCGCACAAATGAACAACTAAACAACAACACAACTACTGGCTTCCATATATTATCCTCTATCACCCCCTTTTCCTTAAAACTCCACTTATTGCTTTATATACCCCTTTATAAAATCTTTTGGACTTCATTATCATCTCTATGCAGATGACACTCAAATCTACCTCTCAGCACCTGATTTATCCCCCTTCCTTTTAGCACGTTTTTCCCAACTGCCTCTCAAGCATATCCTCCTGGATGTCTGCCCACCATCTCAAACTCAACCTTTCTAAGACGGAACTCTTAATCTTCCCACCATCTACTACAGCGTCAATTCCTCACATACAGTCACTAACAAAATCTTGCTTTCTCCATCTAAAAAACATATTGAAAAATACATCACGACCTTATACAAGACACAACTAAGATTCTAATACATTCCCTCATCATATCCCATCTTGACTACTGCAACTCACTGCTGGCTGGCCTACCCACCCCTTGTCTATACCCCCTTCAATCCATATTGAATGCCTCCGCTAGACTCATCTACTGTACTAAACGCTCAGTGTCTGCAGCACCTCTCTCTCAATCACTCCACTGATTTCCAGTCGCCTCCAGAATAAACTTTAAAATCATGACCCTAACTTACAAAGCCCTCAACAACAGCGCACCCCCTTACTTCTATGCTCTCATCTCCAAATACTCCCCCACCTGCCCTCTTCGTTCTGCTAACCACCTTCTTCTATGTACCACTCTTGTCACCTCCTCTCACTCCCTTTTCTTGCGCTGCCCCTATTCTCTGGAACTCCTTGCCTCGCTCCACTAGACTATCCTCCTGCTTCCTTCAAAACCTCACTAAAAACACACCTGTTTAAAGAAGCCTATAACCTGCCTCCTTAACATGCACAATGCATTTCTCACCCTCCTGTACCACACCCAAAACCTTTAGGTTGTAAGTATGTGAGTTTTCAATCTTGCAATGTGCTTTGGGAAAGAACTATGGACACAAAGACAGGGCCCTCCATCTTCATAATGTGTTAATATTGTTTTGCCTTGATCACAACTTATGTATAGCGCTACGGAATGTGTTGGCGCATTACAAATAAACGATAATAATAATAATAATAATAATAATAATCATTGCTACATTGTATTAAATGTATAGCTGCCTGTGATTGCCCAAAACAAATTAGGAATTTATGCTAATTTTAGCAGGGATTGTCAGGGGTGTCACCTCACAAAATCAACTGCTTGTAAACCCAAGAGATTTAGCAAACATCAGGGTGAGTTTGTTAATGTGTATTTCTGTATTTTTACATGCAAAAAATGTTTTCATACACTACTCATAATCCAGGAAACTTAGATATGCCTTTAAGAAATCATATATTACAAAATTTCTGTGCCGCTTTCTCCCACCTGGCTCTGGCAGCTGCGGGATGTTCTTGACTTCCATCAGTACAGGTTTAGTTTGTGAATTTACAGCAATGGTATATGTTGTAATCATTATGCTGAGTATTCATGCTCACAACTACGTCTTCAGATTGTTTTCATTGTATGATATACAGGGAGTGCAGAATTATTAGGCAAATGAGTATTTTGACCACATCATCCTCTTTAAGCATATTAGGTGATGTGCATCTCTGTAATGAGAAGGGGTGTGGTCTAATGACATCAACACCCTATATCAGGTGTGCATAATTATTAGGCAACTTCCTTTCCTTTGGCAAAATGGGTCAAAAGAAGGACTTGACAGGCTCAGAAAAGTCAAACATAGTGATATATCTTGAAGAGGGATGCAGCACTCTTAAAATTGCAAAGCTTCTGAAGCGTGATCATCGAACAATCAAGTGTTTCATTCAAAATAGTCAACAGGGTCGCAAGAAGCGTGTGGAAAAACCAAGGCGCAAAATAACTGCCCATGAACTGAGAAAAGTCAAGCGTGCAGCTGCCACGATGCCACTTGCCACCAGTTTGGCCATATTTCAGAGCTGCAACATCACTGGAGTGCCAAAAAGCACAAGGTGTGCAATACTCAGAGACATGGCCAAGGTAAGAAAGGCTGAAAGACGACCACCACTGAACAAGACACACAAGCTGAAACGTCAAGACTGGGCCAAGAAATATCTCAAGACTGATTTTTCTAAGGTTTTATGGACTGATGAAATGAGAGTGAGTCTTGATGGGCCAGATGGATGGGCCTGTGGCTGGATTGGTAAAGGGCAGAGAGCTCCAGTCCGACTCAGACGCCAGCAAGGTGGAGGTGGAGTACTGGTTTGGGCTGGTATCATCAAAGATGAGCTTGTGGGGCCTTTTCGGGTTGAGGATGGAGTCAAGCTCAACTCCCAGTCCTACTGCCAGTTCCTGGAAGACACCTTCTTCAAGCAGTGGTACAGGAAGAAGTCTGCATCCTTCAAGAAAAACATGATTTTCATGCAGGACAATGCTCCATCACACGCGTCCAAGTACTCCACAGCGTGGCTGGCAAGAAAGGGTATAAAAGAAGAAAATCTAATGACATGGCCTCCTTGTTCACCTGTTCTGAACCCCATTGAGAACCTGTGGTCCATCATCAAATGTGAGATTTACAAGGAGGGAAAACAGTACACCTCTCTGAACAGTGTCTGGGAGGCTGTGGTTGCTGCTGCACGCAATGTTGATGGTGAACAGATCAAAACACTGACAGAATCCATGGATGGCAGGCTTTTGAGTGTCCTTGCAAAGAAAGGTGGCTATATTGGTCACTGATTTGTTTTTGTTTTGTTTTTGAATGTCAGACATGTATATTTGTGAATGTTGAGATGTTATATTGTTTTCACTGGTAAAAATAAGTAATTGAAATGGGTATATATTTGTTTTTTATTAAGTTGCCTAATAATTATGCACAGTAATAGTCACCTGCACACACAGATATCCCCCTAAAATAGCTAAAACTAAAAACAAACTAAAAACTACTTCCAAAAATAATCAGCTTTGATATTAATGAGTTTTTTGGGTTTATTGAGAACATGGTTGTTGTTCAATAATAAAATTAATCCTCAAAAATACAACTTGCCTAATAATTCTGCACTCCCTGTATTGTGTAATACTTCGTATTTAAAGGGACATGGAACACAATTCCTTTTTTCATGCTTTTCAAAGAGTCAGCTTTAAACATAACCAAATTAGTGTTTTGCTTGAAAAATTATTAGGTAAAACCTGTTTATACTGTTTTGAAACTAACAAGAAGTGCACAGCTAATACGTACATCTGTAGATTTCATTGGCAGAAAAGTATGACTCATACAGTTATATTACTGTTTATTGGCGGATAGGGGCAACACGGGGCAACAGAATGGTTCAAAATCGGGAAAGGAGTGTGACAAGGTTGTAAATTGTCACCTTATTTATTCAACTTATACACAGAGTACATCATGTGTAAGGCTGGACTGGATGAATCCAAAGCCGGAATCAAAATTGCTGGAATGAATATCAACAACCTTAGATACGCCGATTATTCTACTCTGATGGCTGAAAGTAAGGAGGAACTAAAGAAGGTTTGGTCATGAGGCTAAAGTTTAAAGATTTTGGCCATCACATATATAGTTGTGAGCATGCGGGCTATTGCTAATGCTGCGGGCTCGCACAGCGAGGACCGCAGTTGCTGGCATGGAGCTCCAAAGGCATTCCTTGCCAGCAACTGCGGACATAGCCAAATTACGGAGTTCCGAAACAAAAATACGAGACGCGTTACAACCCATTACGACCTCGCAAAAAACGCCCGAAACCTGCGCACAGGAAAACATGAAAAACACAATAAATGCACATAACGAATACATAAAAAGCTTACCTACAGCAAGGGGGGAACCCAGGACCTCGAAAACTGAAGTTACACCTCAATTTAACTCCAAATAAAAGAGTTTAGACACCCGAAAATTCCCTAAGCAAGAGAAAAAATGGCCACCGAAAAAAAAGAAAACGAGGCTACAGCACTCTAAAGACACAAAACACCACCAAACACCTACGGATTTTCCGAAAAAAACGTTTGAGATCCGAAAACAAGGACGCAACTTGCGCGACCCCAAAAACATTAGAAACACAATAAATACACACAACAAACAGATAAAAAGCTTACCCACAGCAAGGGGGGCACCCAGGACCTCTGCAAGTGAAGTTATACCTCAATTTAAGTCCAAATTTCGGAGTTTAGAGACTCGAAAATCACCTAAGCGAGAGAAAAAATGGCCGCCAAACAAAACAAAAACGAGGCTAAAGGACCCTAAACACGCAAAACACCACCAAACACCTACGGATTTTCCGAAAAAGTCAAACGACATCCGAAAACAAGGACGCAAAATCAGCCACAGCCGCATACCACACATTAGGCGCCATTTTAGAACACTAACTTATACAATCCGGAAGTACACAGCTACGCTAACGGATTTGCCTCGCGCACGCACACTATTACACTGCACACATTCATCACGCTTACACAGCAGCTCCACAACACTGATGCTGCAGCAACATGAAAACAGATTACCAGCTCTTCAACACAATGCTTCCTGCATATATTACTTCACAATAGGTAAAGTATATTAATTTCTTATTTTCTTAATTGTTAATTGCCATACCAAAAAAAAGACCAACCCTGCTCATAGCACACAAACAACCAAGAGCCTCGCAATGAGCGCCGAAGGCGCTCAGCGCGAGGCTCGCAATGAGCGCCAAAGGATCTTAGAACACCAACAAAATTAATTTCGCACACAAACAACATTACCTGCCTTACAATCTTATTGCCGTCATTTTTTGCCGGCAAGTCACTAGTATCATGAGAAGACAGAATTCCCTAGCAAAGACTCTGAAGCTGGGAAAATTTTAAGGCACATAAAGAAGGGGACGGAGAGGCAGAGATGGATAGATGAGGTCACTGAAGCAATGAACGTGAGCTTGATGGGCTGACAGATGTGCCTGGCGTGCTGCGGTCTGTAGGGTCACAGAGAGTCGCACAAATGAACAACTAAACAACAACACAACTACTGGCTTCCCAATATTATCCTCTATCACCTCCTTTTCCTTAAAACTCCACATTTTGCTTTATATACCCCTTCATAAAATCTTTTGGACTTCATTATCATCTCTATGCAGATGACACTCAAATCTACCTCTCAGCACCTGATTTATCCCCCTTCCTTTTAGCACGTTTTTCCCAACTGCCTCTCAAGCATATGCTCCTGGATGTCCGCCCACCATCTCAAACTCAACCTTTCTAAGACGGAACTCTTAATCTTCCCACAAACATATTGAAAAATACATCACGACTTTACACAAGACACAACTAAGATTCTAATACATTCCCTCATCATATCCCATCTTGACTACTGCAACTCACTTCTGGCTGGCCTACCCACCACCTGTCTATACCCCCTTCAATCCATATTGAATGCCTCCGCTAGACTCATCTACTGTACTAAACGCTCAGTGTCTGCAGCACCTCTCTCTCAATCACTCCACTGACTTCCAGTCGTCTCCAGAATAAAATTTAAAATCATGACCCTAACTTACAAAGCCCTCAACAACAGCGCACCCCCTTACTTCTATGCTCTCATCTCCAAATACTCCCCCACCTGCCCTCTTCGTTCTGCTAACCACCTTCTTCTATGTACCACTCCTGTCACCTCCTCTCACTCCCTTTTCTTGCGCTACCCCTATTCTCTGGAACTCCTTGCCTCGCTCCACTAGACTATCCTCCTGCTTCCTTCAAAACCTCACTAAAAACACACATGTTCTAAGAAGCCTATAACCTGCCTCCTTAACATGCACAATGCATTTCTCACCCTCCTGTACCACACCCAAAACCTTTAGGTTGTAAGTATGTGAGTTTTCAATCTTGCAATGTGCTTTGGGAAAGAACTATGGACACAAAGACAGGGCCCTTCATCTTTATAATGTGTTAATATTGTTTTGCCTTGATCACAACTTATGTATAGCGCTACGGAATGTGTTGGCGCATTACAAATAAACGATAATAATAATAATAATAATAATAATCATTGCTACATTGTATTAAATGTATAGCTGCCTGTGATTGCCCAAAACAAATTATGAATTTATGCTAATTTTAGCAGGGATTTTCAGGGGTGTCACCTCACAAAATCAACTGCTTGTAAACCCAAGAGATTTAGCAAACATCAGGGTGAGTTTGTTAATGTTTATTTCTGTATTTTTACATGCAACAAAATGTTTTCATACACTACTGATAATCCAGGAAACTTAGATATGCCTTTAAGTAATCATATATTACACAATTTCTGTGCCGCTTTCTCCCACCTGGCTCTAGCAGCTGCGGGATGTTCTTGACGTCCATCAGTACAGGTTTAGTTTGTGAATTTACAGCAATGGTATATGTTGTAATCATTATGCTGAGTATTCATGCTCACAACTACGTCTTCAGATTGTTTTCATTGTATGATATATTGTGTAATACTTCGTATTTAAAGGGACATGGAACACAATTCCTTTTTTCATGCTTTTCAAAGAGTCAGCTTTAAACATAACCAAATTAGTGTTTTGCTTGAAAAATTATTAGGTAAAACCTGTTTATACTGTTTTGAAACTAACAAAAAGTGCACAGCTAATACATACGTGTAGATTTCATTGGCAGAAAAGTATGACTCATACAGTTATATTACTGTTTATTGGCTGATAGCGGCAAGCCTGCCGACCACATTTTTGAAAGAGTTGTTTTCTATGCTGAGTGCCGAATTTGAAAAAATAATAATAACACACAGTGGTTCATTATCAAATGCCCTCTTTTAGATGCAACAAAGAAAATAATGTTTTCACCGTCTCTTTAAGCTAGCTAAAAGAGACACAGGAGAGGGGGGCCTATGAGACACAGGGGAGGGAGAAGGAGGTAAGAGACACAGGGAAGGGGGGAAAGAGACACAGGGGAGGGAGAGGGAGGGAAGAGACACGGGGAGGGGACGGTAAAGTGAAATATTATCCCTTCATTTGTGACGGGAGGCCTGCAATGGTCGCTCATTGCGTGGCCTGCAATGGGTGCCGAGGGCGCTCATTCTGAGGCTCGCGGGGTGGAGAGAGAAGAGGGAAGGAAAAGATGCAGAAGGAGGGAAGGGGAGAGAGAAGCCATGCATAGCGAGGCTTGAATTGCCAGGCTTTGCCGCGCATGGCGAGGCCCGCAATGTGTGGCAGCATTGCAAGGCTTGCAACTAATATGCCTTCATTTTTGACAGGCAAGTGTCTAGTTACTTATATAACTAGTCCAATTGTTCCATATAACTTATCTTATACTCCCTACATTAATATATCTAACCACTCCCTAGAACCACTTTTATTTAGAAGACTGTCTTATATTGTCCCCCATTATTTCAATAACCCCTAAAAAATATATATACAGTGGATATAAAAAGTCTACACACCCCTGTTAAAATGTCAGGTTTCTGTGCTGTAAAAAAATGAGACAAAGATAAATAATTTCAGAACTTTTTCCACCTTTAATGTGACCTATAAACTGTACAACTCAATTGAAAAACAAACTGAAATATTTTAGGTGGAGGGAAGAAAAAAAAAGAAGAAAAATAATGTGGTTGCATAAGTCTGCACATCCTCTTATAACTGGGGATGTAGCTGTGTTCAGAATTAAGCAATCACATTCCAAATCCTGTTAAATAGGAGTCAGCATACACCTGCCATCAATTAAAGTGCCTCTGATTAACCCCAAATAAAGTTCAGCTGCTCTAGTTGGTCTTTCCTGAAATGTTCTTAGTCACATCCCACAGCAAAAGCCATGTTACACAGAGAGCTTCCAAAGCATCAGAGGGATCTCATTGTTTAAAGGTATCAGTCAGGAGAAGGGTACAAAATAATTTCCAAGGCATTAGATATACCATGGAACACAGTGAAGACAGTCATCATCAAGTGGAGAATATATGGCAAAACAGTGACATTACCAAGAACTGGAGCTCCCTCCAAAATTGATGAAAAGACAAGAAGAAAACTGGTCTGGGAGGCTACCAAGAGGCTTACAGCAACATTAA
Organism: Discoglossus pictus; assembly: GCA_027410445.1. NCBI lineage: Eukaryota > Metazoa > Chordata > Amphibia > Anura > Alytidae > Discoglossus > Discoglossus pictus. Next base: position 57,129,449 of record CM050175.1, read on the forward strand.
AGGAGCTACATGAATATCTGGCAAGTACTGGCTGTGTGGTACATGTGACAACAATCTCCCATATTCTTCATATGTCTGGGCTATGGGGTAGAGTGGCAAGACAAAAGCCTTTTCTTACGAAGAAAAACATCCAAGCCAGGCTACATTTTGCTAAAAAAACACATCTGAAGTCTCCCAAAAGCATGTGGGAAAAGGTGTTATGTTGTGATGAAACCAAGGTTGAACTTTTTGGCCATAATTCCAAAAAATATATTTGGCGCAAAAACAACACTGCACATTACCAAAAGAACACCATACCCACAGTGAAGCATGGTGGTGGCAGCATCATGCTTTGGGGCTGTTTTTCTTCAGCTGGAACTGGGGCCTTAGTTAAGATAGAGGGAATTATGAACAGTTCCAAATACCAGTCAAGATTGGCACAAAATCTTCAGGCTTCTGCTAGAAAGCTGAACATGAAGAGGAACTTCATCTTTCAGCATGACAACGACCCAAAGCATACATCCAAATCAACAAAGGAATGGCTTCACCAGAAGAAGATTACAGTTTTGGAATGGCCCAGCCAGAGCCCAGACCTGAATCCGATTGAAAATCTGTGGGGTGATCTGAAGAGGGCTGTGCACAGGAGATGCCCTCGCAATCTGACAGATTTGGAGTGTTTTTGCAAAGAAGAGTGGGCAAATCTTGCCAAGTCAAAATGTGCCATGCTGATAGACACATACCCAAAAAGACTGAGTGCTGTAATAAAATCAAAAGGTGCTTCAACAAAGTATTAGTTTAAGGGTGTGCATACTTATGCAACCATATTATTTTATTTTTATATTTTTTTCTTCCCTCTACCTAAAAGATTTCAGTTTGTTTTTCAATTGAGTTGTACAGTTTATAGGTCACATTAAAGGTGGAAAAAGTTCTGAAATGATTTATCTTTGTCTCGTTTTTTTACAGCACAGAAACCTGACATTTTAACAGTGGTGTGTAGACTTTTTATATCCACTGTATATATATATATATATATATATATATATATATATATATATATATACATAAATAAAGCAGATCTCCATAATGCATTGTGCTCCCCTTATGCCGAGGAATAGAAGGATTTGGACATTAGATAGAGCACCCACACAAGACCATGCCCAAATAAGACAGGGTGTCATAAAGTCACCGGGAGCACAACATATTACTAATAAATGGAAATAAACTTCCTGGTACAATTATGCAAATATGATGTTTCCGTAAGAGATTATTGGCACAGGCTGGAATATTTTAGAAGGAATTTCTCACATGGTTTGCCTTAAGGAGACTCCCAATTTAAAATCTCTAGTAGGACCTGGTACGTGCCAATCAACATAATAGATTCATCAAGGAGAGGCTAACAGTTGTGCGCAATAAACATCCACTATGGTCTATATGTTCCTACACTGCTTGTTAAAGAAATAAAAACTTACATAAAAACTTAACAATGGGCAAAATTTTTAAGAACAGAATAAACAAACACAACATGTATTTTTTTATTATATACACAATTGTTATCTACTGCATATATCTCAACAGCACATGTCCTTGTACAGCAATGAGCTTTGCATTAGTTCTGATGAGAGCACAGGCAGTTATAATTATCACATTTTCATGGAAATTTCTTGTACATGCAAAGTCTCCTTCCAGTTCATTAGCAAAAAAATGGCATATTACATTGTAACATAATTACATATGAATTTGGGACAGTATTACTTTTTTGTTGTTGTTGTTGTTGTTGTTTGGTTGTACCCAACTCTCCATGACCCTACGGACTGCAGCACGCCAGGCACATCTGTCTGTGTTTCTGGTTGAGCTTATCCATCTGGTTTTCTTGGCAAAGATACTGGAGTGGGTTGCCTTTCTCCAGTGGACCGCAATTTGTCTGACCTCTCTGCTATGACCTGCCCATCTAGGGTGACCCTACATGGTATAGCTCACAGCTTCATTGAGGTACACAAGCTTCTTCACCATGACAAGGTAGCGATCCAGAAAAAAATCTATAATGGCTGTTTAACTACAGAAGATTTTTCTCAACCAGATAGCTTACAATTGAAAGAATGTCACTTTAAATGTCCTGGTGCCTAATTGGTGTCAATGGTGAGGCTCCATTGGTGGTTATTGGTTCTCTTCACCCATGGTAGCTATGGTGCATCAGATGATCCCACAGCCAGAGCTAGTAATCTGCCCGCTCACTCTTCTCGTCACAGCTGGGTGTGTTTAAACCTGAAGAACAGACCTAACCTGTCTCAGGTAACGATCTCCAATACCAGCCACAGCTCCAGTGTTTCTTCCAGGCTGCCGTGATCCCGTCTCTCGAGGACTAGCACAAACCTCTGGAAGGTGAGCATCTGTCTATTTCCATCTGTCCAAGCCACAGTCCATTAGCTGCTTACCTGCCAGGGGTCAATCAACCTATTACAGATGAGGTGGGGTAAGCTAAAGCAACCCACATATACAGTATCCTCATCAGTGTATCTCAACTAACACTTCCATATGTCAGTATGACGGGTACATCCCCAGGTCATACTCTTCTCTGTATGGTCAGTATGTGTGAGATGGTCAGTACAGAAACATCAACTTGACGGCAGATAAGAACTAAAAGGACATTCTACTCTCCCCAATCTATCTACCTAACAAACTCAGCATAACTCAGGGACATGGAAAGTTCCTGTATTGTACCAGGAATATAATATACCTGTACGTCTATTTCATTTTATGTGCTTTGTTTTATTAAGAAGTGCTTATAAGCTCTTTTTTACTATTTAAAACAAACATATTACCTGCTTGGACCTGCCCTCGGCAGCTCACAAAGACACAGGTTCTGTGGTGCTGAATGTGCAGTGTCTTATAGTAGCCAATCAGTCACCATCTCTCAGCAATATTCTGCAATATGCTGCTGAGACATGGTCCCTGATCATCTACTCTCCACTACATATCTAGTCCTAAAGAGTCTTTGTCTGCATAAGCTACAGTGGGCAGACCCATACAGGGACTATTTGTTTGTATTCAGCTAGTAAAAACAAAGCTTATAATCACTTATTTAAAAAAAAAAACTGAAGTAAATAGGTACACAGGGATATTATTTACATAGAAAAATCCAGAAACCTTTCATATCCTTTTAATTAATCGTCATGATGATTGTGATTGAGAGCTTATCCCAGCCATGCTTGAATTCCTGTATGCATCTTTACTATGGCCTCTGGAAGATTGCTGTGCTTATCTACTGCACTTTCTGTAAAGTAATAATTTCTTGCACCCCTAAATCTTCAAATCTAAATCATGACCTCTTTTTCTTGCACTCCTTTTTTTCTGGAAGGTAATACCATCTTTAACTTTATTAAACCCTTTGATATAACATATCACCAGACTAAAATATTATATTTATTGCACATAAAATAATTATTTATGTGTTATAAAAACATGTTTAGTCTATTATGACTTGATGGTGGTTTTATTTGATATATCTTGGTATGTTAACCCCTGGAGTGGCCAATAATAACTGCCAGTTTTTTGGTGAGAATGTTTAATTTTTTAACCCAAAAGACCATCCTAATTATATGTTTAATTTGTTTTGGGCCATTTCCTGGTATATGAAGGCAAATCAAATCTATAATTGGTAATAGCAAATACTGGTAAAAATCTGCCATTAGCAGACTGTACTTAGTGGGTGGATCAGGAAAACTGACTGACCTAAAATGGAAAATGTACAAATACCAAAGTAAGTTTACATTGGGAAAATGCATTTTTATACCATTCTGCTGTTAAAATACTACTAAATTACCTACAGTTTTAAATTATACTATATTTGGAATTTTTATTTACTGTAGGAAAATACATTTTAATAAATTCAGTTCATAAATTGTTGTTTCCGAAAGTTTAAAATTATACTATATTCATAAACTCTGCTATCAATCAGCCTTTGTAATTCATGCCATTGTTTTTATTGTTCTGCTGAAATTATTACTAATACCTGCTAATTACTCCCTGGGTTTCTGAAATATATTCAGAGTAGATAAAATGGTCAAATGAGATGAGTCCATTTGATTTTACATGTTATCACATATATAGTTGTCAGTGTTGGGGACGTTTGCGATGTTGGTAAAAAGCCAGCGGCGCCGTTACACAAGCGAGCCTCACAAAGCGAGGCGAAGCAGCAGCGCATCACTTAGGCTGCAATGAGCGCCAAAGGGGCTCATTGTAGCCAGCAGCACAGTGAGGGTCGCAACAGCGAGCCAAGCACGTAAGTCGAAAATCTCTAAAAACTAAAAAAATACTTAACAAATATAATAACACACTCACACAGAGGACAGGGGGAGAGCCAGGAAGCCTGGGAGTGAGGTTGCAAGTCATTTTTTGTTTTCAGTCCAAAATTGGCTAAGCGAGGAAAAAAATGGAGGACGAAAGAAGTAAATATTTCTGAAAACTGGATAAAAATGAGGCTGAGCAAAACTAGACACACTTAGAAAATACACAATGGCAAAGGCAGTAACACTTACACAAACAACGCCAGGGACGCAAGACTTTGAAAATAAAACAAACGCATTTCCGCGCGTAACACGCAAACATTCAGCAGAAACACAGAGGAGAAAGACACAGGGAAGGGGAGTAGGGGGGGAAGAGACACATGGCATTCCCAAACACTAATCTTGAAGGTTAATGAAACCTGCAATGAGCGGCCTGTACAGTAGGCGAGAGGAAAGGCCAGCAATTGTATCCAGTTATTAAACAAAGACTCTGGACTCAGTGACTTTTTTTCATCTGCGGTGGTTATTTAAAAACTTAAGGTTCTTTATACTAAAGAGGCAAAATATAACCTTATACTGAGTAATTAGAGTGATAAAATAAAGAAAGCCACTAAAATGATATAAAAATATAGAAGAAAGTGATTATGTTCAGTTCAGTGATCCTTCATCCTAATTTACTTATTAAGAGAAGAGGGATCCTATGGACTGATATTTAAGGTTCTTATATACCAAGATATATATAGGAATGCGGGGGACATCGGAGTGAGATTCTGTGGATTTTGCACACAAGGTCCTATGTATAAGTATGGGAACCTAACAACCTGTTTATTAAAAAGGAAGCTATACTTAAGACTGATTTATAAGAGATAAAGCTCATAGACCTTTGTGTAAGACATGAGTCCAATAGAAGAGAAAGATTGTATCCTATCGCCATGTACGTAAGGGAGGAATACTGTAAGCCTATTAATATTAGATAGCCCTATAGAAAGGATTGCCGGTAAGGTGGACCTGGGCCTGAAACAGGACATATGGCTAATAATTACTTCTATCAGTAAAAAATAAAGAGCCACATTCAATTTCAAGCCAGCAACTCAATCTCAGATGGCCGTATGTCTGCGGGTGTGTTGGGGGCTCCCGTTCGTCTCCGATTACGATGCTATTCAATTGCTCAAGCCCACAAGCTTCTGGCCCAGAGCCGGAACCGTAAACTATGCACTGGTTCCTAGCAGTTCAGGACGGGAACATGATCAGTTAAGCAAGCCCGTAAACTCCTATTTAGAATCAACCAATAGAAAATGAGACTGTCATTATTACGGCAATAAAACATGGCGGTCACATGTCAATCAATTAGGTTTGGGGGTCTGATATACAGTAAGTTCAGACTCGCAAACCCGCAAAATAAAGAAGTATGTAAATAAATGCCAATACTGTTCTAGTCCATATGGGTGGCCTGATATGTATTAACTCATTGCTACCCAAGATCGATTTAACCCCGAAATGAAACGTTATATACTGCCTATTTGCACGCTTGAGACCGTTGTGCAATTAATTCTAATGTCTATCATCGCTTTCTCCGTTATTTACAGTGCAGTAGTGATTTTTTATTTGCATTTACAGTACAACTAATAGGTGTTTAATCCCCTTGTGGGTCCTCTCTAGTATTTACGGGTGTGAAAACATTTGTGGGCTTGGGGAAATTGAGCAATTGAATAGCAATTTCGGTTTTCAGCCATCATAACTCTTGCGAAAGTAAAAGGTCAAAGGCTTCAGGAGTCTGCAAGTTTTACTAGGCCGCAACTCGTAACCCTTTTGGAGCCTGCAAAAATACGCCAATTGAATAGCGAACTAACTTGCGACCTCACTTACGGGCTACCAGATCGCCCAAAACCTCAATTGAATATGGCCCAAAGTTTGCATTTAGTTAAACGGAAAAAAAAAACATATCGAAAAAGTTTGCTCACAGTGATCCTTTCAGCTGGTGGTGTTGTTGTTCAGTCCTTCAGTCGTGTCCAACTCTCTGTGACCATATGTACTGCAGCACCCAGACACATCTGTCTGTGTATCTGGCTGTGCTCATCCATATGGTTTTCATGGTAAAGATACTGGAGTGGACTGTCTTCTCCAGTGGACCACAATTTGTTTGACCTCTCTGTTATGACCTGCCCATGTTAGGTGACCCAGCTAATAGCTCAGTTTCCCAAACCCCATTAAATGTGTCCTTAACATTACTTGGCATTTAAAAGGCAAAGCCTCAGAATATGTTAAATAGCATACTAATTAACATACATGTATGAATTAAAATATGCTAAATTGATCTATATATTAAACTAGCGACTTGCCCGTCAAAAATGACGACAATAAAATTTGAAGGCTGGCAATTCTGCCACAGAATGCAAGGCTCTCCCCTCTCTAACTTACAGGCCTTGCGATGAGCGCCTTCATCGCTCTTCGCAAGCCTCTCCCACCGTCTACTTTATGGGCCGAAGGCGCTCATCGCAAGCCCCACAAGGAGCGACTTCGCTGCTCATTGCAGGCCTCGGCCAACCCGCCACTTTATGCCTCGCAATGAACACCTTTGGAGCTCAACACGAGCCCTGCAATGAGTGCGTTTGGAGCTCATCGCTAACCCTTCCCCCCTCTACTTTAAGGGCCTAGAAATTAGCCCCTTTGGCGCTAATCGTGAGGGTTCATTGCAGGCATTGTCCAACCCGCCATTTTCGTGCCTTGCGCAGAGCGCTTTCAGAGATAATTGTGACCTCTCCCTTATTTCCCTCCCCTGTGTCTTTTTCCTCCCATCTCACTCCTGTGTCTCTTTGCGTCTCTTTGCATCCTCGCCCCCTCTCCCTCTCCAAGTCTTGCGGGCCTCGCGATGAGCGCCTAAACTTTACAGGCTTTGGCCTCGTTATGAACCTTTTTTCAAGAAATGACAGCTTTAAGGGTGCCATTTTTTTCCTCGCTTAGCCGATTTCAGACCCAACAACGGCAATTAAACATCAAATTACCTTGCAACCTCACTTACAGGCACGCTGCCTCTCCACCTGTGCTATGTCGGTGGTTGTAAGTAAACATTTTTATTAATTGGCGCTCACCGCGAGGCCTGCAATGAGCGCCTTTGGCCTTTGGCATTAATTGCTCATGCGCAAGCCTGCAAGATTTAACATAGTGTTACCAACAAACTCACAATTACGACAACTATATATGTGAAATATTTATTATTACATCTACAAGCCTTCAAAGGGGTTAAACATCCTTATTCAACTTTTTACAAGCTTCTGTTTTTATCTTGTATCCCGTGCATGCTGCTTAACACAGGTTCATGAGGGAAGAGGGAGGTGTAATGTGGAGACTGAAACCAATATTAACCAATCTCAATATACACAACACATGACCATGTGAAAATAGGTTAAAGGACCACTGTGGTACTCCTATACTAGGTCTATTTAACATAAAAAAACATGAGCAAATAGCAGCAAAGCTTTCACCAGAAAATATACAGTTTATCTCATTAATGGCTGCGGTTGTACCCCCTTCCCACCTCTCTCATTGTAATGAGCACTGTTAATAAGAAAACAGACATTTCACAGTTACATAGTAATTGCTTTTGAAAAAAACTTTTAGTCCATCAAGTCCAAACTTTTAAGATTTCCTCTGATCTGCAATATACAGATTAATTGATAATTGATCCAGAGGAAGGCAAACAGAACAAACAACTTAAGAGAAACTTTGCCAGTTGTCTCAAAAGAGCAAAAAAAAATAATTCCTTTGTGACCCCAGATACTGGTGATCAAATTCCTCCCTGGATCAAAACTCCCTCTCTAATTAACTACGATAACCCTAAATGCTCTTTTTATTTAAAAATATATCCAATACCTTTTCTAAGTTATCGAATCCGCTGTCACCACCTCCTCTGGTAGAGAATTCCACAGATTAACCACCCTTACTGTGAAGAACCCTTTTTCCAGCTCTAAAATGTAATTTTTATGAAGTGTTGCCTAAAATTGTACTCCATATTCCAAATGAGGGCGTACTAGGGATTTGTATAGTGGTAGAATTATATTTGCTTCCCTGGCTTCTATACTCGTCTTCATACATGCTAATATTTTATTTGCCTTTGCAGATCCTGCTTGGCTTTGAGCACTGCTACCTAGGTGGTTGTTCACTAGTACTCCCAAATCCCTTTCAATATCTGATACCCGTAGATTTGCTCCATTAAGTTTTTAAATTGCATGCCTATTTTTCCTTCCCATATTCATAACCTTACATTTATTCATGGAAAACCTCATCTGCCATTAAAATTGCCCATTTCTATAATTTATGCAAATCCCTTTGGAGAGAAAGGTATCATTTTCTGATTAAATTACCTTGCACAACTTTGTGTCATCAGTAAAAATTAAGACAATACTTTCCAGTGCAGCTTCTAAGTGATTAATAAATATGTTAAAAAGGAGGGGACCTAATACTGACCCCCAGGGAACCCAACTTGCCACATTAGTCCTATCTGAGTATTTTCCATTTACAACAACCCTTTTGCTTCCTGTCTTTTAGCCAGCTCCCATGAGCAGATATTTGCTGCAATTCCTGTATCTCTTAGTTTGCTCAATAGTCTACCATGTGGCACTGTATCAAAATCCTTTGCAAAATCTTGCCTTTGCAAAAGTTGCCTTGGTCCAAATTCCTACTAACCTCCTCGTAGAAACGAATTAGATTTGTTTGACATGACCTATCCCTCATAAATCCATGTTGACTCCTACTTACAATCCTGTTCAAATAGACATATTCTTGTATATTATCCCTTATTATCCCTTCGAAAAGCTTTCTTACTACAGAAGTGAGACTTACAGGTCTATAATTTCCTGGATTTTTTTCTTGCTCCCTTTTTAAATATAGATATCACCTATGCTTTTCTCCAGTCATCTGGTAGAGACCCTGTATTGAGTGAATCTTGAAAAAATAAATATAATGGTTTGTCTGTTACAGAACCCAGTTCCCTCAGTACCCTTGGATGTATTCCATCAGGACCCAGGGCTTTATTAACATTTATTTTATCCAACCTATTTTGGATTTCTTCCTGCGTTAACCAATTATTTGGTACAGGTAGTGTAGCCCCATTATGTTGCAGTGTCCCAACCACTGGTACCTCCGTTGTGTATACAGAAGAAAATAACCTATTTACCTATTTAGCTCATCTGACTTTTCCTGGTCACATTGTAATGTTCCTATAGCTTCCTTCCTTGCCTTCTTCCCATTAATATATTTAAAAAATATTTTAGGGTTATTTGCAACTAATTTTTCATTTTCTATTTTAGCCAGTCAAAACGCACTTTTGCAAGCCTTGTTGATTTCCTTGTACTCACATAAAGCAGTCTCTGTCCCCTCTTGTTTGTATAATTTAAATGCCTGTTTTTTACTCATTGTTAAGCCACATTGGATATATTTTACTCCTTTTAATTTTATTCCCACACATGGTATATGCTGATGTGTATGTATATTTAGTAAGGATATAAATGTTGTCCATTTATGTTCAGTATTTTTACCTGCCAGTTCTGTCCCAGTCTATACTTTGTATCGCTGCCCTTGTTCCGTTAACAACTGCCCTTTTAAAATTAAGAGTTTTTGTTAGCCCCCGCTTTTATTTACGTTATTCAGTTATTGAGTAGAAATAAAAGCAGTATTTGCTGAAAAAAAAAAAAAATCTTTGTAGCTTTTAATGCTTACATTTGAAGCAGATATGCTGCTCTCTATGCCAATTCATGTGATTGGGGAGCTGAGGCAAGGATCTGCCCAGGGGTCTTTATATGTTGCCCTGATTATATTGCCTACTTCCCAGCAGTGGCAATAGCGGGCAAACCTACACTGGCCAGGAGAAAAATTGGGACCCTATTTTGGGCAGATCCCATTTCTGCTCCTGGACACCTAAAAGGTAGAGCAAATCTGCTGGAAGCCACAATGCCATTGTAAAAATATCATAGTTACATAGTTACATAGTTACATAGTATTTAAGGTTGAAAAAAGACTTTCAGTCCATCAAGTTCAACCTTTTAAGATCTCCTCTGATCTGCAATATGCGGATTAACTATCAATTCATTAGTTGTTAATTAATTATTAATCAATTATTTAATATTTTTTTTTGGATTATTATTAATTAGTCCAGAGGAAGGCAAATAGAAAAAAAAAAAAAAACAAGCGAGACTTAGCCAATTGTTTCAAGGGGAAATGTAAAAAATTTGGATCATTACTGTCTCTCTTTAAAATCATGTTTAAAAGCTATATTTATTTTGTGTCTATAAACACTAGTTGCTAATCAATAACCTAATAAATAAATTAATCCCTATTGTATGGCCACAACAGTGGCCATTTAAACATTTGTGCAAAATCAGGACCTATCTGGGGTCCTCTTTATGAGGTCCATACACCAGCACCCCTTGTATCCCCTGAAGAAGGCACTGTCTATGGATGTGTATGTACATCTATAGTATCTAGCTCTATGATGGAACCATACCGTATACAATGGGCTTGTAATGACGGCTGTACCGACGTGATGGCCTAACACTACTAGTGCACACTCACAGGGAGGAGCAGGATGTTTCTTTATGTTGTCATCACATGAAATTACATTTTTACGTTCTATTCCACCCTTGTTTACAGACTCGGTAACATACCAATTTAGTGATGTGCGTGTGACACATGGTGCTGCTCTGCCAGTTTCACTCTACAGTATATTCCCAAAATATTCATAAATGCAGTAGAATTTAGTTGACTGAGCCCACTCACACCTATACAAGGTCTATGCCTATATTTAAAATTTACTCTTTAGTAAAACTATATTTAAAATTGGTGTAAGATAAGGGAGAGAACATGGAGACTTGCTATTTTAATAAAAAATAATCTAAGAGAAAGAGGCAACTCATTACTTCAGAGTAGACTCCAATAGTGTTGTATCTTTGAGGAAGAGACTTAAACCATTATCACAAATCAGTCTATATCAACAAAGTAGGACTTAGCCCCGAATTAAAAACACATCTTTATTAATAACCTTCAGCCATAATTTACGCAATATATTGTACCTCCCCTTTCTATACCTCAGCCATACCCTCTAGACTCTAAGTTTGCGATTTTTCAGTCTTTTTGGGTGCTTTAGAGAAAGCACTTTGTTTGCTTTACTGTAAACTCAATAATAGGGCCCTGCATTCTTTCGCTATTTGTTACTTTTGTTTTTTACTTGTATCTACCCTGTTTAGCGCTGCGGAATATGTCGGTGCACCACAAATAAAGGTTAATAATAATTAATACGGTTAAAAGACCAAAACATTATTCTCAGTAGAAGCAATATACAAAACGTGCATTAGGTGAATCAGCCGAGCGGTGCGTCACATTATGCCTACGTCACACGTGTTAGTGTGAAGTTAAATTTCCTCTGTCAGATGTAAGCTTTCCAGGGGGTGATATTGCAAATCTGCCCTCTCAACAGGCATCTTGTCCTCTGTACCCCATACTCCCAGGAAAACCTAGTAACATACTTTATTGATACTTTATTGAAAATGCAGCATTTAGAGACCCAACATGACTAGGTACCATCCATACATCAATAAATAAACACAACGCAGTAACACAATGAAAACTCCTATCATGGTTTACCATAACCAAGATGTAGGACAGTTAAAAATGGCACATAATAACAAAATGACTGTCACAATCCTAGTAACCAGGCTTGGAATATATATTCCTGGAGAAAGGGACCACGCAGCTAATCCATGTTAGCCCATGGCCCATGCCAGTCCAATAGTCCAAAACAGTCTTACGGTCGTCCTGGGCATTGTAATAACACTATATGATTGCACACACAAACATCTGTAGTAACACTATCCATCTTGGGCCAACATGTCAACCACAGTTGAGGCATTCAGGGGTTTGGGCTTTGTTCTTGGTGGGAAAGGGAAATCGTGGTGTCCTGGTACCAGGTTGCCCTCAGGGCCCACAACAGTCCATAGTCCCAAAAAGTCTAGTGGGCCCACTGGGCATCACATAGACAATGCACACTCTGTACTTAGAATTACACTTTCTTCATGAGCTGCAAAGGGGAATTATTTGTAAGATTTTGGGCAGAAAAAAGAACTTTAAGAACTTTTTAATAAAATAAAGTAAAGAGATACCTAGTGAAATCAAGAAACCTTCCATGTTGCTTTAACGGCTCTTGTTAGCACCCTGCAATGTGAGAGTTAATAATATCAGATAATGTAAGTCAGACAGATGGGGGTCTTTATAGGTAATTTATGCTCGAGTGAGAGCAATTTTTACACTACAACATTGTTTTGGCCACTACAGAAACAGTCAACAGACGGTAATACTATTTAACACATAAAGGCAGTTGTTTCGTATTCGGGAGCCACTTGTTTGAATAAAAATGCAGCACACCATGCCGAATCTAAAAAAAAAAGAATTATATAATGTATGGATGATTTTGAACACATTGATTTTCCCTGTCCCCTTAAAAAACAAGTTATATTAAAAGTTCCTAAACTGTGGTTCTCCGACCACCAGTGGTCCATGAGCTTCGTTCAGGTGTTTAAGAATATAACTGTGATTAAAGATTGTTACACCGGTCTATTGGTTTTTTTGTGTATTTTTTTTTTTATAAGTGTCCAGTAGTGCACAGTGCTTTATAATTATTAAACACATTCAGAAAAACCATTAAATCCTCAGCAATATTCAGGTGGTCAACTAGACTCCATTATACTTTTTCATCCATTAACTTTTTATTAGACAGTAATTCAATTACATCCATTTTGAAACAACTCTTGTTATCCCGCTGATATAGTGTTAACAAGTTTATCTTCTCTTACAACATACATTTTCCGTTTACTGGATAACATTTGAAAAGGTTCAGAATTTTTAAGTCACAACAGTGCTCTCATTATCAACAATAAGGATTAAACTTTTAAGTGGTCCATCAACAAAAGTTTGGGAACCAATGCACTAAACTAGTATTACTACAACTGTAACATATATTTAATTGTCATCCATGGCACCTTATTTTGTCATGGTATCTATAGCACCTTCTTTTGTCATAGTATGATGGCACCATGGATGTTACAGGGTCACTTATGTGTTTCTTTTATGCTGTAGGAGATGATAGACTCTGTTACACACAGCACCATTATGCCGCCATTGTCTGAACCCCACTTTTCTTGGACGGACTTGCTATACAGTGACACATACCCGATACACAACATTCCATCACCAGGTAAGGGGCAAGAAGTCATTGTGGGTTGTGTGTCATTGGGGGCTTAAAAGAGGCACTATATATATATATATATATATATATATATATATATATATATATATATATATATATATATATATTATCTTAGACAGCAGGTGAAGTGCACAAATATGCATAAAAAAAGCTAGGAAATGCTTCAAGGAGTCAGGAGACTGTGGACCCTGTTATATTAGATGCCTGCAAATGCCTTTAACTCTCTAAATGTTTAGATGTATTCTATTGACTCAAGCGCACAATTTACCTGCTTAAGCTTGAATTCGTAAACCCTGCCTTTTTAAGTATGATTTCAGGAGGCGTGATCATATGATCTGACAATATTTAAGCAAGCCCGTAATTTACTTCTTAGGCACAGCCAATAGTAAATAATACCGTCATCATGACGTTAGTTAAACATGGAAGTTAGACAAAATCTGCAATCGGACGCTACAAATGAATTAGTGCTAAGTAATATTTGCAGATGGGGCTCGCAATCAAGCAACCTAGCAATCTACAAAATGCATTAGCTCATCTGTTTCAGTCCATGTGGGTTTCACAATATGTATTAACCCCTTGAGTCCCAGCAGTGATATTGCTCCAAAATAATAGTTAAAAATAATATTTTTTAATTGCATATTTGAGACTGCTGTGCAATTAATTCTGAAGTCTTTCCATACCTTCCCATGCTTTTAAAGTACAGTATTGTGTGTTTAAATACTGCTACAGCTATAATAATTGTTTGGAAAAGCCCTTGCGAGCCTTGTTTAGTGCTCGTAATATTTTTACAGAAACTTGATACTTTTTTCAGTTGCGGGTCAGACTTTATTTGCAGGCTAGAGCTACTGGTCTAATAGAATATTGATTTTGTGTAACTTTAATTATTTCGAGCTCATAATATTCGAGCTGTGCTAAAACCAATGGAGTTCTAAGCCAGAATTTGCATAGTTTTCTGTCCTGTAGTGATTGTTGGCAGGGAACTCATAATCAGATTGTCGGTGCCAATATTAAGAGTGAAAACAGAGTCAAAATTATTCATCATTTTCTTTCAGTTACAGTTTTTGTTTTAGATTATATTAATGTTACAATACTCAAGGCCATTTCCTACATAGTGATGGTCCTTAAAACAGCCCATTGTAGCAGACTGGGCGAAGAGTTCTTTAAGTCATGTGGAAAGCACTAGCAGTTTTAGTTGCCACCTTCCCTTCCCTTTGTGAATGCTTATTAGTTTACAAGGACACATTATCCTGAAAAAGCGGCAGAAAGAAAGATTAAAAAGAAAGTAAAAAATGTTAAAGTCTTTTTTCGTTTCTTTGCTTTCTTAAATTTTTTTCTAGTTATCAAGTTTAATTATCATGATTCTTTACTCATTGAAGATGCAGTTTCATGTTTTCACATGTAGCCCATCATGCCAATATTTATTTTGTCAACGTAACAGACTGCATATGGTGATTTCTACTTCTGAAAACATCATGTATTATTTCCTGTAAATAAAGTTGTATTTTTGTAGCATCCTATAAGAGGAGGGCTATGCTGGCTTATAACATATTTGTGCA
Organism: Discoglossus pictus; assembly: GCA_027410445.1. Classification (NCBI taxonomy): domain Eukaryota; kingdom Metazoa; phylum Chordata; class Amphibia; order Anura; family Alytidae; genus Discoglossus; species Discoglossus pictus. The sequence goes on from CM050175.1 coordinate 57,144,520, forward strand.
TATAAAACAAATGCTCCAATTGCTATAAATTGGCTAGATTAGTGTCAACCAATTTATTTAGTGTGGAGATTAAATTTTATTGCCAACAAGCCGAGTTTCAAATAAAAAAAAATAAAAAAATGTATCTCTTAATATAGAAGGTAATATATTTATATGTATAGAGTGAAAATTAAAGAATTAAGAGTTTATCCATTGCTTAAAATGAGCCAGTTGTTTTATTTTAATAATGATAGGTTTCTGAGCGGAATCTCCCGTGCAGACCATGGGCAACAGAAAGTCGCTTGTGGGCCACATTAGACCCCTGAACAACTAGTTGAACGGCACTGGTTTAGATTACGGCCGCTTAGTAACCCACTATTGTTTTTGTTAGTGATACTCCTACATGCTATTTAGTTTTTAAAGAAGAATTTAAGTTTACACATTAACCATAAATAATCTGAAAAATACTTGGGTTTATGTTCCCACTACACAAGACTCTCTCAAGAGTCACATATATATATATCATATCAGGAGCCCCTTTTAGATGGGTGTAATAGCCCAACACAGTTGCTTAGACACGCACAGAGGTAAATACTCCCTCCCGCTCCCACGTACATCCCTAATTACCATACTGTGATTAATTTCCAGGGATTTATTCAGATGTATGCTGTACTTGCTGGAACAGAAATATCTTCGGGATTTCCCCATTGCAAATAAGCAAATGAGCAGGGCAGGTTGGAGCTGGCAAATGTGTGTCCCAGCATTTTTGTGTTATCAAATATATTACTGCGAGTTTTATGTAAAGCACCCCAAACAGCAGAAAATCTTATTATTATATCTTATATTATTTTTTTATCTCTTGTATAAACAATGTTGCCTAATAATTTTTTTCCTTCCCTGTGTAATAATGATAAATTTAATATAATATAGGTATTATTATTATAATATAATTTACACATCTTACTTCTCAAAAGCCCAGACCAAGCAACAGGTTCTCCGATTCTCAACGTCTTTCTTCATTGTTATGCAGGATGTCATCTTTCACACTTGTGACCTAAAGCCAAGCATACATATGATGGACTTCACACTACCAGTGCCTAAACAGTGACATGTTGTGGGTCTCACCAGCATGAGCCACTGCTGGGCTTGACTTTAGGTCAGAGAAATGAAACGTGGCAGTCTGTATGAGACTAAACGGGGTGAAAGGGGAGGGGGGGTATCTTTAATATATTAAAATCTGTTATTCCAGGAATTTCTGGAAGGTGTAAACTGAATTTAACAAAATACTGAGAGGATGATAAAATGAATTAGGTAAACTTATTAAAACATTTATATAAAGCAAAAACAATTTCAAATGAAAAATGACATAAATGTATAGGTACAGAGTGTTCCATATCTTGTAATTTAGCTGATATTTCCATAAATGAAAAGAAACATTTTTACCCAATTCAAACAGAAAAAATATTCACTTAACGCACAGTTAAAACTTACTCTCCATGTTTTTTATGCATTCATAAATCAGTGTCATAGATAACGGAAAGGAAAAGTTGTTTGTTTAACCCAATAAAAAAGTACAAAGCACGTAGAGTATGTTTTAATCCATCTGTATGTGATACTGCTAGTTGTGTTTGCATTAAATAGATAATATTCTAAAATATGTAAGATCATCTCTCCGTAAATAAACCTCATTGTGCAAAAGTGCCCTGAGTAAGAGGAACCTCAGTGGGTTACACTGCCATTAACAATCGATTGAAATAACTTTTTAGCTTGTTGGTAATTTTGTTTAGCCAGCTTATAAACTAGATACTTAAAGGTTTTCAAGCAAAGCCATATAGATGACCTCCTCATCTGTTTAATCCTCAAAACCATACATAAAAGTCTCCCCTTTTTCAGACTACTAATTTGATCATTGACCTTGGTAGACATGGGTCCTTGCAGTTATTGCAAATGATAAATACCTGTATATACTCGAGTATAAGCCGACCCGAGTATAAGCCGAGGCACCTGTTTTACCACAAAACCCTCCTCCTCCCTTATCACCCTCCTCAACCACCCTCCTCATCCTCCCTCCTTATCCCCCCTCCTCATCCTCCCACCTTACCCCCCCTCCTCAACCCTCCTCCTCAACCTCCGTCCTCAACCCCACTTCTCAAACCCCCTCCTCATCCTCAACCCCCCTTCTCATCCTCATCCTCAACCCCCCTCCTCATCCTCAACCCCCCCTCAACCCCCCTCCTCATCCTCAACCCCCTTCCTCAATCTGCCTCCTCAACCCCCCTCCTCAACCTCCCTCCTCAACCTCTCTCCTCAACCCCCCTCCTCATCCTCAAACCACCTCCTCAACCCCCCTCTTCATCCTCAACCCCCCTCCTCAACCTCTCTCCTCAACCCCCCTCCTCATACTCAACCCCCCTCCTCCTCCTCAACCCCCCTCCTCAACCTCTCTCCTTAACCCCCCCTCATCCTGCACCCGCTCCTCAACCTCAACTCCCCATCCTCATCCTCAACCCCCATCCTAATCCTCAACCCCCCATCCTCAACCCCCCTCCTCATCCTCAAACCCCCATCCTCAACCCCCCTCCTCATCCTAAACCCTCCCATCCTCATCCTCAACCCCCCCCCATCCTCAACCCCCCTCCTCATCCTCAACCCCCCCATCCTCAACCCCCCTCCTCATCCTCAACCCCCCTCCTCAACCCTCCTCCTCCATCCTCAACCCCCCTCCTCAACCTGCCTCCTCAACCTCTCTCCTCAACCTCTCTCCTCAACCCCCCTCCTCAACCCCCCTCCTCCACCTCCCTCCTGAACTCCCCCATCCTCAACCCCCACCTCAACCCCCTCCTCATCCTCAACCTCCCTACTCAACCTTCCTCCTCCCTCCTCAACTCCCCTCTGCAACCCCTCTCCTCAACCTCAAACCTCCATCCTCATCCTCAACCCCTCCTTCCTCATCTTGCACCCCCATCCTCATCCTCAACCCCCCCTCCTCATCCTAAACCCCCTTCTCATTTTACCCCTCTAATTACCTCCATCTCTCCCTTTCCCCTCACTTACCTTCCATCTCCATCTGCAGCTGCTCCTCCGTTCCTCCACGCTCCTTCCGGCTGCGTCGGGACCTGGCCAATGCTAATGACATGACTCGCATGTGACGTCACATCATTAGCATATGCCGGGTCCTGACGCAGCTGGAAGGAGCGCGGAGGAGCAGCTGCAGATGGAAGGTAAGTGAGGGGAAAGGAGGGGGTGTAATTAGAGGGGTAAAGTGAGGAGGGGGGTTTAAGATTAGGAGGGGGGGTTTAGGATGAGGATGGGGGGGATTTAGGATGAGGATAGGAGGGTTGAGGATGGGGGGTTGAGGATGAGGATGGGGGCGGGAGGGAAAGAGCCACGGGGTGGAATGAGAGCCAAGGGGGGGAAAGAGAGAGCCAAGGGGGGGAAAGAGAGACACGGGGGGGGAAGAGAGACACGGGGGGGGGGGAAGAGAGACACAGGGGAAAGAGAGACACAGGGGTAGTAACTCAAGTATAGGCCGAGGGGGCCCTTTTCAGACTTAAAAAAAGGGCTAAAAAACTCGGCTTATACTCGAGTATATACCATACATTATGTGGAGCTCAGAACTTATCCTGCAATGTTTATACATATTTTAAACCTAATTTTAATACATAGGTTTGTTTTTTATTGGATATCGTTTACCTGCTGCCTGTAAATATTTACTACTAGCGACTTGCCCGTCAAAAAATGACGGCAAAGAAATTGTAAGGTAGCTAATGTTGTTTGGTGTATAATAATGAAAGATATAATACATTAATAAATGAATATCTAATGCTGTTTGGTGTGTAATATTAAAATATATAATACATTAATAAATGAATATACTTTACCTATTTTGAAGCATTGTGTTGAAGAGCTGTCAATGTGTTTTGATGTTGCTGCAGCATTAGTGGTGTGGAGCTGCTGTGTAAGCGTGGTGAATGTGTGCAGTGTAATACTGTGCGTGCACGAGACCAAACCGTTAGCGTAGTGGTGTACTTCCGCATTGGCGTAAAATGGAGGGTTATCTGTGGTATGCGTCTTTGCGGATTATACGTACGTGCTTCGTGGTGTTTTTCGAGTTTCGTGTGGTGTTCAGCGAGTGTGTAGTGGTGTTTTACGTGTTGAGAGTGCTGAAACCTCGTTTTCGTTTTGTTCGTCGGCCATTTTTTCTCTCGCTTAGCGATTTTATTAGTGTCTAAAGTGTTTTATTTTTATTTAAATGAAGGTGTAACTTGGTTTTTTGAGGTGCTGGATGGTTCCTCTTGCTGTAGGTAAGCTTTTTATGTGTGTGTTGTGTGTATTTATTGTGTTTTAAATGTTTGTATGTCGGCGTGTTGCGTCCGATGTTTGCGAGGTCGTAATGTTTGCTAACGTGTCTCATATGGTGTTTGCGTGTGTAGCCTCGTTTTCGTTTTGTTCGGCTGCCATTTTTTCTGTCACTTAGCAAATTGTTTAGTGTCTAAACTCTTTTATTTTGAGTGAAATGAAGGTGTAAGTTGTTTTTTTGAGGTCCTGGATGCTCCCTGTTGCTGTAGGTAAGTTTTTTATGTATGTGCTGTGTGTATGTATTGTGTTTTGAATTTTGTAATGTTCGCGAGTTGCGTCCGAGTGTTGCGAGGCCGTAATGTGTGTTAACGTGTGTCGTATGTTGTTTGCGTTGCTCGTAAAATTTAGCGAGTGTCGTAATTGGTGTGTCGTGTTGCTTGCGTTGCGACGTGAAGTTTGCGCCTTTGGCGCTCCATGCCAGCAACTGAGGCCCTCGCCCACTGCCCTCGCTATGACTGATCATGCAAAAAAAAAAAAAAGTCTTTTTTTGAAGGATAGTGATCATATGAAGCCATTTATTATCACATAGTTGTTTGGCTCCTTTTTAAATCATAATGATAACAGAAATCACCCAAATTGCCCTGATCAAAAGTTTGCATACCCTTAGATCTTAATTCTGTGTATTGCCCCCTTTAGCATCAATGACAGCATGCAGTGTTTTGTAATAGTTGTCTGTGAGGCCCCTAATTCTTGCAGGTTCTTGCCTCCAGGTAATGCAAACTCTTTGGTCGTCTTGCATGAACCGCACATTTGAGATCTCCCCAGAGTGGCTCGATGATATTAGGGTCAGGAGACTGTGATGGCCACTCCACAGCCTTCATCTTATGCTGCTGTAACCACTGGAGGGTCAACTTTACCTTGTGCTGAGGGTCATTGTCATGCTGGAAAGTCCAAGAGCATCCCATGCGCAGCCTTTGTGCAGAGGAATGCAAATTGTCTGCCAGTATTTTCTGATAACATGGTGCATTCATCTTGCCATACATTTTTACAAGATTCCCCGTGCCTTTAGAGCTCCCCCCCAAAAACATCAATGAACCACCACCATGCTTTACAGTGGGGATGGTATTCTTTTCACTATAGGCCTTGTCGACCCCTCTCCAAACATAGCGATTATGATTGTGACCATAAAGCTCTATTTTGGTCTCGTCACTCCAAATTACAGTGTACCAGAAGCTGTGAGGAATGTCAAGGAGTTGTCGGCCATATTGTAACCAGGTTTTTTTGTGGCATTGGTGCAGTAAATGCTTCTTTCTGGCATCTCGACCATGCAGCTTATTTTTGTTCAAGTATCTTCGTATTGTGCTCCTTGAGGTTACCTGTGTGTTTTTCTTTGTATTCTGAACAATTCTTCTGGAAGTTGGGTCTGAAATATTTCTTGGTCTACCTGAACTCGGCTTGGTATCAAGCGATCCCCACATTTTTATTTTCTTAATATGTGATTGAACAATACTGACTTGCATTTTCAAGGTTTGGATATCTTTTTTATATCGTTTCCATCTTTATGAAGTTTCATTACCTTGCTACCCAGATCTTTTGACAGTTTATTTCTGCTCCCCATGGCTCAGTATCTAGCCTGTGCAGTGCATCCACATGAGAGCTAACAAGCTCATTGACTATTTATACACAGACACTAATTGCAATTTAAAAAGCCACAGGTGTTGGAAATGAACCTTTAATTGACATTTTAACCTGTGTGTGTACCCCATGTCTGAGACAGGCCCTCAATGTGTGTGACTGTACCTAATGTTTGAGACAGACCCTCAATGTGTGTGACTGTACCCCATGTTTGAGATGGACTCCCAAGGATTGAGATCTAGAGAATGAAACACTCCCTCAGTGTGTGAAACTGACCCTCAGTATGCAACATTGACGTCATTGTTTTGCGAATGATTGTCATGAGACTAGGCTCCACTGAATTTTCAGTTACATACAATATCCTCCCATTTTTTTCCATTGAGTAATGCTACCCCTCCAGAGCCCTCAGAATGAGTAAAATATTGTAGTCAATCCATCTATGTCTTTTCTGTTTGTCTAGGAGTACCCACTATTTGGACATCTTTGCCCCCTGAGCACTGGACCAATGATCATGTGTGTGACTGGCTACAGTATTGCTGTGACAGCTACAAACTGGATGCATCATACATCCCCTTCTCCAGGTTTAATGTGTCAGGTGTACAGCTATGCTCAATGACCAAAGAAGACTTTGTTGAGGCAGCAGGTTTGTGTGGTCAGCACCTGTACAGCCTCCTACAAGACATCCGTGCACATGGTCAGTATGATAGTGACAGGGCATTACATGAGAGTTGCATTATAAAGCAGCACATTGATGTTATGTAGTGTGGGAGTTGTTAACAGGACAGGAATTTTGGTAGGCTGGTAATCCCTTGTGGCATTTCATCTAGTTGAATTGATGTAAGGATGTGTTTTCCTTTAGGTGCACCACTTCTTAGCAGTACGGAGGAGGAGCAGGCACCCAGCACATACAGTAAGTGATATTTTGTTTGTGTTCATAAAACACTTTTTATTTATTAATATGTTAATAAAGCAGTTTCACGACTAAAAAGGTTTAAGGGCCCTGTGGTGCTTATTTAACAATTATCTACATAACATTAATAAATGGTTTGCAGTAAAATCAACAGTTGAAGAAAAAAAATTAATGTAGATTTGAAAATTTTAATTTTAAGAAGAAATCTTCTCTCTGCCTAAGATAAGGTGTTCTGGGGTGGGAGTGGATCTGCCAAGGGGACTCAATTTTTTTGTTTTTGTTGTTTAGTTGTTCAGTCGTGTCAGAGTCTCCGCAACCCCATGGACCACAGCACGCCAGGTACTGTTCTATTTTCTAAATTGAAAGTTTGTATGAAGTTCTATAACAAACTCAACACAATAAACAATGCTGGTTGAGATCTGATGTTGCAAATAACAACACAGAGTTTAGATTTAAAAGATCAAGGTTGCACATAACATATTATAAAAATAGAAAAAGAGGAAAAAATGATTTTAAAAAATTTCAACTTTGAACAAACAAACAATACTTGAATTAAAATTGATATCTGTCCTGTGAGCAAATCGGAATCTTCATATATAATCCAAATATTGTACCTGGTTTGACTAGGAAATTACCGGCAACCAGTCACTCACCAACCCCCGTACTACGAGTTCATCCGGCTCTTGGGGTCGACGAAGGGGGATCTGGGTTTATTTTTATGTTCAGACAGGCGTACATAGGTAAAGTGTAATTATCTGTTTATGTAATGTCTCTAGCTTGCGTTGAGGAGAGGCATGGGTTCCATATTTCTAGAAACTGAGGGTATGTGTTTGCAAAAGAATGTGACAGTCTGTCGTGAATCATTATGGTATTTAACTTTTTTATTATTTCTTGAATGTTTAAAGTAGAAGACTTCCATTTTTGTGCTATATGGCTTTTCATTAATATCATTATGTTTTGTAGCCATTTGTTTTGTTTTCTAGATATCAAGGGATTGGTTTTGCCTAGAAGGCATGTTTTGATTGTGGTGGGGGGTATAGTGATATGCAGGACTCTAGAGGCTAGCTCTAGGACTTCAGTCCCTAACGACTGTACTACTGTACATTCCCTCCAAAATCGTGCCTGGGTTTAATAGATGTTTCCTGTAGACTATAATTCCAAGGACCTTTAATAAGGTTAGGTTTTTTCCCCAATCCTGGTTGTTCCACTGGGTATCCATGTCTTTTTCCCAATTGTTCATAAAAGTTGGCTTAATGTTGACAGGAGGGGATTTTAGAATTATTATTGCATATAAGAGGGAACCAACTGGACTATGGAGTATCCCATCCCTTAATCCTTGTGGAAATTAAGTGTTAGATCTTGCAGTAATTGTAATGTTCCTTTAGAGCAGTGGTTCTCAACCTGTGGGTCGCGACCCCTTTGGGGGTCGAATGATGATTTGCCTGGGTTCTTCACGGTTAGGGTGGTTAAACTGTGGAATTATCTACCAAAGGAGGTGGCGACAGCGAATTTGATAGATAACTTTAAAATGGGGTTAGATATATTTTTGAATAAACAGGGCATTCAAAGTTATCCTAGGTAACTAGAGAAGGAATAATGATCTAGGGAGAAATTTGATCGCCTGTCTCTGGGGTCAGGAATGAATTTAGCTTTTTTCCCCATATGAAACAATTGGCAAAGTTTCAATGGGTTTTTATTTTCTGTTTGCCTTCCTCTGGATCAATTAACAATTATTAATAAATAGTCCACATATTAAAGGGATCAGAAGAGATCTAAAAAGGTTGAACTTGATGGACTAACAGTCTTTATTCAACCTCAAATACTATGTAACTATGTCACCTAAAACCATCAGAAATTTGTTTTTTTGTCTATTCTAATCTGTAATTTACGCTTAGTGGTCACCACAACTTGGGAAATGTTATCAAAGGGTTGCGGGACTATCCTAAGTTGATCAGAAGAGATAATTTGTCCAACTCTCACATCCATATATTACTACTGGGGATACCATAATTCTAACTATGCAGACCTTTGCCGATAGTGTAATATCTTTACTTTTTACTAGCTTATCCAAACTTGCCATAGCTTTCCTCCCCAGAAGTAAAAGTCTTTTAATTTCATAGCTACCGTCACACTATGAAGAAATCTTGGATCCCAGGAAAATAAAATCTGTCACTTCCTCAACTTCTTCCCCATCTATTTGCCAAGAACTTAGAATGCCACTTTTTCATCATGCATTCTCTTCCTTTACCCTCATCAATAGGTCCTTTAGTTCCTCCTCACTTTAAGCCATCAGAGTAGTATCATCGGCTTATCTGAGGTTGTTGATATTTCTTCCAGCAATATTGATTCCGGCTTTGGATTAATCCAGCCTGGCCTTACGCCTGCATATAAATTGAATAATTATGGTGACAATATACAGTACAACCTTGTCGATCACCTTTTGCAAGTTTGAACCATTCTGTTGTCCTATGTTCGGTTCTGACTGTGGCTTCTTGGCCCTCATACAGCTTCCTCAGGAGGAGTATGAGATGATCTGATACTCCCATCTATTTAATAACTTGCCACATTTTGTTATGATCCACACCGTCAAAGGCTTTAGAATATTCTATGAAACAGAAGTAAATGCTTTTCTGGAACTCTCTTACTTTCTCTGTTCTCCATTGGATATTGATAATTTGATCTCTTGTGCCTCTTCCTCTGCGGAAACCGGCTTGCAGATTTGGTAGTTCTTGGTCCATATATTGTTGGGTCAAGTTTGTAGGATCGTAAGGATTACCTTGCTGGCATGTGAAATGAGTGCAATTGTTTGATAATTGGAGCACTCTTTAGCACTGCCTTTATTGGGATTGGGACGTAGACTGACTTTTTCCAGTCTATTGGCCACGGTTGACTTTTCCAAAATTTGTTGGCACAAGGCAAGCAACACTTTCACATAATCTTCTGCTAAGATTTTGAACAGTTCAGCAGGGATTTCATTAACTCCTGAAGCCAAGACATCCTAGGGCCAATCTCACTTTATTCTCCAAGATGTCTGGCTCTAGCTCACTGGACAAACTATTAAGGTTATCACTGATGTTAAGATCCTTCCTATTTAGATCTTCAGTGTATTCCTGCCACCTCCTTTGTTATCTGATCTTCTTCTGTTAGGTCCCTACCAATTTTATCTTTTACCACTCCCTCTTTAGCACGAAAGGTGCCATTGATATGCCCGGTTTTCTTGAAGAGATCCCTTGGCTTACTCATTTGGTTGTCTTCTTCTATCTCATTATATTGCTCCTTTTAGAATGACTCCTTGTTTTTTCTTGTTATCCTCTGGAATTCTACATTCAGTTGGACAAATGTTTTTCTCCAATTTCCACTACCTTTCACTTTTCTTCTTTCCTGAGCTACTTTCAAAGCCTCATCAGAGAGCCAGTTTGCCTTCATATGTTTCTTTCTTTTACGGATATTCTTTGTTGCCATTTCCTGGATAATGTTGCAAACTTCGGTCCAAAGTTCTTCAGACATTCCATCTTCCATGTCTAGTCCCCTAAATCTATTATTAATTCCACTATTATTTATTTCAGATCTGCTTGATTATCCCTCTTTTATTCAGTTTAATTCAAAACTTTGCAATAAGAAGTTTATGATCTGAGCCGTAGTCAGCTCCAGGTCTTGTATTGCTGACTGTATAGAGTTCATCCATCTTTGGCTGCAAAATACAGCACCTTGCAAAAGTATTCACCCCCTTTGCATTTTTTTGTATTTTGTTGCCTCACAACCTAGAATTAACATGGATTGTTTGAGGATTTTTATCATTTAATTTACAGAACATGCTCACAACTTTGAAGATGTTTTTGTTTTTTTGTTTTTTTATTGTGATGCAAACAACAAGTAGGACAAAATAACAGAGAAAGTCAATGTGCATAACTATTCACCCCCCTAAAGTCAATACTTTGTAGAGCCACCTTTTGCGTCAATCACAGCTCCAAGTCGCTTTGGATAAGTCTCTATGAGCTTGCCACATCTTACCACTGGGATGTATATCCATGTGTAGAGTCGTCTCAGAGGCTGTTGGAAGGTGTTTTATAGGACCAGAGAATTATCTTGATAGAATTCTTCTAATCTCTGAGCTGCTTCATTTTATACTCCAAGACCGACCTTGCCAGTTATTCCAGGTGTATTTTGGTTCCATACTTTAGCATTCCAATCTCCTATGATGAGAGTAACATCTTTTCTTGGTGCTATATCTATGATTGTTGGCAGGAATGTAAATACAGACAAATGCTAAGGATTAAGGTGTATAAAATGTAATTTACCACCACAAGGTTTAGGTTTACATAGCCCAATGCCTACAATATCTACTCAAAGAAAAAAATAGAGTTTGCGGCAACCATGGAATTTCTCTGAAGCCCCTTACATGGCACTTCAGAAAATTATTTGGATATATAGCAGTTATGGATTCTCAAAAATTGTAAGTTTGAAATATGTCATATTTATAGATAAGCCTTTAGCAGAGATAATAAATGATATGTAAATTAATAACCATCTTAGCTTACATAATATTTAATTTATATTACTATTTTTTGTTGTTAAAGTGAAACATCGAAGAATTTACTTTCTTCAGATACCCATTTGCCCAAACTATCATTAACAAGCAGAAGACATTTAACCAACTTTTTCCATAAAAAAAAAAACTAGCTTTACAACATTTTATTCATTTAACTATGCTTTAAGTCGGACTACATTAAAGTCTATATATATATATATATATATATATATATATATATATAATTTATATCAGACAGTGGTCATGCTCGATACCCAGGAATTAAAATATAATTTATTAATTTTGTGCATTTTACAAGACGATCACCCATTAATTGCAGGAAGCTTGATTATCATTGTTTATTTTCCTCATATTTCAGGTGATGAAAAACCTGTTTCTAAAATGGATGTAATCAAAAGGCACAAATCTCCCAATCACATCAGGCCTGGTAAGAGGAAATGTGTGATAGTCTTCAAGGAGGAGTACTTTAAACTAAATGATGTGTCTATTGAATTATCTTAAAATATTTAATTCCCATTGTTCAATATGTGTGTAGTCCAACAATGAATGATAATGGTATACCAGAATTTACCCAGCAGAGCTATTAAAACAGATTCACTCAGTAAAGTCCTGTGATCTTATCCATTTTTCATGGCCACCATATTGAGATAGCTGTTCTTAGTAGATTCAGGATTCTGTACTTCAAACAATGTGGTATAACAGCATAGATATAAAGGGATTCCTGTTAGATGAATGTAAAATAAAAGTGACTACCTTGATCTCTGGTGTAATAAATACTCATGTGATATAGAGATCTCTGGTAACAAGTGTCCTAAAACTCCAATGGCTCCAACTCTGGTCTTCCCTTTGGGTTCAGTACTTAAAGCTTAATTAACAAGGCCATAGAACAATGCTTGTGGTCTGAAAAACAGAAACAAGACCAGCGTCTTGAACCTTAATAAGTGGGGATTACATTTTGTAACCCATCAACACAGTGTTTCTGGGTAATAGTTAGCAACACACATTATCATACCGATTAATAACAAAGTTAAACAATTACCTTTTTTTTAAACAAATAATCACCCCTCCTTTTGGGGATTAGAGACTACATAATATTGTATTTCTATTCAGGAGCTTCCAGTTTAGTGTTGACCAAACAGGAATGGTGTAACAGATCCCAGGTCAGAGCTCTCTTTCTATGTCTCAGGTGTACAGAGCTCTCACCTGTGGGAATTCCTCCGTGACCTTCTCCTTTCCCCTGAAGACAATGATGGGATCTTGGATTGGGAAGACAAAGATCAGGGCATATTCCGAGTGGTGAAGTCTGAGGCTTTGGCACGGATGTGGGGCCAGCGGAAAAGGAACGACAGAATGAACTATGAAAAGCTCAGCAGAGCTCTAAGGTGAGTTTCTGAACAGATATTGCTACCTATAGATACACAAGTATGAAAAATACTTATGGCATTAAAGTCATAATCATATTGTCCTTTTTCAGGCTCAGTAGGCCAATTCAGAAAAACAAAAAAGAACAGGAAATAATATTTTGCAAAATGCTTAACACTAAATAGACTTTATACTAATGAAACCAGAAATGCAGGAAATATTTATTTATTTTATTTAATCTCACTGCAATAAAAATGTTCCATGCTCGTAGACTTGGAATGGAACACAAATACTGATTGCTGTACTCCTGATCGTTATGATGGCACTTGTGTGGAAGGTGCACAAAAACTACTAACCCTAAAGCTGGGTGAATCTTTATAATAAACAAAATAAATGTTTAAGTATAATTTATATGGATAATAAATCCCCCATAAACAATTTAGATGATAAGGACAAAAAACAATATAAATATTCAATATCTGAAACTCATCAGATGTCTAAATAATAGACTAATACAGTCATTATGTCTTAAAACAGTAGATAGAAACGAATTATGATGGATATAAAAAGACATTCCAAAATTAAAGATATAATAAATGTAATCAATACCATATAAGACCAATCAAAAATCTTTTGTAACATGACTATAGACTTTCTAAGATCTAAATATCCTAAATAATTTACTATCTTTCTGGTTTTATTTGGATTCAGTAGGACAATTAGAAGAAATGTTTGAGATAAAAGTTGAGATGCTCTTTTGGGAATAGAATAAACCGAGATGGACTTGCAGTGACACCTCACTTACCATCTTTAAAAATTGCTCTATTAATTCTCTGATCCCAGAGTAATAGATTTTCAACTTCTTGGACTGCACTCTTCCTGTTCTCGCTTATGTATGTGCCATGTTTAATAGGTATGGTGTAAGGCTACCCTACTTCTGGATTGCTACCTTGTCATGGCTAAGGGGCTTGTGTACCTATCAAGACGTGCAGGTCCTAGCAGACAGGTCAGACAAAACACAGATCACTAGAGAAGGAACTTGCAACCAACTTGAGTATCTTTGCCAAGAAAACCATATGGATAAGCACAACCAGAAACACAGACAGATGTGCCTGGAGTGCTGCGTCCATATGGTCACTGAGAGTCGCACACTCCTGAAGGACAGAGCAACAACAAGGCCATGCCCACACGGAGGGGCTTCACACTATATGTTTGGTAACAGTATTACACTGGTTGTTTGAATTACCTCTCTGTGGGTGTAGCCTTAGGTCACAGCTGTGAAACAGGGCACCTACATGAGAGATAGAATGGGCATTCCAAGAAGGTGGAAAACTGTTACTCCAAGGGCTTCTTAAAAATAAGTGATGTGTAAAATCAATATGAGGATAAAATCAATTAATCAACCTAGTTAAAATATTTAAAAAAAAAACGTTTTTTATTTTTGCTAAATAGTCTATTAAATAGCTGTGTGGGAAAACCTGACAATGAAATACATCCGTTGGTAGAATTTATAAAAAAAATTCAACTGTAGCATGCATATGAATCCCATGTTCATTCATAACTTCATATAATTTATTAACCACTATCATTATTACGGTCATTATTACATTTGTATAGTTTCACCTTATAGCTCTCTCTCTCAATTTCTACCAGGCAGTTTTAAGAATCTACGTAGTGGTCATACAATAGGATTTCATTTATGTATTTAGTAACTGATTAACAATAAAATCTGAAGAAATTATTTCTATGTAGATTTTAAAACTTACATTTTAATTTTAGTGTTTCAGAAACAAGTGGAGCTTTCTCCCACTGCTCCTATTAGGTGTCTAAAAAATAGAAGAACATTTGCCCAGGAGGCTGTTATTTATTTATTTTTTTTAAACGGGCTAGTGGTCACAGCAGGGAAGCAGGCAAATAAAGACTTAAATTAGGACAGCTTCCTGGGCAGACCCTCTCACGTGGATACCATATATAAGAAATCTGAAACACTAAAGTGCAAGTTTTAATAGCTACATTATTTTTTATTGCTAATCTGTTATAAAACAAACTGATGAAACCCTACTGTACGACCAATACAGTGGCCCATTAGGGCACTGCCTTACTCCATTTACCATCATACAGTTTTGATGATAGTAATCTGTACTCATTTATAGGCATTATTATAAGACCGGGATCCTGGAGCGTGTGGACCGGAGGCTGGTGTACAAATTTGGGAAGAATTCATATGGATGGCACTGAAAGGAGGAGATAAAGCCGTTTATCCCATATTGGGCATTCCCAAAGCTGCTCTGGAGTAGTGTAACAGTGTCTCAAAGATGTGAATACAATGTATATAGATGGGTGTTATGTGTCTAGAGTTGAGTATCATGTATATCAGTGATGGGCAACCAATTTCACTTGAAGGGCCTCATATGAGGTCCCTGAGCCCTTAAAAGGGGTCGCACTGTCCTTTAAACTGACTTATTTTACCCAAAGCAACATGGTAAAATTGTTCTAGGAAAGAAATTAATTGTTAATAGAGTTGTAGGGAATGAGGAGAAGTATTTAGGTGTGCAACTGGGTATTATTTGGTTTTAGATAGAATTGTTGAAGCTGCATACTCTCCCACACCAGCGAACAGACTGCGGGCCGCATCAAAGGTGCCTCAGGGCCTCATGCGGCCCCCAGTCCGCTTGTTCCCCATCACTGAGGAATATAGTATTGGAAGCACAAAGTGCTGGATAACATGGGTGAAATTGTTGTGAATGGTTGGAAAACTTTATATTATGACCTCTTTTACTTGAAGTATTTGTATTGCGACAGATAACTAAAAACCTGTAATGTGTAAAGTCCTGTAAAATAATTCACTGATGTCAACTCTGTATGTGTTTGTTACCCTATGGGGAGTAAGTAACTACTAACGTGCCAACTCTAGCACTGCATCCTTTAACATATGGCTCAAAAGTGTTTAGCATTGGGTGCAATGTATAAAGACCTGTATATAATGTATATAGACAGCCTACATTGGCCATAAAGAGTGCCATCCCCTGCCTGCACATATCCCTCATAAACAAAATGTAAATATTTGTAAAACTGTGAATTCAGATGCCATATTTTGGAAATGTTTGTGTCCTGGCACATTTTAAACCTGCAAAATAAATATATTTATCAGTTCCTTTTTTCTTATTGAAATCACTTGAATAACTTGGTACCTCAATGCAAGTTTTTATGCAAACAACGTATGCAGTTTGTGATGGTTTCTCCCAGTAACATATATGGAAGGAAAAAGCCAATCTAAGCACATATACATGTCTCAGACAGTACAAGAAACCTGATTTCCCATATAATATTACACAGTGATTAGCTGCTAAGGATTCAGGGCAGTGACATGCAAATGAGGCTCAAAATATATATTTACTTGACTAATTCTGTCTATTTATTTCCAAATATGTTATCACCTGTTGGTCAATAAATGGCTCAGTCCTTTGTTGAATCTAGAAGAAGGTATTTCTATGTCACAAGGTATATGCTTAAGCAACAACAAAATTAAGTGCTCAATCAGAGAATTAATTAACCTTAATAGTTAGTTCTATGGATATAATAACCCACTCAGTGAGCAGCCTCTTTTTTATCACTTGTGTCCTTCACAGGGAGAAATATCCTGTAGTATATTAGTCTGGTTTCCCCCAATAGAGTGATCCAGCCGAAATACCAGGCAGTCCGACCCTGAACAGGAGAAACAGCAAACCCAAGACATACATTTCAGAATTTGTTTGGCCTACTTTGTGGGGTGCAGCTGATAACTACCTAAGGTAGAGTGAGCAAGGAGTACACAACTGGAGCCCCTATCACCCCAAGGGTCATTTACATAATCAACAAAAACAGCGGTGCCTTCTTTGGTATTTGTTTATTCAAATGACTCTTGGAGTTTAGTCTACCTAAGGATGAGACGTGGACTCCTTATTCACTGTGCCTTATTGAGTTTAGCTACAAATCACTGACGATGCCCAATCAAGGCCGAAACATACATCTGGGGATTGCGGTTTCTCCTGTTTAGGGTCGAATTGCCTAGTACTTTGGGGCTGGATCATTCTATTGGGCGAGACTAGACTGATATACTACATTTCTCCCTGTGAAGGCACAATGGGCTAAAAAAGGCTTCTCTACAAGTGGGTTATCATGTCCATAAAACTAACCCATTAATGTTAGTCTGTGTTTGGATTGAACGCCTCTGACTTGGGTATCTGTTTTTACAATGCCTTTACTTTTTTGCAAATTATGTTCCCCTAATCTTACTGAAATGCTTAAAGGGTCAATGTAAATGCCAGGTAAAGGGTTGCTCACCATTTTTTCGTGCAAGAAATATTTGTTTATAAAGTTTTCAATAAAGTCATCTGTACAATAAACATCAACATAAAGCCAAATAGCGCTTTCCAGGTGCCTCACACCAATATAAGAGTAATTGTATAAAAACATGAAAACACTACTTTATGGTACCATAAATATAGCGCAAGATAAAAAGGACACTGTAACAAAGTACTAGGGGTAGCAGGGTAAATCATATGATCCTCAAAGAGATACCTCCTAGCTGGAGTGTGTGGCAACAGCTAAATGCTGACTCATTAATAATATGCAAAAAGAGAGCTCCAAATCCTACAATTGAATGAACCTTTGTACAGGCCCAGTCCATATTTAGGCAATATACATTCCCTTAAAATGAAATCATTATTAGAGCTTTAAGGCCATTTCGTCACAAGTAAGCGGCTTTGTCAAAGGCAAGTATTATACACTATATATAATAAAACTACTGAAAAATTAAACAGCTTCCAGGTGACTTCAGTGGCTTCCAAACAAACAATGTGTGTCATGTGATAGGAGAGAGCTGGAGACAAATGTCTTTACAAATAGCTTTATTGTACAATTTATAAACACACATTTTTTTTAACCAAGAACAACTAGATGCAGCCTTTTATACACAGCTTAAATTGGCAGTATAGTTACTGGCACAAGGAGGTGGAGAAAAGCTAGTCAGCTTAAGGGGGTAAAAACTATTTAAAAGTAAGAAAAATATTAAGCTTTTGTTTAAATATAATAGAGTGTTCCTTTAATTCTGTCCCCTTGTCACTCAATTTGTAGCAGACCACCTCTATCACTGATAACACTAGAAACTAAAGAGCAGATCAGACCCCCCAGACCACCAATCCCCATCTATTTTAGGAATCGGAGAACAATATACTGTATATTTCACCATGCTAAATGCCGGGTAGCTCTTTGTCTGTCTCAAACCAGTGGTGGAGCTTGTGAAAGGAGGGCACCCCGTGCAAACTAATTTGGGAACCCTCTTTGCAATATCTTTATCCACCCCTTTGGAAACAATACAAAAAGCTAAATATTCATGTGATGGCCAAATCACCCCCATGATGATGTATTATGGTTATTTTATAGATCACCTTTCTATACAATAATTATCTGCCAGTCTCATCTAGTAAACTAGGACTCCTTATTTTCTGCCAGTAGCAGAGGGAGCCTACCTTGTTGTGGACCCCGGTGCTTTGCACCTGTTGCGCCAGCAGTAGCTCCGCCACTGAAACCTGTGTAACTGTGAAAAAATATTAGGCAAATATTCATACAACATCCTCTGTGACCCCTAGAGGGAGATATATCCAAAGTTATATCATCAGACATAGACAACTTCACAGAATGCGAGTTCAAATTACACATGGATACCTATACCTGTGGCTCCCAAACCTCTCCTCAAGGTCCCCCAGACAGGCCAGGTTTTTGATTTCACTGTGTATGAACACAGGTGAGTTAATTAGTATTCAACAGGAGTCTCTGATTTTCTCACCTGTGTGCACACACTGTGAAATTGAAAATCTGGCCTGTCTGGGGAGCCTTGAGGAGAGGTTTGGGAATTGCTGTCCGATACTGAAGATGCTTAAACTGTTGAGAAAAATAGACCCTCCAAGCACCAAAAACAGGTCTTTTTTAACTTGTGAAATAAGCACATTGTAGGAAGAAATTAATGTATAGTAAAACAGTCAATGTCTTATTTACTGTGACTTGGTAAGAGAGTTTATTAAACGGAAATAATCAGTAATCTAAGATATGTCGTGTGGGGTCCAACAAACACTGTATAGAGCTAATTTGACTTTTAACCTGAAATCGCTGTTTGTTTTTTAGAAATTTCAGATCTAGCCCGTTGTTTAACCTCCCTGGTTATGACAATATTTTTGACATAATCACGTCCCCCATTCTGATCTCCTCCCCACCCAGGCCCCCAATTCTGATCTCCCACCTCTCCTCCCAGGACCACCAAGGACCCCGACCCCTCACCCCCCAGGAACCCCACCACGATTCCCCACGTCTCTTCCTCAGCCCCTAGACCACCGCCCCCCCCCCCCCCTCGAGTTACCGCCCCCAGCACTGTCATTGCAACCCCGAGCTACGCTCCGGATTACCGCTAGAGTGGTTAAGTGCAAAGAAATCCACAGCACTGACAGCTGCAGTGTCAGCAAGTAGCTGCTAGATGGTGCCGTCCGGTTTCAGGGAAGGCTCTAATTATTCCCTCCTCCGACGTGGCGAAGCCATCGCTATTTTTGTGGTGGGCACTCGGCACTCAAGGGCGCCTCTCATAGCTCAATGCCTCTTTTGTCGGTGCGCCTTATATGCATTGTGCAGCAGTAGTGGGAAAGATCTGCAGTGCCATCTAGCGGTTGGCGGCGGCACTGCTGCTGCCAATCTTTTGCATAGGTGAAGCGGGACAGGACCGAAATTTCCCATTGTAAGCCTTATTTTGTAGCATGCCAAGCACGGCATGTATGACACTGCAAGAGCTATGCAGGGACACTTTAGACTCCTTTACTTCTCCCGGACAAAGGATCTCAAACTTTATGAAGCCAGAAACCAACAAAAAAAAACCTCTGTGCAGCAGGCCAGTTTTGCAGAAGTCTTTTTACTACTGTGCTTTGACATGTTTAACGAACACTGCATAATGAAACAAAGCATAATTAGATAGGGGGAAAAAATCCTCTCTTTTATCCCACCCGTCATTTCCTTTCTGTGCGGCATACTGGCAGATAACATCAGAAGGTCATATTCATGCATATCAATGTGGTTTAAATAATACAATAGGCCTTTATGCAACTTTTATAGGTAATTAGGAGGGTGTGTGTTTATAAACTAATGATCTTCCATATAGTCTTACTGAGAGCACTGGCAGATGCAACCGCCACATTCCCATTGTGCAGACAGACATTTGTGTATTCAATTTCTCCTCCCACCTCAGAAAGATGATCTCCTAAAGCCAAAATGGTAGATTCCATAGCAGCATAATTGCATATAACAGATAATACATTGGAGGCTGTATTTTTAAAAAATTTAAAAACATGTTGCACTTTTAAGTGTAGTGGTTCAAAACC
This sequence comes from Discoglossus pictus, assembly GCA_027410445.1. Classification (NCBI taxonomy): domain Eukaryota; kingdom Metazoa; phylum Chordata; class Amphibia; order Anura; family Alytidae; genus Discoglossus; species Discoglossus pictus. The sequence continues at coordinate 57,164,654 of CM050175.1, forward strand.
GTGAAAATCCTTAAATATATATTTGAGTTTTCGGATCTATCCCTCTTTGCCTGCGCATTGCTTCTGCAGCTCTGACAGCTCCAGTTACAGGTGGCATCCGCCAGAGGGCGCTGTGAGTTTTCGGGCATTATCAAGTTCCAGGGAAGGCAAAGGACTATTTTCTCCTCCAACGTGGCACAACTCGACGGCGCTGAATCGACAGTGAGGCCATCGCTATGTCTGGCGCGGGCACTCTGCCATCCAGGGCCTCAGGCGCACCTCTCATGGCTCAAGGCCTCTTCTGTCAGAGATGGTGTCTGATTTTGCGATGGTGAACAGGGAAAGGACTGAGTTTTCTAGCACATTAACAACATTTCATGTGATTCTTTCTTGTATTTAATTTTTTGCTGTTTTATTGTTTGTTCATAGTTACATCCATATAACAATTTCATACATATATATTGTTTATGGCTTATTTTGGAATGGAAATTAAAGACTGATTTGCTGTACTATCCTTTATTTTCTAAAAATATTGAGATATAGTGCCTTTTTGAATAGCAGGATAGGCTAATTAGGAGCATTGTATGAACTGGATGAAATTTATGATAACAGAGCATTCTTTGGACACCAGGTAAAATAATCGCAAACTCCACCACTAATCAGTATGTTGCACTATTAATGTTGAGTTTATTGTTCTTGAAATGGAAACATGACACATCCATTTTAAAAGTTTGTCAGTCTGTTTTATCAGAGAAGCCATTAGTTTTCAGTCCTTTCCGTGAAACATCTGCTGTGGTTCAAGTCTGTGATCCATATTTTAAGTATCTTCAAGACGTCACATGCACGCCACGTCATTAGCATTGGCCGGGTCAAGACGCAGCCGGATGGAGCGCGGAGGAGCAGCTGCAGATGGAGGTGAGGGAAAAGAGAGAGGGGGAGGTATTTAGAGGGGTAAAGTGAGGAGGGGGGGTTGAAGATGGGGGGGTTGAGGATGAGGATGTGGGGGTTGAGGAGGAGGATGGGGGGTTGAGGATGAGGATGGGGGATGGAGGATGAGGATGGGGGTTTGAGGTTAAGGAGGGGGGTTGAGGTTAAGGAGGGGGGCTGAGGAGAGAGGTTGAGGAGGGAGGTTGAGGAGGGGGGCTTGAGGATGGGGGCTTGAGGATGAGGGTTGAGGTTGAGGATGGGGGGTTGAGGGGGAGGGTTGAGGAGGGGGGCTGAGGACAGAGGTTGAGGAGGGGGGTTGAGGAGGGGAGTTTAGGATGAGGAGGGGGGTTGAGAATGGGGGGTTGAGGATGGCGGTTGAGGATGAGGATGGGGAGGTTGAGGTTGAGGAGGGGGGTTGGGATTGAGGTTGAGGAGGGGGGTTGAAGAGGGAGGTTGAGGAGGGGGGTTGAGGATGAGGAAGGGGGTTGAGGAGGGAGGTTGAGGAGGGGGGTTGAGCATGAGGAGGGGGGTTGAGAAGGGAGGTTGAGGAGGGGGTTGAGGAGGGAAGTTGAGGAGGGGGGTTGAGGAGGGTGGTTGCAGAGGGGGGTTGAGGATGAGGAGGGGGGATGAGGAGGGAGTTTGAGGATGAGGAGGGGGGTTAAGGAGGGGGCTTTGGGATGAGGAGGGGGTTTGGGATGAGGAGGGGGGGTTTGGGATGAGGAGGGGGGTTTAGGTTGGGGATGGGGGTTGAGGATGAGGAGGGCGGCTGAGGTTGATGAGGGGGCTAAGGATGAGGAGGGGGTTGAGGAGGGAGGATGAGGAGGGGGCTTGAGGAGGGTGATAAGGGAGGGGGATTGAAAGAGACACAAGGAAGGGAGAGGGGGGAAGAAACACAGGGAAGGGAGAGGGGGAAGAGACACAGGGGAGGGAGAGGGGGAAGAGACACAGGGGAGGGAGAGGAGGGGAAGAGACACAGGGGAGGGAGAGGAGGGGAAGAGACACAGGGGAGGGAGAGGAGGGGAAGAGACACAGGGGAGAGAGAGGCGGGAAACAAGAAAAGGGCACACAAGAGGGGGACACAGAGGGCACAAGAGGGACACAGGGTGCAGCACATTTACCACCCTCGGCTTATACTTGAGTCACTAAGTTTTCCCATTTTTTTGTGGTAAAATAGGTGCCTCGGCTTATACTCAGGTCGGCTTATACTCGAGTATATACGGTACCTCTTTTTCATTACTGTGGCGCAGCACACAGTCACATGCACTTGACTATAAAAGGAAAGGACCAGAACTGCACGAAATGGTGAGAATTGTGGGTCTGCTGCCCTCCAAGTGGTGAATTGGCATTTAATCTAAAGCTCACATCTCTTTAGTCAGGTTGGTTCTATTTACATTTCTGGCTTCAAACTGTATAGTTATTTATCTGTGTATGCTCAAGGGTGACAATCCCTGATGAGTGGAGTTCTCTTACCCATTGCATGCATCATTTTTGCGATCCAGTTTGGTTCAGAATTGGAGGATTTGCAGACTGATTTTCTAGCAACAACAAGCATTTCTTGAATGGAAATTCTGATAAGTTTGCCGAAATTCAATATATATTTTTCCTAAGTTGTAATTGCTGGAATTTATAGTTAGCCACTGCTACATGCCATGGTTTGCGGTATTTCTTCTTCTCCTCTAAATGTTTGCTTGACCCACTGTAGCAGGCAAAGATGACTTGCTCATTAAGGGCCACATTCCCCTTCTAATTCTTCTAGAATTATGTCTTAGACCCTGTCAAACAAGTTCTAATCCAAACCCTCCACTCTTTAGGATTTCTGGGTCCAAGAATTCAACCCATTACAGTTTTCTAGGCACAAGGAACTCGTTTTTAAACTAGCTGGAGAAAGGTAGACAGATCTGGGTGGTGCCATACATTCAGGTGGCTGGAGACAGGCAGATGTCTTGGCACTACTGTCTCAAAGTTGAGCAGCACTTGTCAGGGAATGGTTATCAGCAGAAGGGCACATGGGTGGCAGGAAACGTCCCAGGACTAACAGGAAACTGGACAAATAGGTACCTCGGGAAGATGGCTGACAGGGAGATGGTTTGAGCAGGTATATCTACAGGTGGGTAATAAGTACCTAATGAATAGCATCTAAGCTTGGGAAACACTGAGGAGACTGAGCTGACTCCTCACCATACATGTTCTCTGGGGGCTGTAATTATCCTTGAAATCGAGTACACCGTTCTAAGTTCATTCCTCATCCCAGCTGTGCTCTTTGATAGCATTTGAAAAAACAAGGACGCACACAGGTAAAAAAAAAAGATCTACCTCTACTCAGTTCATTCATGATCCTGTTAGGCCTTTAACATATATAGGTATCTCCATATCATTATGAGGATCCTTCCTTAATTATTCAGATCTTCTTGCTCACATTTATATTCTAGAAATACAATAGCCCTGTCCCAACCCAAGGGGGTCTGCTTTAACCCCAAAACCTCCTGCCTTCTGTTACATGAATTTTCCCCTGAGGGTTGTAAATTGATGGGCTTCTTGGTACCTGGCATACAAATCACCAGCACGAAAGCAGGATCAGCATAATCAATACAATCTGCTCTTCAGTGGCCAAGCAGTCCAATCCTACTGGCAGATTGTTGGGCATTGTCCTGCTGGAGGCATCCTGTTTCCGCTGCAGGATTTGGGCACAGGAGGGTTTGATAAGATAACAATAGCCCTAAAGCCAGATTATCTTTTAATTTAGAGATAAAGCAAGATGGGTCATATCTCTTGTTTTTTATTTCTGTTATCTGGTTCAGATTGGCTTTAGAGTCAATTTTCTTAATTGAATAATATGTAATGTGCAAAAAATGTATGATATATAAAACACACAACAAGGTTTAGAACTACAGTTAGTGACCATTACATATGTGTTGGCGATTAATTTGCCTGTAATGCTAAAGTTTTTTCTTAATATTTTTACCAAAGCTTCAGAGCTTTCATTATCTAAATATCAGTCAGTAATGACAAGTGAAGTGGTCAAAAGAATCCATGTTTACAGATGAAATGTAAATCAGAAGGCTATATTCCAGAAACTGGGTACCCCATGAACCTTTCCAGTACCAGCAACTTTTATCTTTGATTACAAGAGAGCTTTTTCTTACTTTTGGATTATAATATTACAAGTCAGAGATGAAAAGGGTCAAAAATAAGTACTGGTATATTTTATGTAAAGGTCTGTGTTTGAAGTTTATATTTCAAAGTGACCTAAAAATTGTTCTTAGAAGGGGACCCATAATATATGAACATTTATGTAAAATATGAACAGAAGAAACTTTTTATAAATTTAGAGTGATGAAGCTTTTAAAGATACTAACAACACTAAAAAATATACGTTGGGAGCTTGGAGTTGTATCATAATCGAGACCTCCTTTCTGCAGGGCTCCTCAAACTGGCCAAAGTTCCCTATTTTCTCAACACCAGCTAGTAAATAACGTATATAACAACACCTCCTTCAGGACTGTGCCAAAACAACGCCTCCTTAAATGAGAATTATATTTTGTCACACCATCTATAATCGAAAAAAAAATAATTGAGAGTTGATCAAATACCATATATCATGGTTAGGACAAATCCATCCCCTCACTGCCTACCTATTCCTCTACAGTAGTCACAAACAGAATCTTTACACACAAAAAAAGCTTTAATAAATTCATATGGAATAATAAAAAAAAAAACAAGGATCAACAAAACAACAATGCACACTCATAAATCCGCAGGGGGAATCTATGTGCCCAAACTGAAAAAATATTACACAGTGGCTCAACTAGACCAAGTAACTTATGCATGAAACCAAAGGATTTACTCAAATTCCACGATTTAGAACACTGTTTGTGCTAACAAAAGATACAAAATCCCTATATAAGACACTCTTTAGCATTATGGAATAAATAAAAAAATAAATGGAACCTAACCAAGAAAAAAAAACTCTCCCCTTGCTCCAATGATTCAAAAATATTAACCGAAAATGTTGTCCCAGGTAGACATTGTCCCAATGACAGGGATCATTGTCCAATATAATGTTTAGTACTGTACAAACTTCACTAACTAGAAACTTTAAGTTTATGAAATCCTGGGAAATAAATTTAGGAAAAACCATTGACCTAGATCAGACATAGAGGTAGCAGACATGCTTTATTAACAGAAACATCATTAGAATGTCTACATAGAATACATCTAATGCCTTCCATGTTGTATAACATTTTCTTGAACACTCCACTTTATAGGATGTAACCAAGAAAGCTCCTTAATGCATATATTATGGGATTTCTCAATAGTGAATCATTTATGGATTAAGCTAACTTTGTGTAAAGTTTTGACTATTCATGTAGATCCAGTTCACTGGCTTCTAGGACTACCTCATGAGCTCCCATCAAAACATACGGCTACAATGACTGGTTTTATATATTCTTAAAAATTATCCAGCACATTGAAGGATACAAAGCATACATTTAGGAAGACTTGGACTCCATGGTTATGCTCCTTGCCTACTAAGAAATGTATTGTGTACCTTAATCAAAGTGGAGGCCTTGAAGACCATCTATTACATTAAGAAATACATCTGAAACCAATAACTATATAATGCCAAAGAAAAGACCCCACATTGTCTTAAAAATGGAAACAACATTTATTTATTTTGTAGAGCTACCACAAAACAGTTGAAACACGAAGCGGCAACAAAGTATTACCAAATAATGAACAAAAAAAACCAAAAGGGAAAAAAAGTAAAATAAGAAATAAAAGGTAAAAAGGAAATGGAAGAACAAAGAGAAAGTAAAGCATATAAAACTGAGACTATATGTTTTATTAAATCTTTATTTGTATAAAACATTACTTTAAACATGCTGCTAAAACATTTACAATTGATTTGGCTTTATTATCAACATGAACCTGGCTATTATGTATTAATCTCCAAGCAGACCAATTCTGTTATAAACTAATACATGTATTTGCTAAAACGAATTAATTCTATGTTATAGGCCATTTAGACTAAAATGCTTGTTGTTTTCTTTACATGGACAAATAAAGAAGAAAAACATGTCAGAAAGGCACATCATACCCCAACACTCAACACTAAGTGGCAATAATAAAGGGAATTTACATTCACTCTGCCTTCCCTGATGAAGTCTAATTTGTAGACAATGATTCTTGATCACAGTTATTGCAGCAGTTTATTATATTTTAATAATTCTGTACATAGTAATAGCACTTCATCATTGGCACCATGCACTAAAGCACCTTAAATAATTTTTAGTCAATCTGCTACCAGTCAACTCCAAAAAGATTCAGATAAATAAAAAAAAACTGCCCTGGATAGAAATCTTTTCTTTTTAAAATTGTTTTATTCTTTAAATGCATGTATTACAGTGCATCATAATAAATTAATTTTAAAAGGTTTACACAATGTCAGTCCTTGGGGACACTCTTTTTTTTCTTTCTAATCATTTACACATTACTGGCATAGAATATAATTGGGAATGGATAATAGGAATGGATAATTGTGAAAATTCTGATACCTTAGTATTGTTTAAGCGTCTTACAGCATGACTCTCGTAATATGAATTGATTCCCTGTGTTGTTCTGTAGCGCACAGGTGACCAAGATGGCAGTTTATAGGTGAGAATAGAGTGAGGAAACAGTTCTTAAAGGTCATGGGCGATGACTTAGCAAGTCGACCATTATAATGATGCTAATAATGTCAGAATCAGCTTATTATTAGCCTTTACAATTTAACTTCCAATGTTTACCAATATCTTTGCCAAGTTTTTTTCATCATTGGGTAATAAATTGATTGTATAGAAGTGTAATTATAGATTTAAATATTTATATATTATGAATTCAGTATTTTATCCAAACATGTTACATTATAGACACATATGGGCTATTTTATAGTGTTTTTCAAATTTTTGAGTTTTTCATTACCATGAAAACAAATCATCATACATACGTAATGGCACACTTGTCATAGCACATACATATTGATCATCTCCTTCAGAAATCTGGTACAATAATTCTCAAATCCTTAAACAAAAATAAACCAAATAGTGTTGCATCCAGTGAGAAGGACAGGACAGTAAAACATGACAATTCAGTTGTGGTTTAGAATAGTGCAGAATATTTATAAAAGTTACATTTCGTACCAGTATCAAAAATGTGCAAGAACATAAAAGAAAATAAGAACTAACAAACCAACAGAAAACCTAATAAATAGCATTATTATCAGAGGGTTCATTGTCTGGTAGTGTATATATCAAGCCATGAAAATAAACCCTACTGCTTAATCACATGCTTTCCAACAGTGCATCTCATGGTGTGTCTATGCACTCATTGGACCATTTTAAAAAGTACTACCTGGTATCTCCCCATCTGGTTCGCTATCTTGTTATGGCAAAGGGACTTGTGTACTTCAATGAAGCTGTGAGCTTTCCATGTAGGGTCACCAAGATAGGCAGGTCCTAGCAGAGAGGTCCATTGAAGAAGGAACTGGCATCCCAAGAGCCTTATAGATTAGTACTACCAGAGACATTACCTGGCGTGCTGCCCCATATGGTCACGGAGAATCAGACATGATAACCTGATATGTAAATGTATAAGTAGATGCACATGATTAGGATCTTCACAGTCTTCCCTATAAAAATGAAGACGAGAAATCCTCCTTTTGCAGTGTCCAAATATTTGCATGCTGTACTAGTGTGAATCACTTATACTATGTGTCAGGAAGTCTCTTAAAGGAGCTGGCAAGGAGTTCACATATTTTTCTATGAATATTTTATTGTAGGTCCATATTACATTTCTAAATATCATTTTGTATGATTGTACAATATTTCTAACACCTCTTTACTCCATTCTGCTATGGTGGGGAGGTCAATTTTCTCTTTGGGAATCTGTATCAGTGGTGAGAAGGCAGTATCTATAATCCCTAGGAACAATAATTACTGGGATTTAGAGCTTTATTTTGAATATATGCTCTATTCAATTTAACATCTAAATCCAGAATTTAGCTACCTGACCACATTGCCCTATATAATGAATAAAATCCGTTAGCATTTTAAGCATGTGACATTAATTTGCCCCATAAAAGAACATTGTGCGTATTGAGGCTGGAGGTGATGAGCTTCTTTAAACAGATGAGTTTTAGTGAGGATTTGAGTCAGGAAGATAGTCTAGTGGAGCAAGGCATGGAGTTCCAAAGAATAGGGGCAGGATAAGAAAAGTCTTGAAGGCGGAGTGACAGGAGGTGATGGTTGGATGGCTGGTTCTTCTTTCTTAAATTTATAAAAATTGAACTTTTTTTTTTTTGAAGAGTCTATGACATCCAATTACAGATCTGGTTGATTAGCTAATTTCTTCCTGATATTTTCAGGCTTATCCTATTATCTGAATGTACAAGATAGAACAAAATGGGTATGTGGAAGATTGTTCTGCTGAAGCATCTAAATTCGAATATTTGTATGTTTCTCTATTAACTAGTTACCATTAAATATAGTCCATACTTCTCCAAGCCTTTGTTTTATTTTCTTCCTAATCCAGATGAAAAAGCGGTCCTTAAAAAAAAAAAAGCACTACCAGCAATAAGAATGGTCATGCCTATTGGTTCAGAATATCTGGGGACAATTCGCCTGACTTGCCACAGCACTCTTCAAGAAGGTGACTCCAATCATGATAGAGTCTTGCCTGCTGGGGATCCCTACCAGAAATCTATCTCTGCACCAAAATAAATTATTCCAACTACTCGCTCTGATTATCAAAACACACATAGCCAGTAGATGGAAGACATTGGCTTTACATTTCCAGGAGATAATGAGAAAGATTAACTATTTACTCATTAATGAGAGATTAACCCACACTATCCTAGATAGATCCCCCCAATTCCAGAAGACCTGGGAACCCTGGTTGGAGTCACCATTAAGCATCCCTTTAACATGACATTAACATTTTGTTATACTGATACCGGGGAGGAGCCTGAGGCAGAGGAGACTCGAAAATCATTTCTGGATCCCTGTCTCAAGCTTCAGCTCTGAAATGGAGGTAATTATAATCTTAGGAAACTTGTGTAATGCTTATTGAGGTATATCTTAAATTTTTTTAGAGATGGTGACTTTAAATTTACTCTTCCCTCTACTCCAGGTTAGCTGTAATATTCTTTAGCTAACTAGTTTGTTCTTCTTTCTTTTCCTTCTGCTTTTTCCTTTGCACATTTTTTTAATTAAAATTTAATTTCTAATTATGTTATAGATATATTAATCAAACATTTAAAATAAGATGGTACAGTCAGTTAATAATTTGAAACTGTTTTATTGAGAAAGTTAAAGTAATATAACTGACAAAGCTCAGTTGTTCACAATGTTGTATTATGGTATGTCTTCTAATAAAAGACTATCGAAAGAAATAAAAGAGTATTATTGGAATTTTCTTGAGCAGTCTTATGAACCATATAAAATACTCTTAAGGGATAAAGTTTCACCTACATTTTAGTTTGTAAGATCTGAATAACCAAAGGACCATTCTCAAATAATTCTAGAAAAACAAGCAATATTATACCAGTAAGAATTTGAAAGAGACAAATTCCCCATACAATTATTAACATAGCAAAAATCTCTGAGCCCATGCCCATTTCAATTACCAACAGAAGCAGTTTTGGTTGCTGGCAACATATCTGCTGGCCCTCAGGACCAGAGCCTAACAATTTAAACATACTACAACCCTTAGTCAAAATTATAGATAGATTATTGATAATCAGTAGAAAACCAAATTAAGATGTAGTGTGTTACATGTAATATCACTTTGTTAGAAATATTTTGGATCTCAAATGTGGTCCCCATGAGCATTCAAAGGTAACCAGAGAGTCCCCAGCTCAAATAGAGTGACAGCCTCGAATATAGAGTGCAGCAAGGCTCCATGTCTTCAGTGTTAATAGCAGTTTGTATGTGTCATGGTGAATTCCTACTATCTAGAAAATTTAAATTACTTGTCTCAGTTAAGACACAGGACTTGGATTGAAAAAATAAGTCCTGAAAGGCTTCTGGAATAAGATACCAAGGATTATGTTACATATGCAAAGTATAATTGCATAATTTCATGTAAATTATTTTGCAGTTAGTTGTGTAAATAAACGGCTAAACTAAACAGGTCAGAAACAATGCGTAAAAACTTCAAATAAAAAAAAAAATATATATCTGGTCTCAATTTTTCCCATATAAAAGCATTAGTTATTATATGAGCTTGAATAATCTTTGTCAATGTTAAAGTTATTTTCACCAAGCTATTAAAAGGAGCATTGTAGAAGATGCCCAGCAGCCAATTGAAATGGTCACCATGACCCAGGAGGTAAGTCACTGCTGGAAAACAAGTGGATGTATTCCTGGTTAGCTCAGCAATGGTGGTAATGTCATATTAGTTAACCCAAGCATATCTGAACATATCGTTGTTTTGCCAGAGTGAGCATTGCTCACTCCGATAGTTCTCTTCTGTGGTCAATGATGTAGATAACAAAGCGGTTTTGTTTGGGTACTGAGGCCACTCACTCGGCATAGATCCTGCAACAAGACATAAAATTATGAGGGTGGTGGACACACCACATCTTCCCTGTTTTTATTTTCTGTTATACTCTTACCTTCCTTTGCGAAATGAAGGATATACTTTCTCACCACCTTTTGAAATTCATAGTCAGCTTCTGAAGTCTCCCCGAAAATATAATCCATAGTTCCAAAAATGGCGAATGTGTCCAGCATGTGGAATGCAAACCAGCTATCAAAAGAGAAGAGGCTACTAATCTTAGCCGGCCTGGACGGAGTATAAGTGACCACGTAACGATAAACTGGACTGGACAGAGCAGCTGTAAGAGACCATATAACCATAAGCGATCCATTAACACATTTCAAATGTATTAAATCTTCATTAAAACGACAAACTTATGAAGTTTGATATAGACCAGCATGGCATTTAATATTTATACAACCATACACCATGTTATATGCTAGTGGAATATATATAAGCTATAAATCCAAGAATTGTGCTGTTTCAGACCTTAAAGTAAGTGACAATATTAAAATGTTACTGTAGTGGTAATAAAATAGGGTTAATTTATTTAATTAGAAATGGATTAGCAATCAGTATATGAAAAAAATACATTTAATGCAGCTTTTACAACATGTATTTGAATATGAATTTGTATTTTAATTTGATTCTTATAGCGGATGGAGAGAACTATATCTGCTAAAGTCTAAGATACTAAAGTGCAAATGTACCATTTATGATCTTTATTTCATTTTTTTCTTTGCATACTGATTTAATTGCAAATTAACACAAAAAATACACCGAAAACATGCTGTCCCAGGCACCTTCAAATATGTGTACCGCTCTACTCTTGCTTCCTCTCCACTAGTCTCTTGCTACTTTTTACATTCTTCACTGCTTCACTTGTACCCCTCTAGTCCCTCCTTTTTCTTTACATGTTCAACAGCAGGCGTAGTCAATAGGCAGATCTGGACCCAAATCGAGACCTCTGGTCCCCTTCTTCAAGACATTCATTGCATTATTAAGTGGACCATATATATCAAATGCAGCTTCCAAAAGCTTAAATACTGTATATTCTTTAGTATGTTAACTTCCTTCCTGTGCCCTTATGAATGTCATTATCTGGATTTGATTCCAGTCAGGGAACCAAGAGATCACAACCCTTTGAAGCCATGCAGGGTTGGGCCTGGTCAGTGCTTGAATGGGAGACCACAGGATCTATATGCTGTGGCCCACTTTATAAGGAACTGGCAACCCACTACAGTATCTCTGCCATGAAAACCAAGTGGATCAGCATGACCATGGAAATAAAGATGTCCTGGTATTTTACAGTCCATGAGGTCACGTAGAGTCGTAAACAACTGAACAACGGAAAAAAAGTAACAAACGTGTGTATATATATATATATATGTATACTAACAACTTGCCCGTCAAAAATTACGGCAATAAAATTTGAAGCCTCGCAATGCTGTTTGCCACACAATGCAAGGCTCCCCCCCTCTTTGGCACCCATCGCAAGCCTCTCAATGAGCGCCTTCAGGGCTCATTGCGTGTCTCTCCCCACCTCTACCTCTCCATTTGATGGGAGGCACTCATTGCGAGACTCTCCCCCCCCCCACCTCTCCCACCCTCTACTTCTCACCCCTCTACTTGATGGGAGGGGCTCATTGCGAGCCTCTCCCCCCTCCTCTACTGGCCTTGCGATGCAAGATCCCACCTTGTGAAGTTTCAATGATCATGAGAACTGTGAGGAATCAGCCCAGCACTATACGGGAGGATCTTGTTAATAATCTCAAGGCAGCTGGGACCATAGTCACCAAGAAAACAATTGGTAACACACTACACCATGAAGGACTGAAATCCTGCAGTGCTGCAAGGTCCCCCTGCTCAAGAAAGCACATGTACAGGCCCGTCTGAAATTTGCCAATGAACATCTGAATGATTCAGAGGAGAACTGGGTGAAAGTGTTGGGGTCAGGTGAGACCAAAATCAAACTCTTTGGCATCGACTCAACTCGCTGTGCTTGGAGGAGGAGGAATGCTGCCTATAACCCCAAGAACACCATCCCCACCGTCAAACATGGAGGTGGAAATATTATGCTTTGGGGGTGTTTTTCTGCTAAGGGGACAGGACAACTGCTCAGCATCAAAGGGACGATGGACGGGGCCATGTACCGTCAAATCTTGGGTGAGAACCTCCTTTCCTCAGCCAGGGCATTGAAAATGGGCCGTTGGTTGGTTTTCCAGCATGACAATGACCCAAAACACACAGCCAAGGCAACAAAGGAGTGGCTCAAGAAGAAGCACATTAAGGTCCTTGAGTGGCCTAGCCAGTCTCCAGACCTTAATCCCATAGAAAATCTGTGGAGGGAGCTGAAAGAGGAGTGGGACAAGATCCCTCCTGAGATGTGTGCACTGGTGGCCAACTACAAGAAACGTCTGACCTCTGTGATTGCCAACAGGGGTGTTGCCACCAAGTACTAAGTTGAAGGGGTCAAATACTTATTTCCCTCATTGATTTCAAATTCATTTATAACTTTTTTGACATGCGTCTTTCTTGTTGTTTTTTTTTTGTTATCTGACTCTCACTGTTAAAATACACCTGCCATTAAAATGATAGACTGATCATTTATTTGTCAGTGGCCAAACGTTCAAAATCAGCAGTGGATCAACCCCCCCCCCCCCCCCTCTGTATATATGTGATGTATATTTTTTTATATATATATATATATATATATATATATATACATATATATATATATATATATATATATATATATATATATATATATATATATGTATATAAATACATTTATTTATTTATACACAAAAATATATATCTCAGATCTTGACTTCATTCTCATAAAGACTTCCAGACCTTGGTTACTTCTGTAAAATATAATTAACTACCCCTGTTCTACAGTTCATTTTTCCATTTGTCAGCCCTCGTCCAATCCTACCTGCATTTGATCTCAATCCATAAAGAATTATGAAAAAGATTTCATCAAGTTCATCAACCTTTTTAGACCTCATCTGATCCTTGTAATTTTTAATACCATTGTTATTAGTTTATTGATGAAGGAAGACAAACAAAACAAAACTAACAAAATATGTGGATAAATATCACTAAGTTAACTACATAATGATTTACAAAATAATTACACACACACTTAATGATACTTTCCCTAAATTCTGGAAAGTCTGGGAATGCTGAATCCACTCATTCTATTACAATAGTGTAAATGCGTATGCTTGCATCAGATCCCTTTGTTGAAACCTCAGGATATCAGCGCTGGCGCTAAAAATTTAATTTAAAAAGTTAATTATGGTTTTATTTGTTTAAGAACGATGGTTAAATTATTGCAAGCTTAATCTATGTTAAGAGAACCACAGAATGACCTTGCCTACTAATATTCATTGTTTGAAAAGTCAAAAAAGGAAAAAGACGAAGGAGGAATCACAATTTAATTTATGGTCAATATTAGGCCAAAGAAAGTAAAGTTTTGTATACCAAAGTTTATTGTTTTGACCCGTGAGTCATGCATTAATATTTGATTATTCTTGAATACTGATCTCAAAATGTATTCAAAGATCTTAGCCACCCGATTGAGTGGAATAATTAAAGACCTAATTGATATAGACCAGAATGAATTCATTCTGGGCCGTCAGGGCGCTGACAACACCTGCAAATTGATAAATTTGATTGATTATGCCAAAAGGAATGATACTCTCACCCTATTCCTTTCTTGAAATGATGATAAAGCCATTGATCGAGTAGGGTGGGAGTATATGAAATTAACACTGGACAAATTTGGCTAGGGGAAGTTTACCGATTAGCTATTGGGGCCTTCATATTCAAATCCTGAGGCAGAGCCAGATTAAAATTCTTGTTTGAAAGATTTAAATGAATTTATTTTTTGGGGAGATATGCTAAAAAGCAAGAATATTACAGATCTATGGGTAATTAAAAATGCTTTAGCAATTTGGTGTAAAATAAATAAGAGGCTGGAAATAATGCCTATCCCAAGCCCTTGTATCCCAATTAAATAATTAGCGAATATGCTAAGATTACCTGTTTTGAAGAAATGGATTAATAAAGGTATTGATACACTTAAAAAGCTGTTTGCAGATGTATTTTGTAGATTTACATTAGAACATATAACCGAATATGGAAATATTAAAAAGGAATGGTTACAAAGATTTCTTTGTTATGAATGTCTATGTATGTTTGAATTGTATGCTGTATTGTATTTATGTATGTTATTTTATAAATAATAAAAATACATGAATTTAAAATATATATATATATATATTTGATTGAAACATAAATGACATTGTTGATAATAAAAAAAGATTGAAACAAAAAACTAAAGGATGACCAGTTTGACATTTACAGTCAGGAAATGGAGTATAGATAACAACTATTCAATTCACGTTCTGATCATGTAAATTCTGCACAGTGATAAAATGCTTACACAAAGTGACTGAATCTTATTCTCATTCAAATAACTTAGGATTTTAAGTCAGCGAGTTTTCAGTCTTGCATGGCGCTTTGGGGAAAGCTCTATGGACACTGTATTCTAAGCTAAAAGACAGGGCCCTCCATTCTTTGCAATGTGTTAATATTGAATATGTCTTTGTCTGGAAATTAACTTTTGTATAGCGCTACGGAATATGTTGAGTTACAAATAAACGATAATAATAATATTAAAAATAACTTAAACAAATGTAAAATCAGGGCATTGGGTCTAATGGACCCCTGCTTTAACCTGGATCTCATTTTGGTGACATTACTCCCTGCATTATACATCTGAATGTCACTGATGTTTATCTTTAAGCCTGCTTTTACTTTGTTTATTACTGTTATAATCATTATACTAAAGTTTTGAGGCTCTGGTTTGTTACTTGCCCTCTTTAGCTTTTGAATCTGCTTTGGACATGACCCATGTCAGATACATTGCTATCGTTATCAGACACTTATTTGTAACTTATTGTGTGTTATCTCTCAATTTGATCTCTATACTGTTATTAACATTGTACAATAGTTCTGTGGCCCCGTTTTCGGTAGCATTTCACTTACAACTAAGGGTCATTGCTTCTTCTTAATGTAATTATTTAGTGTGAGCATTGTTATCTCTCTCTCTGATCTATATGTTTTGAAACTACTGAGTGCTTTTAAAATTCATATGATTGAGCGTAGTTATATCTACAGCATTATATGGCTTCTTTTCTACTTTCTTCTTTGATGCATTTACAAGGATCGTCTTCCACTAGGAGAGGAATGGGTGGAAAAGGTTTTGTTTTTCCTAACAGGATGAAAGTTATGTTTAACAACCTTGTGCATGTATGGTGTGGGATTCTGTTACACCCTTTACCTTCTTACTAATTGACTTAGCAATGCTTCTGTGGTGCCGATGTAACCACCTCCAAGCTTCCATTAACCCTTAATTGGGTCCTGAAATAACAGATTCTAACTCTTAAAGTTTAGTTTATAAAGAGGTGATGCTGCTAGCTGCAAGGTATTATATGCTCAATATTTAGCTTTATTAGGATTGGCTAGCATCATAAAGAGTCACCTGCTTTTTTGCCACTCTGATATTTCCCTTATACATATGCCTTTACAGATTAGAAATCAATCTGGGGCTGCTTATATGAAGACTTTTATTCTCCTATTTTTCCTTTTCTTTTTTCTCCCTTTTCCCCAATATAATAAAAAAATGTGAAAGCTCAGGAGTTGTAATACATAAACTTTGACAGACATATTATTATATACTGTTTGAATTTTTCAATATGAATTTTTGACCCCCTACGGAGCTATATATATATATATATATATATATATATATATATATATATACTGTATATACCCGAGTATAAGCCAAGTTGTTGAGACGTTTTTTTAAGTGTCCCTGTGTCTCTTTCCCCCCGTGTCTCTCCCCCGTCTCTTCCCCCCCTCTCCCTCGTGTCTCTTTCCCTCCCCCTCCCTTATCATCCTCCTCATCCTCCCTCCTCGACCCCCCTCCTCATCCTCGACGGAGCAGCAAATTCCAAAATAATATTAGTAGGAGTATGCTATAAACCCCCAAATATAGCTCAAAGTGAGGAAATACAACTATTGCTACAGATTGGAAATGCAGCTAAGCATGGGCAAGTTCTAATAATGGGAGATTTTAATTACCCTGAAATAAACTGGATAAATGAGACCAGCAGTTCAGCTAAGGGGAGCAGGTTCTTGAGTACACTCAGGGATCATTATCTGGCCCAGGTTATACAGGAGCCTACTAGAAATGAGGCTATCTTAGATTTACTCATCACAAATAATATTGATATGGTATCTAATGTTGGAATAGGGCAACCTTTGGGAAACAGTGATCACAACACAGTCTCATTTGAGATTGAATTAAAAAAAACAACATTTTAAGGAACGAAAACTCTTTATTTTAAAAGGGCAGATTTTAACGGTCTAAGGGCAGCGATACAAAGTATAGACTGGGACAGAGAACTGATAGGTAAAAATACTGACCATAAATGGACAACATATAAATCCTTACTAAATATACATACACATCGGCATATACTGTGTGGGAATAAAAGTAAAAGGAGTAAATCCCATCCAATGTGGCTTAACAATGATTTAAAGACCAAGATACGGAGTAAAAAACAGGCATTTAAATTATACAAACAAGAGGGGACAGAGACTGCCTTACAGGAATACAAGGAAATCAACAAGGCTTGCAAAAGGGCAATTAGACTGGCTAAAATAGAAAATGAAAAATGAATTGCAAAAGAGAGTAAGAATAACCCTAAAATATTTTTTAAATATATTAAATGGAAGAAGGCCAAGAAGGAAGCTATAGGAACATTACAATGTGAGGGAGAGGGGGGAAAAGACACAGGGGAGGGAGAGGGGGGAAGAGACACAGGGGAGGGAGAGGGGGAAGAGACACAGGGGAGAGAGAGGGGGGACACAAGAAAGGGGCACAGAGGGCACACAAGAGGGGGACACATATGGCACAGGAGGGACACAGGGGGCAGCACATTTCCCACCCTCGGCTTATACTCGAGCCACTAAGTTTTCCCAGTATTTTGTGATAAAATAGGTGCCACAGCTTATACTTGGGTCGGCTTATACTCAAGTATAAACAGGCATATATATATATATATATATATATATACATATAGAAAACGAATAATACATTAATAAGACCATTTGCATGTCTAAAAGGCATGCAAATGAGAATACAATGCACCTCACTCTTTTAATCCCAAAATAGTGATTTTATACATTGCTCTCTTAAAGCATATGCCTGCTGTATTAAACAGCTTTTAAGCAAAGCATCGGGTTGGATTTTACACAAACCAAGATTAAAAAGTTAAAAAAAAAAAGCTAAAAAAAAAGCACACTACTTTCCTATGATTTCAAGTCTCTATCTGTCATATCATAACTGAGGGATGTCTGTGATCTCATAAGTGATTCTCGTAATCTTATTCCTATAGCGTGTCTGTAATCTCATGTGTTTGACCTGTTGTGTTCTCATACCTGCACCCTCTTTGGCTAGTACATTATTGGGACACGTCGCTCTCAGATCTGATACCATCGTCATAAAGGTTTTTTCCACACAGCGTTCAGGTTTGGAGCAAAACTCTGAGGTAGGATAGAGAGCCAGGGCATCTTTGGTCAGGCTTCCTCCAAAGGTGTCCAGCCGGGCTGTGAACCACATGACAAAGCTACTTCAAACAGTACCCCAGTATTATCAGCAATTTAAAGGACAACAGTGCTTCATGTAATACTACACATTTGTAAAGTAAATAACAACATTAGAATTTGTGTACGCTTTAAACATAAAAACATTTTTAGAGAAAATCAGAATTTTTGAAGGCATCATTTTTTTCATAATAAAAACTAGCCTTTCCTGTGCCTATTTTTGTTCCTAGTTTTTAAACATATGTAGATGGATAATCCGAGTATTGCAGTATATACTGATACCTTTATATTGGAAAAACATCATTGTCAGAGTAACAAGCTTTCAGGAGTTGTACCTCTCTTTATCAGTATTGCTTTTGACTTGATAAAGAGAATTGCAACTCTCAAAAGCTTATCACTCAAACTAAAATGTTTTTCCAATAAAAAAGGTATCACTATATATTGCAATTATTAATCCAGATAACTGGATATTAACGGCTACCCCACTCTTCAAAGATAGGTATATATTTTCATTTTAGAGTGGCCCTTTACACGATTACTGAAATCTCATACTTACATTTTGCTCTTCTAAAGCGCTAGACGTTATAATGGACACAATGTTTTTACAAAATATAACAAAATATTTAGTTTATTAATTTTTGTATTAATTTATTATTAAACAATTAAAGGCAATTTTATGTTGATCTAGGACCTGCCATTGCTGTGTTTGTTGACCTGAATTATTAAGAGTAAGAAGATTTGGGGCATAAATAGTTTCAATCAGTTGAACTTAAAAAACTTACAGATTTTTATGAAAGTTTCAGTAAGTATCTTCCTGGGGGCTGAACAATCATGGAGCTTGGAAGCAGGCAGGGTTATGATGTAATTGTCCCCATCCCATGATGTCATTGACTCTGCCCCCACAGCTTACAAAGAGATACTGAAGGTAAAACCTCCACCGCCCCCCAATATAGAGCATGCCCAGACTGAACCAGAATATAGACTGACCAGGCTTTTTTTTTTAGCTTGAGTCGCAGGCAGAGCTAGCCACGCCCCCTAATAGGCACAGGGGGTGGAGAGAAGCATGTTTGCTTCAGGGGAAAACTGACAATTTCAACTTTCAAATTTAATTTATTTGCTGTTTTTAGTAGGCAATGGACTTTATTCTATTGTCCAATTCGTAAATTTATACACACTTAAAACCACTCTGAATATTGGCACATATTCTATTAGCTACTCACATCCTGATTGCACGTTACCCGCACACAATCACAACTAACAACCCAAAGACACAACTTAGGGCTAGCCTCTCCATTGGTTTTTGGACATCTCAATCATTACAAGTGCAACATATGTAAAGTTACACCAAATCCATATTCTATTAGAACCTTACTTCTAGCTCGCAAATTAAGTCAGACCCACAACTAGAAAAAGTATCACATTTCTGAAATGAATATTACGAATAATAAATAAGATTCACAAAGGGTTTTAACACCAGTTCTGATAGCTGTAGCAGCAATTACACACACTGTACTTTAAAAGCATGGCAAGGCATGGAAAAACATAGCATTAATTGCACAGCAGTCTGAAACCCACAAATATGCAATTACAGAATATTATTTTTAACTGTTCTTTCTGAGTAATATGGATCCCGGACTCAAGAGGTTAATACATATCATGAAACTCACGTGGACTAAAACTGATGATCTAATGCATTGTATAGAGTGCTTGATTGTGAGCCTGATCAGCAAATATTACTTATTGGCTCTAAATAATTTGTGGTCTCCGATTGCAGATTATGTCTAACTTCCATGTTTTACTGACATCATAATGACGCTCTCATTTACTTTTGGCTGTGCCTAAGTAGTAAATCACAGGCGTGCTTAAATATTGTCAGATCATATGATCACTCCCCCTGAAATTCAGTTTGAGTTCAGCCTTGTGGTCGGAATTTGCGAGCTGGAGTTAATAGAATACATCTAAACATTTATAAAAAAAAAGCACTGCAGGGAAAAGTATGGGTTCACAGAGTTTGCGAGCAGCTGATAGAATATGGCCCTATGCTCAACAAATGTAAATTTGAGCTTTACTGCTAAATACATTACAGTGGGCCTTTACTTAATGGTGAACTAAAAAACCGATGTAAGCTGAAAAGCGCTTATACTAGACCTTTAATACTGGCTCAGCAAGAGATATCCCATTTACCTTTGACAAACCACTTGTAATCCTCTTCTGACCATTTAGATATATTGGAGTACAATGGTCTGCAAAATAAAAAACAGCTTCATTATTACAAACTGTTGTATTAATGCAAAAACATTATCATTCTGGGGAAACATAGCAAAATATAGTGTTTTAACTCTGGAATTGAACTTAATTTAGAATAATGTTAGTATATTTCTGAAATGTATGCTAAAAAAATAATTCCTTAACAAATAAAGGGAAAGCCCCATCTAGTGGTCATTTGCGTCCATAATGCAATTTTCTTACGCATATTCGGTCTCTTGGAGGGTGGTGCCAATTACATAGGGCACGTCATTGTATCCTGCCATCTTTTTCTTCCACATTTCTAGTGGGGCAGTTGGTACCACATAGCCATCGACCACAGCTACTGGTCCAGCAAATCTTCCTTTCTGTGGAAGGTCACACAAGTCTTCGGCTGCCCATTCTGGGTAAACTTGCCACGGAATAGACTTGGAACAGAAATAATAAAGTAGTAAGTTAGATACTAGTAGTAAGTTGCTTATGTTTTCTATTTTCTTAACAGAACGGGTCCTTGTAAATAAATTATCTTTCTATTAGTCCTGTTGAAAGTAGTGACAGTTTTACCTGTCACACTGCCATTGAGCAGATTGTATTCAAAGTCTACTCCCACTTTAGAAAGTTGATCAGTATAAACCTAAACGGTAAATCCCAATGCAGCATAATTGCATAAGAAACATAATATGTTAGAGGCTGTATATTTTTTTACATTTTAAAAACATATTGCTTATTTTTAAAGGGACGTGGAAGGTTTCTAGATTTCACTAGGAATATTATATATCTATTTAGCTATTTTTGGGGTACTTTATTTTATTAAGAAGTGTTTAAAAACAAACACACCCTTAGCCCAGCTCCCAGGATGTGTTGTAACAAACACAAAATGGATTCTTGTACTCATAAACAGTGTCTACAAAACTGCAGATTTCATCCCAAAAATGTTTTTAATGTCCACGACTTACACAGCTGCTAATAATGTTCGTCTGATACATACTCGGCAAAGAAGTATAGTGGTCTTTTAATAGTTTAATGTTTATTGTTATATCAGTCGCCAAGTGGACCCTGAATCGGGACTCCTGGCATATATATTCCTCCACATCATTAGTAAATATTCCATATATCCCTCCTAAAGCTTCCGAGTCCTTAAAGTGACACAGCAGAAGATCCAAAATTGACATAACTTTAAGCTGTAGGTAATAAGAAGAACTTACGGTAATCAATTGATTGTTCTTTAAGAGAGACAATTGCATTTAATTATTGACAACCTCCTTCATTGTTTTTGAAGCTGTCATCTAGGTCTGCGCATGTCTAGTCTATTTTTGTTCGTCAGACTGGACTGAAAACAATGCTTTAGGGGCTTAACAATAATTAAATGCAATCATCTCTCATGGAGATTACAACCTCCTTTCAGGAGGTAAATCACAAAAGCTCAAAAAGACTAACATTGTTGATGTAGGAACCTGAAATGTTTTAATAATATTACATTGGAGTACTTGTTATTACCTATAGATTAGAATAATACCATATTTGGAAACTCTGCTTTTTCACTTTATATAAATGTGTCTAAGAGGAGATATGAGTACATAATATAAATACATACAGGGTCAATACAAGGCTTTGTCAAGTGAACTTTTTGTGCCAAGAGGTTTTCAACTGACAATAGGACATCCCTTGAGGTTAGAAGTAAAAAGATTCCACCTTAAAGAAAGAAAAGGGTTCTTCACAGTAAGGGTGGTTAATCTGTGGAATTCTCTACCAAAGGAGGTGGTGACAGCGGATTCGATAGATAACTTTAAAAAGGGATTGGATATATTTTTTTAAAAAAGGACATTCCGAGTTATCCTGGGTTTTCTGTTTGCCTTCCTCTGGACCAATTAACAATTAATCTGCATATTGCAGATCAGAGAAGATCTGAAATGGCTGAACTTGATGGTCTGAAAGTCTTATTTCAACCTCAACTACTATGTAACTATGTAACTGTTATACTTTCTCTAGATATCATTCCTTATGTAATCTTCCTTCTTCTTCACTTTTTTAATGCCATTATATTAAAATATTTATGTATCTATATGTCAACAAAAATATGGACTCAGGACCTTGACTTCATTCTTACAAATACATTTAGAACTAGTGGATTTTGTTAACTATTAATTGACTACCCATAAGCTTAGGAGAAGGAACCTGTAACTTTTCTTATTAGAAATTATGGACAAGAACAACCATAGGCATAACGATATTGAACCGGAACATGAGGCCCTCAGGTCAGAAGGTGCCTACCACATTACTGAGGAAGAGCAAAGGGAAAGTACAAGTAACACCAGATCTAATGAAGTGGTTGGGCCAAAGCCGAAAGCACACCCAACTGCGGATGTGTCTGGAGGGGAAAAGAAAGACTGCAGCTGCAAATAACAATTCAGCATAGGAACCTGGACAAGATGTGGTCAAAAATGAGATGACAAGGTTAAACACTGATATCCTGGCAATTAGTGAACTTATATGGACTGGATGGGGTATTTTGCATCAGACAATCACCAGATCTTCTACTGTGATCAAGAATCCTGCAGAAGAAATGAAGTAGCCTTCATAAACAATCAAAAAGTAGCCAAAGCAGTGCTTGGTTACATCCCAATAAATGACAGAATGATTTCATTTTGAATTCAACGCAAGACATTTAATATCACAGTGATCCAAGTCTATGCTCTAACCATGGATGCTGAAGAGGCTGAAGTTGGCCAGTTCTATGAAGATATTCAACACGTCATAGATATAACACCAAGAAAAGAGGTTACTATCATCATAGGAGATTGGAATGCTAAAGTAGGGAACCAAAAGACACCTGGAATAACTGGCAAGTTTGGCCCTGCAGTACAAAATGAAGCAGGTCAGAGATTAGTAGAATTATGTCAAGATAATTCTCTGGTCATAACAAAAACCCTCTTCCAACAGTCTCTGAGACGACTGTACAAATGGACATCACCAGATAGACAATATAGAAATCAGACTGACTATATACTTTGTAGCCAAAGATGGAGGAGCTCCATACAGTCAGCAAAAACAAGACCTGTAGCTCAGTGAGGCTCAGACTATGAGATTCTTATTGCAAAGTTCAGAATTAAACTGAAGAAAAGAGGGAAAATCATCAGACAAAGTAGATACAAAAAAAATATATATCAATTGTTATTATTGCAGTGGAAGTAAGAAATAGATTTAAGGGACTAGACATGGAAGATAAAATGCCTTAGGATTTTTGTACTGAAGTTTGCAACATTACCCATGGCTGTCTGATGATGGTTTGAAAGTAGCCCATGAAAGACAGAAAGTAAAAGGTAGTGGAGATAGGAAATATTTGTCTAACTGAATGCAGAATTTCAGAGGATAGCAAGAGACAAGGAGACATTCTACAATCAGCTATGTAAAAAGATTGAAGAAGATAACAGAATGGGTTAGTCAAGTGATCTCTTCAAGACATTTGGGAATCTCAAAGGCACCTTTCATGGGAAAGTGGGCCCAATAAAAAACTAAAATTGTAGGGACATAACAGAAGAAGATCAGATAAAGAAGAGATAGCCGAAATACACTGAAGATCCTTCTAGGAAGGATCTTAACAGCAGTGATGACCTCAATAGTTTGTCCAAAGTATTGGAGCCAGACATCTTGGAGAGCAAAGTAAGATGGGCCCTAGGATGTCTTGCCGATAACAAGGCTGCAGTGTTGGAATCCCAACTGAACTATTCAAAATTCTACAAAATCATGCTGTGAAAGTGTTGCTTGCCTTATGCAGACACATTTGGAAAACTCAACAATGGCCAATATACGGGTAAAGGTCAGTCTACATCCCAGGCCCCAAAAAAGAAGTGCCAAAGAGTGCTCCAATGATCGAACAATGTCACATTTCACATGCCAGCACAGTAAGGATTAAGATCCTACAAGCTCAACTGCAACATTATATGGACCAGAAACTACCATATGTGCAAGCCGGGTTCCGCAGAGGAAGAGGCACAAGAGATCAAATTGCCAATGTCCTATCGATAATAGAGAAAGCAAGAGAGTTCCAGAAAAACATTTACTTCTGCTTCATAGACTATTCTAAAGCCTTTGACGGTGTGGATCATAACAAAATGTGGCAAGTTATTAAATAGATGGGAGTATCAGATCATCTCATCCTCCTCCTGAGGAATCTGAATGAGGGCCAGTCAGAACCGAACATAGGACAACAGAATGGTTGAACTGCAATTTCTAATGACTCCCTCTTGTAAGAGTTTTTTGCTAATATAATCTAAAAATGACAATTTTAAGTGCAAACCATCTTACTGTGTAACAAGTGCAAGTACTCTTATATTGTGTGATTAAGTGGGTTTTAAGAATATTCTTCTTCCCCGTTTCTCAGTTTAATTGTAAATTTTGCACTCAGGGAGGAAACTTAGTTGCATTTCAGCAGAAATGCTAAAAGGCAAGGATAATCAGCCCTCTCAGGGCAAAGCGGGTAAAAGAAATCACAATAATTCTAAATCCACAGCCAATTTTCTTTCTCCAGTAGAAAAAAGAAACAATCAAGAAAAAAGATACTCATATTCCCCTTCACAGTCTTTATTAGAATCTTCTGAAACTCTCTTGGAAGTTGGTGAAAATATACAAATAGGAGTCAGGGAGAGAGACTCCTAAAGAGGAACCTTTGACCATTATTACAATTTAAAATACTATTATAACCCTCCTCAAGGAGTTTCAGACTTCTATAAAAGAAGACCATGTAAAAAAAAAATAATAATGCTAAAGAGCTACCCCAGCTGTTAGGACAGAAATGATTGAACAGGACCAAGATAATTTTTTAAAACATAATGAGGAATTAAAACTTGAGATATTGGGCCTAAAAGAGAGAATACAGAAATTAAAAGGTCAAAATTTTAAACTTGTTGAGCTGGAAAAACAAAACAACTTTAGAATATGGGGTATTCCAGAATCAGCTAGCTTTAAAGAGCTTCAACAATATGTTGATACCTTTGACAAATATGGTTAAAAAAGATCAATATAGTGAGATAATGATGGAGAGATTCTATCGGATACTGCTCTTAATTAATATGGGCAAAGACATTGCTAGAGATATGATTGTAAAATTACACCACATGGTTTAAAAGAAAGCCATATTAATACGAACATTTTTTACTCTCCTTACGAAAATCTAAGGATATTTCCAGATTTGTCAGGAGAAACTCTGTTTCTCCGTAAAAGGTTTCAATTTATTACAAACATTTTGAGAGAGAAACAGATCCCCTAAAAATGGGGTAACCCACCCAAATTGACATTCTGGTATTATAATCAAAGACATACTATCAATGATGTTCAAGAAAGACAAAAATTCCTAGCGAGATTAACATAAAATAGTCTGAATTTAAAGTAAACTTGGTTTAATTTATTTTTTTGATTATGGTTCTTAAAAATGTGATACTGTAACAAAGGCTAACAGATTTACTTTGTTAACCTGTCTGAAGATGGGCGAGAGAGAGGGCTCAGTCTTAAGAAGTTTTTACATTTTTTTACTTTGGGTCATAATGACTTATACACAATATGGATAATATTTGACACTGAAAAGTAGAAATAGGTCATTTAAGTTTTTAAAACACTTTCACTTTCATTTTTACCTGATGAGGTAATTTAAGTAATCCCCATTACTTAGGTTATTTCCCTTAACTGTACTTATTCAATTGTAAATTGTGGAAATTTAACATATTTTATTTCTAGTCAAATATTTAGTAAACTAAACAGAATTTGGGTTTTACAATCACAGATTTAATATTATGTTTATTCAAGTATCACAATTAGATGCATAATTATGTCCTTTTTTCACTTTATAAGAACCTAACAGTACCCTTTATGTTGGTACACTTAAATAGTTTGCACAACTTGCTTTTTTGTTACACATTTTACATTTTTGTATGGACAATTTATAGAAGATTTTAGAGAGGTGTATAATATGGATTGGAGAATGGAGCCTATTTTCTCAACCACCATTTCATCTAATTCAGATTTTGGCAGATTTAAACCGCAGCTTAAACTTCAACGTTTTTTCTAATTTACCTGATAGATTGTTTTTTAAGATGAACGATTTATGAAATTTAGATTATTCTTCTGACTACCTACTTATGTGTTGTAGGTAATTGGACGCTGGAATTATTATAAAATGTATTTAGAGCATTGGCATAGGCTATCAGATGTATTCATCAGATATTGGTTCATCCCAGGATGGGCTCCCCTAGAGTGGAGGAAGGAGTGTAATCAGATGTAATTTGTTTGCAAGAAACTCACTGGCAGGAAGGGGCTGTTCCTAAATTTTCAAATAAACATTATACGACAATTTATAACTTAACATATAAGAAAAAGGCAAGAGGGACTTTGATTCATTTCAGTAATAAACTGTCCTTTACAGAGGACTTTGTGGAAATTGATCCTAAGGGTCATTAGGTCATTTGGATAGGTTCAATAAGGAACTTGTATGTTCCTAATAAATCCCAAATTAAATTTCTAAACAGAATGTTAAGAAAATGGAGTAAATTGATTCAAGGTATGTGGAGATTTCAACATGCTATCTGATCCCGTAAGAGATAGAAATTCTGCTAACTACCCTACATCCGATCCCTCTCTGATAGGGCTATCCAAACTATTTTTATTTGCAAGCCGTCACTTATATGATGTATGGAGAGTATTGCATATTAATGAAAGAGATTACATCTTTTTTCCCCAAGATGACAGACTTATTCAAGGCTTGATTACATTTTTGTTGATATCACCATTCTCAAAAGAACTTTAAGAGTCGATATTGGGTCTCAAAAGAACTTTAAGAGTCAATCTTGGGTCAAGAGTCTGGTCTGACCACGCCTCAGTTAATTTAGAATTTGCTTCCAACTACCCGCCTCTCTATACAAACTCTTGGGCCCTCATTCAATTGCAATTTGGCCAATTGAATAGAGGTCTAAATAAGCACATAACATATTTTTTTAAATACGTTTTTAGTTAGTAAACATCTATCCAAAAACAAGGTTTTCACTAACTAAAAACGTATTTAAAAAAAATATGTTATGTGCTTATTTAGAGCACTATTGAATTGGCCAAATCGCAATTGAATGAGGGCCTTGGAGACTAGATCCCACACTATTGGATACGGATAAAGCCGTTCTCAGTTGAAGAAAGAAATCGATCTCTTTTATGATTTAAATATAGCCTAGGTTGGGTCCAAGATTCCTTTATGTAATACACAGAAGGCAATCATAAAAGGGATCTTGAATAAGTGATTAAGAGGCTAAGGAAAAGAGAAAGAGGAACCCCATCAAAAGAACTCTATATTCAGTTGTTTAAACTAGAACAGAAAAACAAAAATAATCCCAATAATTCTGATTCAATTTAATTAAAATGAATTAATCAACAGAGAACTGATAATTCAATATGGCTGTTACAACAGAAAGTTTACCATTATGGAAACAAAGCCCGCAGAATGCTGGCAAATAAACTTAAGTCTCATTCCATTAAAAAGATAATTGATCATCTTTACAATAAGGGGACTTGTCTATCTAATCCTGTGCAAATTGCAAAGTCCTTTGAAGAGTATTACTATAATCTATATAATCTAGAAGATCCTCTATTCCCCAGGCCCTCTGTTGAGGATATTATTATTTTTTGAGTAAGATAGACTTACCTCAAATCTCAGAATCTGATTATTTTTCCCTTATTGCTGACTTTTCTGAAAATGGAATTATCAATTGAAATTGGGTTCAGCTCAAGGCCCCGATGGCTTTGGAAACCATTATTACAGATCCTTTGTCTCGACCTTAGCCCCTTATTTGAATTATGTTTACAATGAAGTTAAGAGAGAGGGCCAAGTCCCTCCAGAAATGATGGAAGCCCTGATCAATACTAAACCTGAACAGAAAATGTAAAAGTTAGAATGCAAGGATTACCGCCCTATTTCGCTATTGAATGTAGACTTAAAGATTTACGCTAAAATTCTTGCGGATAGACTCAATGGAGTTATCGACAAACTTATATCAGTTGATCAAACTGGATTTATTTGCGGCGGACAGGGCTCTGATAATACCAGACCGCTGCTTGATCAGATTTCGTATTCCAAATCTAGTTTTTCCCCTTCAGTTTTTTGATAGATGCAGAGAAACATTTGATTGGGCGGATGGGAGTTTATGGAGCACGTGCTCCAAAAATATGGTTTTGGAACCTCTGGTTCTAGGGCCATTGAGTCAGAAAAGGGGGGAAAGAAATACACCCTTTTGAATCCAGAAAAACTCCTCTATTTAGTAAATAAGGTAAATCAGAAAAAATAGATTTAAAACTTAGGCCACCGTAGACACTGCTTTACTTTCTGATTAACATCACTACAGCAGAGGAATGCTAAACAGCTGGGCCTGGCTTGTTTCAATCCATCGCCATCCACACTCTGCTTGCAATTCATTAAGACAAGAACACCATACACCGTTTATGAAAATACTTTACTACTTAAAAATCTTTATATCATGTCTAGATTTTGTTCAAGGGATATGGTGTTAAGCTATTAGAGAAAAGTGTGATTTCATACTTTTCCATAATAACAGCTATATGTGTCCTTAATATATGCATACATACAGTGTTTTTTTTAGTTTTGGCGATGTTATATATAGCTCCAGTCAGAGTAGTTAGATTTAAATTAATAGCCTAAGGGGTAAATGGTGGGCACCCTCGGCTACCACATAGATAGTATCAAGTCACTAGAATAGCACAGATAGCAGCAGTATTCAGTAGAGGGTAAGTGGTAGGTCCCCAGCTCCACCATAATATAATAGTTAGTTAGGCACCATTCCCCTTTTAATTTAATTTAAATTTAAAGTAATCTTTAGTATTATATTTCTTTAGCACTCACGAGTACTAATATTTAATCAATCATTGCACTAGCACTTTAATATTCACTGTCTGAAGTTATTTTTTCCTATCACAAAGCAACAAAAGTATTCAAATATCTATTAAGATATTTCATCTCTGGGTTATATGCTTTATATTCAAAAATATTTGGAAACAAAAGGACACAGTGTATTACATTAATATTAGTGACAATAAATTGAATATATAGTTAGATTTATTAAAATCAGCATTAAGGAAGAAGCTTACATACTTGTTTTAAATATGTTTTAAACCTTTATTTTTAAACACATTAATAATAATTATAAGTTTTAAATCATTTTTTTTCTGATTTACCTTATTTACTAAATAGAGGAGTTTTTCTGGATTCAAAGGGTGTCTTTCTTTCACCTCTTTTCTGGATAAATTGTCACAAGTACATCCTTCCAGTGATTGGCATTTATAGGATTAATGAAATACGAATAATAAGATAAAAATATAGCCTTACTTTACTCCTAAAGTTATTTCCTTCCTAAATATCTTTTCTAGGGCCATTGAGGCAATGTACTCCATCCCATCTGCCTCGATCACTGGCAATGTTTTCAAGACTGAAAAATTATAAATTACAAATTGGACGAGACAGGGGTGTCCCCTCTACCCCATTGTGTTTGCCCTTATAATGGAACCACTTGCTATTTCTATGAGGAATAATTCCCAAATACAGGGAATAATAATAGGGAATTCAGAGCATAAGATCATGTTTTATGCTGAAGACGTGGTAGTACTTGTAACTAACCCTGTTACATCTTTAAAATAGTTACATGAAATTATACATAGTTATGCTAGAGTTTCCAACTACAAAATAAACATATCCAAGTCTAAGGTTCTTTCTCTTCATTTATCCAGTTTTGAGAGACTATTTGAAATATAAATATAATTACAACTGGCAAGCTGACAGCATAACCCATATGGGAATTGTTTTCCATAGCTCTATTCAGCTAACAATTAAAGTTAATTATAACTTGTTATTATCCAAATTATCAGATATCGTTTCTTCTTGGAAACCTCTGAATTTAGCTCTTTCTGGCAGAATAGCGGCTGCTAAAATGTCACCCTTACCGAGACTTAATTATGTTATTAGATCTATTCAATACATACAGCACTAAAAAGACAAAAATCATGGCAAATAGATGGGGAAGAAATGGAAGCAGTGACAGATTTTATTTTCCTGTGATCCAAGATCTCTTCAGATTGTGACTGTTGTCATGAAATTAGAAGATGTTTGCTGTGGCAAGCTTGGACAAGCTAGTAAAAAATGAACATCGTACAATATCAACAAAGGTTAGAACTATGGTATTCCCAGTAAGTATGGATGTGAGAAGTCTGAGCGCCATAGGATTGTCACCTTTGAATTGTAGTGTTGGTGAAAACTATTTTGAGTCCCTTGGACTGAAAGAAGATCTAATAAATCAGTACTTCAGGAAATCAAGCCAAACAGTTCACTTGAAGTTATGATCACGAGGCTGAAGCTCAAATATTTTGGCCATATCATGAAAAGGCAGGATTCCCTGGAGAAGACTTTGATGCTGAGAAAGATTGAAGACAAATGAAGAAGGGGGACGACAGAGGCAGAGATGTATAGATGAGGTCACTGAAGCAATGAACATGAACTTGATGGAGCTCAGAGGGGCAGTGACTGACAGATATACTTGGCGTGCTGCGGTTCACAGGGTCATTGAGAGTCGGAATTTATCCGACCTCCCTGCTATGACCTGCTCGTTTTGTGTGACCCTAAATGGTATAGCTCAAAGCATCATTGAAGTACACAAGCCCCTTCATCAAGATAAGGTAGCTAACCAGAAGGAGAACTATTCTTTAGAGACCCCTTTATAAGACCTTTAAGCAAACCCATTATTACTCAAACATTGCCTGTCACCTTTAGGATGTTGGACACGCTCAGCTTGCGGAGGCATTGCGCATCTTTGCAGCCTGTCCTATTCAAGAAGAGTAGATTATCTTTCTCTGCTTCAGCCATAGTTGCAGTGAACACAGAGGATCCACTTATATCAATTGCACGATGGAACAGGCCTTTAGCAAGTGGTGATACCATCATGGTCCAAACAGATGTGCCTCCTGTAACAAAGAAAAATAATTATGGGAGAAAATGTTGAAATGCTTTTAATGTTCCTGTCTTGTATATCTGCTAGTGTTATATTGTGACATAATTCACAAGCATGAGGAGATTTTACCAAACTTCAGTAATCCTTTAAAGAGATGGAATACAATTATGATGTACATGCATTTAATAAAACAGCTTTAAACATTAGTTTTCTTATATGACTTACATTAAAAACAATGTGAACAAAAGCACAATATATAATGCAATTCAGATTCCCATAAGGCTCACTGACCCTCTGTTTCCTATAACTTATTAGGACATTGGAGGGAAAAATAATTTTTCTATACTATAGATCAATTATGTCTTATACAGAATTTTTTTTTTTCTAAAGCTTTAAAATTCAATCAACAGGGCCTAAGTCAGGAGTATATCAGTTTAAATTTGATGTTATTCCATGCTCTAGCAGACTGCCTAGAAACTTTAACCCTTTGTACCTGAACCTGCTTCACCAATATGATATTTTCTACACTTTAAGGCTTTATTTTGCAAGGTGTTCTCGCATAGTTACATAGTAATTGACCTTTAGTCCATAAAGATCAACCTCTTTAGATCTCCTCTGATCGTTGTAATATGTGGATTCATTGTTTATTGATCCAGAGGAAGGAAAACAGTAAAAAACTAACGCTGAAACATTGCCAATTGTCTCAAAAAGGGGAAAAAAATATAATTCCTTCCTGACTCCAGATACTGGTGATCGGTCCCCTTTTCAAACCCTCCCAAATCCTTTCAATATCTGATACCCATAGATTTTCTCCATTAAGATTATAAATTGCATGGTTATTTTTCCTTCCCAGGTCCATAACTTTACATTTATTTGTATTAAATCTCATCTGCCATTTAGTCGCCCATTTCTCTAATTTAAGCAAATCCCTTTGGAGGGAAAGTACATCATTATCTGATTTAATTACCTTGCACAACTTTGTGTCATCAGAAAAATGGAGACAATACTTTCGAGTCCTACTTCTATGTCATTAATAAATATGTTAAAAAGGAGAGGACCTAATACTGAACCTTGAGGAACCCCACTTACCACATTAGTCCAATCATGTTCAAATAGACATATTCTTGTATATTACCCATTATTAAACCTTTTAAAAGCTTCCCCACTACAGAAGTGAGGCTCACTGGTCTATAATTCCCCAGATTTGCTCTTGCTCCTTTCTTAAATATAGGTATCACATCTGCTTTTCTCCAGTCATCTGGTAGAGACCCTATGTTGCGTGAATCTTGGATGTATTCCATCAGGTCCCGGGGCTTTATTAACATTTATTTTTTCCAACCTCTTTTGGATTTATTCCTGCGTTAACCAATTATTTGGCGAAGGTAGTGTAACCGCATTATGTTGCAGTGTCCCAACCACTGGTACCTCCCTTGTGTATACCAAAGAAAAGAACCTATTTAGCTCATCTGCCTTTTCCTGGTCACTAATTGTCAGACGGCCTGTGTCCCATTGTAATGTTCCTATAGCTTCCTTCCTTGCCTTCTTCCCATTCATATATTTATACACATGTTTATGGTTAGTCTTACTCTCCTTTGCAACTAACTTTTCATTTTAAATTTTAGCCAGTCTTATAGCTCTTTAGCACGCCTTCATAAGCAACAAACATCATTTTGGGAATTGTAGTCCTTGTACGCTGCAGTGAAGCAATGCCAAACTGCCACATTATAACAGCTATTAGCTCAAATTATGGAAATTTTAGAATTTCACTGTTATACTTGTATAAAGCAATATTTAAATTATATGCTGCTTGAAAAAAATATTTTTATTTAGAAAAGGTATTTTTCTACTATCAGCTTTTCTCTGAAGGACCACTGTAGCGCTCTAACAACATGAAATATATATTTTAATTAACTGTTTATCATTAAAAAATCATATTC
Source organism: Discoglossus pictus (assembly GCA_027410445.1). Classification (NCBI taxonomy): domain Eukaryota; kingdom Metazoa; phylum Chordata; class Amphibia; order Anura; family Alytidae; genus Discoglossus; species Discoglossus pictus. The sequence goes on from CM050175.1 coordinate 57,197,985, forward strand.
AATTATTTGAAAAGCAATATACAATATAAAACTTACTTTCAGACTCAGCTGTTGCAGTACCCATCTCAAAGGAGCACTGCAGGTAATATTTATAGTTTGCTCTTTTGAAGAATTTGACTTAAAGGACTACTGCACTATAAAAATGATGGTTGTTAAAATAAGTATACTTTTTTCATAATGTTTAAATTTTGTAATGCTTGTAGTTAGTTATACTTTAAAGCTCTCACGTTTACAGTTATTTTGGCTGTTTTGATGTGCTGCTTAGATCCACCCATTTAGCATAAATAGGGGCAGGACAACTATAGCAGACTTCCTGCAATGTGTTCTGGTGGCTGACTGGTGTAGATCTGAGGTCTGATCTACATCAGTCAGAGACCAGAACAAACATCACTAAGGCTCCCATTTAATTGGGCAAATTGTAATTACTGGAGCGTGTAAAAGTTACTGATATTCAATTGGCCTCTTCTAGCTATCCGCAATCCATTTGTGAGTTACAGGCTCACAACCTCTGCGGTTGTCAAAAACATAACTCCGTCCTATCTCCTCTTTTGATGTTTCAAGGCCACAAATGTTACCAGTGCTAATGACGCAAAATCCATATTCAATTACAACAATTCAACAAGCCCGCAATTGCCTTCCAACCAGTAAATGGCAAATGTATAAAAAAATTCTATGAGTACTAGATAGAATTAATTGTACAACAATCTCAAGCTCGCAAATCTGCAATAAAAATTATATTTTTTTTACATTTTATTTCTGTGTTATATTGGTCCCAGGAATCAAGGAGTTGATACATATCAAGCCACCCACATAGACTAGAACAGTTTATTGATTTCTACATTTCTGGATTAGGAGTCTGATTGCACATCAGACTTCTATACACTAATTATTGTAGTCTAAACCCCATGTTTTACTGACATCATGATGACTGTCTCATTTACTTTTGGCTCTGTCGAAATTGTAACTTACAGGGTTGCTTAATGATTATGATCATGCCCTGAAATGCTACGTGCAGGTTCATGGTTTACAGTTTTAGGCTTTAGCCCTATAATTGCAGGATTGAGTAAATTATATACAGCAGGAATTGTAACAAATTTCTAACCCGCAGACATACGGGCTGCATGACCGTGATTACGGGCTTGGAAATAAATGGGGGCCTAAGTCTGCTACAGCTGCCCTGTCCCTAATTATGCAAAATGCATATGTATGGGCCTCATTCAATTGGCCAAATCACAACTACTTGAACCTGTAATGTAGTCTGTAAATGTAAGTAATTAATCAAGCCTGTGAGACAGCCAACATGATGTCAGTAACATATGGAGCTTACAATTAACCTGCCATTGTAGGCTAAGCATTAATAAACACAAATAAGTAATGTTTGCCAATCGAGTTGCACTCAAGCAATCTTGAAATACATTAAAGCATGTATTAATCCCCTTGATTTCCAGGATCAATATAACACGTAAATAAAAGTTACAAATAATATTTTTTTATTGCAGATTTGCGAGCTTGAGACTGTTGTTCAATTAATTCTAATGCCTTTAATTTCTTTCCCAGTAGTGGGTTTATATTTTATTTTGCAGTGTTGCGAACAGGTGTTTAAACCACTTGAGTCCTATCTAGTACTTGTATAATTGTTTTGATACATTTGCCATTTACGGGTATGAAGGCAATTGCCGGATTGTTGAATATCGATTTTGTGTCTTTAGCATTGGTAACAATTACGGGTTTGAAACATCAGAGGAGGAGGTAGGACAGTGTTACATTTAGTGATTTTGAGCCTGTAACTCGCAATTGGAATGTGAGTGGCAAAATGAAGCTAATTAAATATCAGTAATATTTATGGACTACATTACGGGTTCAAGTGATTGAGAGTTGGTGACACATTTTTGCTTTGGGAGTAGCCTATTATTCCCATACCATATCTTTTTTTTTAAACCCTTTAGTCCTGTCTCTGGCTCATTCCCCCACGCTCCCCATGGTGACCTTATCACGGTGGAGACAAAAGCTCAACTGAAGGCCCATACGTTCCTCTTTGAAAATAAATATAATCTTAAGTATTGTTATTCAAATTATTAAACAAAAATGTTATTAATAATCAATGCAGAATTAAAACCACTAGCTCCTCTAGGGCTTTACAATGGTCATCATATATATGGGATAAACACAGTGAATATACAAAGTACACAAAGTGTAAAGGACTACAGCTGTAGCAAGGGGATAGTTATGGCTATACTTGGAGATAAGATCATATATATTATACAATATGATAACTTAAACCTGGTCTGTATGTAGCCCCTTTACTGCAACTTTGCTCCTTAGTATAACAGCGTTGGGCACTTCCATTACCTGAACTCTGGCCATAAATTGTCACCTTGTTTGGGTCACCACCAAAGTTCTTGATATTTTTCTGCACCCACAGTAGAGCAGCCACCTGGTCCATAAAGCCATAATTACCTGAAATGTAGAGCAAAGCAACACAAGACAAAACTTAGCATGGCACACATAAATCATCAGAACTAACGAATTAGGTCTAAAATGGAGCCTAACAACTTTATAAGTAATGAGGCTGACATCTTACCACAGAATAGAGGCTAATATTTTACTAAGTTGATGTGATTATATTTGATCAAGACTTGCGTATTTGACACATTTACTATAACATGGGGCCTCATTCAATTGCGATTTAGCCAATTGAATAGGGCTCTATATAAGCAGATAGCATATTTTTTTACAGAAGTTTTTAGTTAGTGAACTTCTATCCAAAAGCAAAGTCTTCACTAACTAAAAACTTCTGTAAAAAATATGCTCTGTGCTTATATAGAGCCCTATTCAATTGGCTAAATCGCAATTGAATGAGGCCGTAGATCTGGATATATGACAAAGTCATATAGTATCAAGATATTGGCCTTATATTTTACTAGGACATTGAACCTGTCTATTTCTTAACACCTGGAGCCTGACATTTTACCAAATCATTGGGCCTCACATTTTACTTGGTTACAAAATATGCCATGTTAAAAAAAAGGCTCAGAACCTGAAACTTTACTAAGACATTAAGGAGTTGTATATAGGAAGTATGTACTATGGTGATGTGGGTGTGGCTGCACGCTTGGGGCTATTTGTGTAGCCACATGATTTCTTCAAGTGTTTACGTGCAGAATTCATTATACACCTAACCCAGCCTGGAAATGTTCCAACTGAACATATCTTGGGAAAATTAGTAGATATATTGAAGTAATTTTTTAATAATTAGGGAAAAAAAACCTTAGTTCAATATAGAGTAATCACATATATAGTTGTGAGCATGCGAGCCGTTGCAACGCTTGCGGGCTTGCATAGCGAGCCAGCGGCCCTCGTGAAGCCAGGGTCGCAGTTGCTGACAAATAGCGCCGAAGGTGCTCCTTGCCAGCAACTGCGACCCTCGCAGAATTTACGTCGTTACGCAAGGAAAATACGAGACACGTTACGACCCATTACGACCTTGCAAAAATCGGCCGCAACACGCGCACATGAAAACATGAAGAATACAACAAATACACACAACAAATACATAAAAAGCTTACTTACAGGAAGAGGGAGCATCCAGGACCTCGAAAACTAAAGTTACATCTCAATTTAACTCAAATTAAAAGAGTTTAGACACTAAAAAATTCTCTAAGCGAGAGAAAAAATGTCCGACGAAAAAAACGAAAACGAGGCTACAGCAGTCTAAAGACGCAAAACACCACCAAACACCTACGTATTTGCAGAAAAACAACTATGAGATTAAAAAACAAGGAGGCAACCCGCGCGACCCCAAAAACATTACAAACACAATAAATACAAACAACAAACACATAAAAAGGTTACTCACAGCAAGGGGGGGGGGGCACCCAGGACCTCTGCAAGTGAAGTTACACCTCCATTTAACCACAAATTTTGGAGTTTAGAGACCCGAAAATCTCCTAAGCGAGAGAAAAAATGGCTGCAGAACAAAACGAAAACGAGGCTAAAGGTCCCTAAACACGCAAAACACCACCAAACAGCTACGGATATTCCGAACAAGTCGCACAACATAGAAAATGAAGGACGCTAAATCAGCCACATTATATATACCAAACACCATTAGCTCACTTAAAATTTCATTGCTGTCATTTTTTGACGGGCAATTCACTAATAAATAGATAGTTAACAGACAACAACTGAAAACAGGAAGATGGTAGGTGTCAAAGACTCTATATTTTAAATACCAACATTGACGTAGCAACTTAAATACAACTTTATTTATAAACTGAAAAACTAAAAAAGGGGGAAATTAAATCTTTTAAAATCGCAGGTAGAGATTAGCTTTCCTAATCACTGTATTTTGTACTCGCAACGGAATCTATTCTGCTGTCGACTCTCTCCTTAACAGAAATTCCAAATAATGGATACAAAGTGAAATACCTTTACTCTCTAGTAAATATTATGAGCTAATGATGATGTTAACTATGTATGGAAGTCATGTTGAAGACGGTCTCCAACAGGATGTTCTCCAACAGGAGTCTATAGCTCTGTAACCTGTATATAGAATAACAGTCTGACATTTCATTAAGGTTCTGAGCCTGAAATCTAGCTAAGAGACAAAGGAGACAACATTTTACCAAGATATGGGGCCTGAGATATTATTAAGGTATGGATCCTGTAAATCTTACCAAGACACAGGGCTTATCCTTTTACTAAGACATGGAGTCTGACATCTTGATAATACGGACGAGGTCAGAGGCCATGGTAGATTCAGAGACTCCAGAGAATGGAGGAAGTGGGTAGAAGGTTAGACACTTCTGGGGGAGAGTCTGCAGAGAAATGTGGAGAAGGATAGACCATAGAGACAGCAAACCATAGAGACAGCTGGGGAGTATCTGCAGAGAAGGTGGAATTGGACAGACTGAAAAACATGGAGAGTGCTAAGGAAGAGTCAGAGTCTGTGAGATATTGAGAAAGGGTTGATGGAGGGAGTTGGAGAAGAGTCAGAGCCTTCAGAGACAGAAGGCTTGAAAACTGTCAGGTGCTGCAGCATATAGAAAGTGAATGTGGAAAGTACCAGAGACTGCAGAGCATGTAAGAATTACAGACAGCATCGCATGGAGTGAGTTGTAGAAGAGTAAGAATAAGTAAAAGGTTAGAGATTACTGAGCACAAAAGATGGGGCAGAGCATAGTGGCATGAGAGGTAAGATACCAAGTAGCCCAGAACCTGGCATAGACTACAGAGCAGACAGATGAAGGTGTAGGGTCCTATACAGCATATAATGTGGCAAATACTGCAGGGTACTGGGCCTGGCAGAGAAAGCAGAGAGGCAAGGAAAGAATGAAAAGCATAGAGGCAGTCAGACTGCAATAGAGGAAGTCATAGCAAATTCTTGTCTAAGATTAGAGTCAGATACAACAAAGCAGGAAGTTTACCAGAGGTGTTGGTGGGAGATCCTTCTCTAAGTGTGTTCAAAGCCATGAATCCAAAGGCGTTAAGACGATAGTTCATGCTGACATGGACCATCTGGCTGTGAACGGCCAACTTTTCTGTTGGACTGTATCCAGGCTCTGACCCACTTAATATGTGCAAATAGCCCCCATGTATCCAGACCATGACTGGAAGCTTGGCCTCATGGTCCAGGGACGGTGTCCACACATTCAAATACAGACAATCCTCTGAGCCCATAACTGTGCCATTCTCATTCACAGGCTGGATCTGGGCACACATGGACTTAAACTCAGTAGCAGAGAGTGGGTCATTCCAGCAGGTGGGCTTCTTGGGGGGCATCCAACGCAGTGATCCAGTGGGTGGACTAGCATAGGGGATACCCTTAAATGTATATGCCTTGCCACAGTGGCTACCACGCACAATTCCACAATCTGTCTGCACATCTACCAGGGTACACCCCGAGTTCCCAGACAGATATGCCAAACTTGCAACTATGAAGCACAAAATTACAATGCCCCCACACATAGCTGCCATTGTCTTATAGGATGGGATGATGCATGGGGTGTCTAAATCTATTGATGGAGATGTCTCTGTTTCCTCTTCTTCCTCCTGGTCTGAATCTACCAGGTGCTTGAATTCAGACTCTGAGCCCAGTTCACCCAGTCTACTTGGCCGCCTGCAGTACAGAGTGGGGAAAATTAGCACATTCTCATCATATCAAAATGAAGATATACAAGAAGAGAAGCTGAGAGATACTTGCTGTTAAGATACTCCGGTAAGATACAAGTTTTCAGTAGGATATTCCTGAATTCACTTACACTAAAGTCTTGCACACAAAAAGTATAGTGTGGTGTCCTGGGTGTGGCTATAAACGCAGTGCCAAGCTGTCTACTGTCATGATTTCTTCTATTGTCTTTGAGAAACATTAATTATACCTACGGCTTAACCTGAAAATGTTCCAACTGAACTAATTCAGGGACATTTCAAACAATATGGGCAACATTAAATTCCTGACGTGGCCGTCGTACAGCCCGTATGTCTGTGAGCTTTACATTTTCAGGAGTTACATAGCGATTAAATTAGAAAAGCTTGCATGGACATGGCTGGAATCCAAATCCATAAACAATGCTGCGGCACGTAGCATTTCCGGGCGTGAACATGATAAATTATTCAAACCCGTAGTTATGGGTTTAGACAGATCCAATAGTAAAAGAGACCCTCATCATTACTTCACTAAACCATGGAGGTTAAATTTCAATCACTTATGGTTTTGAAGTCCGAGTTGCGATCGGATCCGCATTTCAAAAATAATGCAATATGAAAAAATCAATAAATATAATATTCTAGTCAATGCGAGTTCTATTATATGTATTAACACATTGATTGCCGGGATCAATATAACATAGAAATGAAACATGAAAATAAGAATGTATTGCAGATTTGCGAGCTTGAGAATGTTGTGCTATTAATATTAATACCTTTCATCGCTTTCCCTGTAATTTAAATACAGTAGTGTGTTTATATTTGCTTTTACAGTGCTACAGACAGGATATTAACCCCCTTGCGAATCCTCTCTATTACCCGTAACCCCCTTGCGAGTCCTCTCTAGTACCCGTAGGATTTTTGGCTACATTTGCCATTTACAGTTGTGAAAACAATTGCAGGTTTGAGGACTTGTAGCAATTTAATAGAGATTTGTGAATGTAACATTTACAGGCTTGACAGATCAAAGGCATAGCTGGGACAGAGTTCAGATTTTGACAGCCCGTAGGGTTTTTCTGCCTGTAACCTGCAGATCGTTTGCTGGTAGCTAAAAGGGGCTAATTTAATAGCAGCATATTTTGCGGGCTACTTTACAGGCTAGGATTTCTAAAATCATAGCAATTGAATAGAGCTTCAAGTCTGTTTGCCAAAGCACATAATTATTATGTTATTAAAATTATATTTAATATACATGACTGGTTCTCAGCTCATCTATTAGACTACAGAAAACATCCAATAAATAAATAAAGCAATTTCTATCTGTACAAGACACTGCAAAACACAGAACATTTAAGGCATATGCAAGTGAGAGGGGTTATTAATGAGTGTCTTTGTGAGTGTGCATGTCTGTGTGAGTGTCTGAGTAAGTGTGTATGTCTATGTGAGTTTCTGAGTGAGTGTGTATGTGAGTCTCAGTGTCTGTGAGAGTGTGTGAGTGTCTGTGTGAGTGTGTCTGCGTGAGTCACTCTGTGTCTGTGAGTGAGTCTGTGAGTGAGGGTGTCTGAGTGAGAGTGTCTGTGTGAGTCTGTCTGTGAGTGTGTGGGCTGGGGCTGGAGGGCAATTCACTGGGGCTGGGGGAGGTGATGGGGCAATTCACTGGGGCTGGGGGAGATCACAGGGGCAATCACTGGGGATGGGGGAGGTCACAGGGCAATTCACTGGGGCTGGGGGAGATGATGGGGCAATTCACTGGGGGGAAATTCACTGGGGCTGGGGGAGGTCATAGGGCCATTCCTTGGGGCTAGAGGGCAAGTCACTGGAGCTGGGGGAGGTCACAGGGGAAAATCAATGGGGCTGGAGGGCAATTCGCTGGGGCTGGGGGAGGTGATGGGGCAATTCACTGGTGCTGGGGGAGATCACGGGGCAATTAACTGGAGCTGGGGGGTTACAGGGGCAATTCACTGGGACTGGGGGAAGTATCACCTGGGATGTTATGTACATAAAACAATCAGTGAATGACAGGACACAGAAATTGTTCTGGGTATTACAGAAATCTAAAGGAAAGCTGCAGCTCAATTCACAGACCAAAAACATACAATTTATTAGTTGTGCTAATTTTCCCTGAGATTTTCAGGGGGTGTCAGCATTGATAGAAAACAGTTTGCAAATGCAAGAAATTCAGCAAACTTCAGGGTAACGGTTTAAATGTTAATTTTGGTATTTTTTCATGCAATTTTTTTTATACACTACTAATTCTCCTCTGTCAGATGCCTTAATAAACCAGCTGACTTGCATATGCCTTTAAGGGGTTTATGATGACAAGCACACATGCCAGCCAGCAGACTGGTACTGCCTTTCTTATAATGAATGGTACCCGATTACTTACATTACTAAGGAAACATCCCTGCTTATACATTTTATAATACCATCACTTATATAATTGTAATGCGAGTTTGTGTGTAACGGTCGCAAAATTGCAAGTTGAGAATGCATGCATTGAGCGGTGAAGGGAAAGGGAGGGAGAGAGAAGGAGTGGGATGGAGGGAGAAGGAGAGGGAGGATGAGAGAGAAAAGAAGGGGGAGTGAGAAGGAGAGGGAGGGAGGGAGAGAGAAGGAGAGGGAGAGAGAGAGAAGGAGAGGGAGAGAGAGAGAAGGAGAGGGAGAGATAGAGAGGGAAAGAGAAGGAGAGAGAGGAGAGGGAGAGAGAGAAGGAGAAGGAGAGGGAGAGATGGAGAGGGAGAGATAGAGAAGGAGAGGGAGAGAGAAGGATAGGGGAGAGAGAAGGAGAGGGTGGGAGAGAGAGAAGGAGAGGGAGGGAGAGAGAGAAGGAGAGAGAGAGGGCGCAGAGAGAGAGAGAGTAAACAGAGAAAGGGCGCACAAAGTGACAGAACAATATTTAATGCAATAAAAGACCATCATTATTGACGTGCAAGTAATTAGTGTACAAATATTTCTCCGTTGTCTGCATACCCTCTACTTGTCCACTTGCCTTACATTGATTTAGCCTAAAAATGTATAACAATTTTACAATAAACACTTATACTATCTTTTCTGCACATCAGAAAAAGCCTGAATTTAAGCCTATAGTCAGACAAGATATTTATGGTGGAACTAGCGTTAATGGTGAATGTTTGTGGGTAGAGTTAAATAACGGAGCAGCAAATTCTAAAAGAATATTAGTAGGAGTATGCTATAAACACCCAAATGTAGCTGGAAGTGACATTTTAGCGCTGGAAAAAATACAGAAAAGGATAACAAAACTATTAAGGAGAATGGCTAAGTTACGAATAAAGACTAACCAAATTAAATGTATTTTCGATTTTTAAAAATGGCGTCTGTGATTACCTTATATAAATATATCCAGGGTCAATATAAGTTAAATTTTTTAGAGGTTTTCCACTGACAAGAGGGCATCCTTTGTGGTTAGAAGTAAAAAGATTTTACCTTAAAGAAAGAAAAGGGTTCTTCACAGTAAGGGTGGTTAATCTGTGGAATTCTCTACCAAAGGAGGTGGTGACAGCGGTATCGTGTGAAAACTGTAAAAACGTAATTGAAAATATTTTTCAATAAAAAGGGCATACAGGGTTATCCTGGATAATTAGAGAGGGTATTAATCCAGGGAGGACTCTGATCGCCTTTTGACATAATTGTCAATGTTTCAATGGGTTTTTTTTCTGTTTGCCTTCCTCATGATCAATTAACAATTAATTAACAACCAGCATATTACAGGAGATCTAAAAAGGCTGAACTTGATGGGTAAAAGTATTTTTTAACCTCAACTACTATGTAACTATCTAACTATTGAGCACAGTGTAGGCAAATAAATCAAGTGGAGAAAGTGATACAGTCTATATATGTTGTTAAAGGAAACAAGACATAATTATGCAGATTTGAGCACAAGTAGTAATTATTTAATGTTGTCCGATTGTTAAAGATAGCATTACAATAAATACAGCACGTGCAAAAGTTTTGGGATATCTCCATTGCCAGAAATCACTTCTTCTAATAATTTCCTGAAGCTGCAAAGAGTCTCTCTGTTTTTGTTTTTGCATTTTTATCCTACCTATGCTTACAGAAATCTTCTAGCTCAAAATATTGGGACATTACCTTATAAGATTCTTTGATATTTAGTTGAAATATCCATCCTTATTCTTAATGGTTTGCCAAGTGTTTTTTCTTGATATGCTTCCACTATTTTCCTCCAAGTGTATTTTCTGCCCTTTAGCCAAAAAGTTTAATTTTCATTTCATCAAAATATAGCACTTTGTTCCAAAAAGAACAGAGCGTTACCTAGAATAGTTCATTGTTGTTGAATGTAGGCTGGACACCAATGACAACCTAAGAAGTTTTAAGGGTCACAGTATTTGCTCAATCATGGCACTGTCTTCATCTGACTTAATTAAATGTTCTTGATGGGCACCGTGAGCCTAGTCCTTGATGGTCCCTGAGAACCCTGTAGGTATTAACAGGGATCCAGGAGGGGTTAAACAGCTGTGATAGAGAGGTTCTTGAGGGGAAGGAAAATGCTTGGGAAGGGGACTTGGAGTATTTGGATGGGGCAGTGGCTTGGGGGGTGTCTTGGGGGAAAGGAGCTGCTTTACGAAGGGGTCTTTTCCATAATCCCTGGGCGTGTGGGAGAAGGTGGTGTTCAGTGACTTGGTACCTTTTTCTTTGGGGGGGGGGGGTATTTTTTTTTGCAACAGGGGCCCTTGCATTAACTAGCTTTGCCACTGACTAGAACATATAACTTGAGCAAAAAATGAGTGCACATTATAGTCACCAGGCTGTGGAATATATGGATTTCCAGAATAATAAGATGATATGCTCAAGCATTCAGCTAATTACTCTCATATCTTCGGATTCCTAAAAGTATTCAGAACTATTCCTTACCTAACAAAATAATCATTATTTATGTGTTCTCTTAAGAGTACTGCACACTATAAAAACACTGGCAAAATCCCTTTATCCTGGAAGGGACATGGGAAGGAGTGTCAGGTCCAAGGGTTATATTCCAGATTGATATAGATAATGCTCTTTAATTTTGCCTAGAACTACAGATATTTTAAATGAAGTTGTCCCATTGTATGTGCATATGTCTCATAAATCACATGAAATATAAAGAGAGACACAGGGGAGGGAGAGGGGGGAAGAGACACAGAGGAGGGAGAGACACAGAGGAGGGAGAGACACAGAGGAGGGAGAGACACAGTGGGGGAAAGAGACACAGGAGAAGGGGGAGAGACATACGGGAGAAAGGGGGAGAGGGGAAAGAAATAATTATTCAATATTTTTGAAAAAGTATGAAAAGACACAGAGAGACAAGCAGGGTACACAGAGAGATACTACATAAACAGACAACAGAAAACACAATGTATGGCAAGTCTCTAGTATGTATATAGTTCCCCGCAACAATCATTTAATATATGGTGCGCAAAACAGCGATGGAAGCCTCCACCATACAGTAAATAAATAGCACATTTGTTTTCACACTTGAATGTCTAAGACAAGTTCAAAAACTTGTTTCATGCCCAGAATTCAGAGAAATACAGCTATTACACTGCATTCTGAGAACCTGGACACATTTGCATGTGTCTGCCACGGTTCCCAGAATGCAGTGTAATAACTGTATTTCTTGGAATTCTGGGCATGAAACAAGATTTATAACTTGTTTTAAACATTCAAATGGGAACACAAATGTGCTATTTATTTACTATATATATATATATATATATATATATATATATATATATATATACACGTTTTTGCATTAACACAATAATAAGTAAAACTAGTTTAAACTTCACTAAAACTAACAGAAAGCCCACAGAGCAAACAGACTCATGTGACTATATTACTGCGCATAGGTTAAAATTCTGAATCAATTCACTGTGCCCTGAGACTCAATGACAAATATAATCTTGCAAATGCAAGAAAGAAATAATATTTCCTCTTTCAATTAATACCATATTTCAACTTCCATTGTGTTAGGGAAGCCAATGAGTTAAATTCTTAATTAATCAGATGTTGGCACTTGTTGCAACTTCTGCAGAAATGTTTGCTCATTTATTTAATTAACTCAGCTCCTTCCCCAAACAGCACCTGGTAGCACGTCTCCGACGTCTCGCCATTTATTTAATCTCCTTGCTACTTCTTGGCACACTGCAGAATATCCTCCGGTGCTCTGAATAGGGCCGGTATCTGCAGGCCTATTTATCTGGACACAAAGTTCGCACTCCCATATAAGCTTCTTATTAATACTCGTCAAATATCATAACCAAGGCAAAAATAGGCGTGGGTGCATTTGGCCAACAGTGCGAAAGGGAGGGGGCATGCACATAATTAGTATTGCACAAGGCTGTAGAATTACAGAAGAGAATAAGTACATAGATAAATAAAGTGCATTATTTCTTATACCAGTATTTATCTCAGCTTATTACACACAAAACAGGTGCATGTTTTTATTACTATTAAGTTGCAATCTTTATCTTCTGACACAATAAGCTATTGGTCTCAGGTGTCTTGTGAGTTTTATTTTTAAGGGAAGAGGTTGGGGAGGAGGAAAGGGAAAAGGGGTAGGTAGGGAAGACGTATGATTGGATCATAGTACCTCAAAAGTGTTAAAACTATGCTATTAGAATATGATCTGCGTTGTATTTAGTTGTTCAGTTGTGTCGTGACCACATGGACTGCACCTGTCATGCACATCTGTTAGTGCCTATCAATAAAGTTTTCATGGCAAAGAAACTGGAGTGGGTTGCCAGTTCCTTCTCCAGCAATTTGTCTGGCCTCTCTGCAATGACCTGCCCATCTTCTGTGACCGTACATGGTATGGCTCACTGCTTCATTGAGGTACACAAACCCCTTCACCATGACAAGGTAGAGATCCAGAAGGGTAGAATATGATCTATTGAGCATTAAATAATTTATATTTGGGTTTCCAACATTGTTTACATTAGAATGCTTGTGAGTAGGTGGCCCCTCTCTATGGTGCGCTTGGTATTTTTTCCCATAGCTTCCCCATTGGTAGATGCAAAGCTGTAGTAACTTGGCTCTGTATAGTTTGGTGGGTCATGAGGCTTTATAACTCTGCCCTGAGTTGCATCTTGCATTTCATCCAGATGTTCCCAAGGCTTGACTAGTTGATATTGATGGCCATTGTATTATCGTGCAAGACCCTCCTGTCCACATTCGCAAAACTCACAGATTACTTTTTCCTTGAGGTACCATCTATCTGAAATAGCATTTGGGTCTGTGATCTAATTCAAAGTTGGATCTGATCAGTGTGAGCAACAGATGGAGTAACAGTGGCGATTATAGTTGAGTTGCAAGATCACTTGTATCCCAGGATAAATTACATCAGAATGTCCATGATAGGTACGGTATGTAATTCAGACAAATGTTATTTATACTTGTATTCATATGGTGTTGGCTGCCACGTCCAGTATAGGCACACCTATAAAATTAATTCCAAAATTAAATACTGTTTTGAATTAAAGTAGTCCAAGCTGTTTTTATAAGATCATTAGGTAAGTTATCCTTACAGTAATCAGTCCAATCAATGTATATTTTCAACACTGGTTCAATAAGAATAACTATATAAAAAATGCAGTTCAGGTAAATAATAGATTTAAGGGACTAGACATACAAGAGAGAATGACTGAAGGACTTTTAACAGATGTTTGTTAGCAACAAAGAATGTCCCTAAAAGAAAGGAAACTAAAAAGGCAAACTCGCTTGCTGGTGAGGCTATGAAAGTAGACAAGTAAAGAAGAAAAATGTTGGGAAAGATGTGTCCAACTGAATGCAGAATTCCAGAAGATAGCAGGAAGGAGACTGTCACTGACCCCTTTTTTTCTGGCTTGGGTGTTGGCCAATTGAGCTCATTAAAGCAGAGACAGCTTGGCCCCAACCAATGGATTATGTACATAAACACCTCCATTGTCTTTGTAAATTTGTTTTGTCCTATTGTTTGCCAGATTAATTTAATCTTATCTGATATGTGATAGAGACGGTAGGATGTGTATTGGAGATTAAGGCTATTGATCTCAGGAAGCTACTGTTAGACCCCATGTGGAGTTTATCTATTGTGATTGTCTGCCACCCCTTTTTGTTTGTTACATTGTGTACACCCCCTCTGTATCTATCCCCTATAAATACTGCTGTCATTTAAAAAAAAAATCAGTTCATTAAGAGACATATAGAAATCGTATGGCTGCGATACTGGACCTATCTCCATCCTCTACGTAACCTGTCCTGGTCACTACCACAGGAAGGTTACTGTGACTCCTGAAAGTGCTGACTCCTGATGGAGAGTCTCTGACTAATACAGAAGCCAGATTTCAGGGTGCTGGTGCCGAGATTATAAAGAACCCAACCGTCATTGTGGGCTACACCCCAATAAGGTGGAGGAAGGAAACCAGAAGGTACCTGGAGATCTGACCACTACAGAACATGCAAGATCAGAGGGACTGCTGGGAACTCACCAGGATAGGGAAGCTGGAAGAACAGTCCAGACCCTGGTAGATGCAAGACCGGGGAGCAGTGTTAAGCAGCACCAGTCACGGTGAAGGTCAACAACCAGAGAAGTTCCAGCTGCTATCCAGGGTGAGGAGATGGAGACTGAACAGTTGGCAGAGGAGGGTGCAAGCCCTGAGAGTCTGCCCAACTACCCATAGACTGTTACCTGTCCTGAACCACAGACCACTGATGTCCAGGCACCAAGGCTGACAGTCATGGAGAGTGTGATGCCAGATCGGGGCATGAGGCTATCAGGAGAGGTTGCGTCCCCTGAGACCCTGAAGCTCTTTCCCAGCATGGATCAGGTGATCCAGATAAGTGTGTGAGTTCAGGTGAGGGCACTGGCCCTGATGAAAGAGCAAGTTGAGATTCCACTCCCAAACCATGCAGAGTTACCAGCAGGGCTAATGGGGATTGCTTCAGTCCAGACAGAGTTAAATTATATGGGCAAGCGGCCCACAGTAGCAGAGGGCCTGATACAGCATACTCTAGCTGCAGCGGTAATCGCCACCTTACCAGCCCTGGAGGATACTCACCCCCATGCAGAGTTACCAGCAGGGCTAATGGGGATTGCTTCAGTCCAGACAGAGTTAAATTATATGGGCAAGCGGCCCACAGTAGCAGAGGGCCTGATACAGCATACTCTAGCTGCAGCGGTAATCGCCACCTTACCAGCCCTGGAGGATACTCACCCCAAGGAGCTACCGAAACCCAGCAAAGTCTGTTGCCCCAGGTGAGCCTCAGCCAGGAAAGGACCTCTATCTAGAGGCTCTAATCCTGAGTCCAGCTCTGTTTTCCCCAACCCTGCCTTGACAACTAACCATGAGGAGATTATGCCAGCAGGGAAGTGCTTCTCCCCCCCCCCCCCGTCTGAGCTGCTCCCTAGATGGGATACCCCAGAGCCACTAAGGGGAAAAAGGGGGCAGCAGTATGCCACTGATTAAGATTCTGGTTCCTGACATCCTGGATGTGTCCCCAAGATTGATGCCTGCAATTTGGGGTCAGTTGTTGAAAGGGATGGGGTTAGAGTCTGTGGACACTTTCCTGAAGAATGGGCAACCACCCCCAGACCGGGCAAACCTACTACCCCCTGCAGGAGGAGGTCATGAGCTGGAATTTATGCAGTGGCCATTTGGGCCAACATATTTCCTTCTTTGGATGGGGTCTTGGGCTATGAGCTGTCAGGATCATAACCCCAGAACTGCTGTCTAGAAGGGGGAGTACTGTCACTGACCCCTTTTTCTTGGTTTAATTGTCGGCCCATTGAACTAATTGTAGCACAGACAGCTTGGCTCCAGCCACTGGATTATGTACATACGCACCTCCATTGTCTTTGTAAATTTGTTTTGTTCTGTTTGCCAGATTAAGTTAATCCCATTTGATATGTGCTAGAGACTGCAGGATGTGTATTGGAGATTAAGGCTATTGATCTCAGGAAGCTACTGTTAGACCCCATGTGGAGTTTATCTCTTGTGATTGTCTGCCACCCCCTCTCATTGTTACATTGTGTATACCCCCTCTGTATCTATCATGTATACCGTATTTTTCGCCCTATAAGACGCACCGGCAGATAAGACGCACCTAGTTTTTAGAGGAGGAAAACAAGAAAAAAAAAATCTGAATCAAACACAAATACACTTTACACACAGAAACACACCTACATTACACACAAATATATATATATATATATATATATATATATATATATAGATACACATACATACATATACATACACACATAAATATACATATATATATATATATATATATATAGATACATATACATACACACATAAATATACATACACATACATACACACACATACATGCACACATACACACACACATACATACATGCACATACATGCACACACATACATGCACACATACACATACATACATACATATACTGCAGCATTTGGGAGCATTTGGGAGCCCTTGACCCTCCCTGACCCTCCCTGACCCTCCTGATCCTCACCTTCCTTCTGATCTCTGCCATCTTGATCTCACCCCAGCGCTTCTCACCAGCACTCCTCGTGTACTGCAGCGTTGCGTGTGTGACGTCACTAGGACGCACCGGCCGACGCGATGCTGGTAGGAAGCGCTGGGGTAAAATCAAGAGGACAGAGGCAGTTTGAAAAGGTATATTCGCCGTATAAGACGCACCAACTTTCCTCCCCCAGTTTTGGGAAAGAAAAAGTGCGTCTTATACGGCGAAAAATACGGTAAATACTGCTGTCATTTAAAAAAAAAAATCAGTTCACTCAGTGACATATATAAATCGTATGGTCTCTTTATTTTGTTCCTGTTCTCCTGGATGGCTGCGATACTGAACCTATCTCCACCCTCTAAGTAACCTGTCCTGGTCACTACCACAGGAACCTTATTGTGACTCCTGGAAGTGCTGATTACTGATGGAGAGATTCTGACTGATACAGAAGCCAGATATAAGGGTGCTGTTGATGAGATTTCCAAGAACCCAACGGACCTTGAGGGTAGATAACCTGTAGTCTATAGCAGGTGGCTCTGGGCTTGTGTGCTCTCAGAAGCAGTAGCACAAGAAATCAAATTGCCAATGTCCACCGGTTCAGTGAGAAAACAAGAGAGTTCCAGAAAAACATTTAATTCTGCTTCATACACTATTCTAACGCCTTTGACTGTGTGGATCACAACAAAATGTGGCAAGTACTTAAAGAGATGGGGTACGAGACCATCTCATCCGCCTCTGAGAGATCTGTATATGGACCAAGAAGCCATGGTCCCGACTGAACATGGAATACAATAGTTGAAGATCGGGAAAGGAGTGTGACAAGTTTGTATATGATCATCTTGTTTATTCAACTTATATGCAGAGTACACCGTGCGCAAGGCTGGACTGGAAGAATCCAAAGCCGGAATTAATATTGCTGGAAGAAATATCAACAACCTCAGATATGCGGATGATACTCTACTTATGACTGAAAACAAGAAAGAATAAAAGGGCCTATTGATGAGGCTAAAAGAAGATGTTCCTGTTGCTCAACGTTAAAATGTTGGAGATCATGAGAAACGGCAAACTCAATTCTTGGCAAATATATGGGAAAGAAGTGAAGGCAGTGGCAGATTTTATTTTCCTGGAATCCAAAATCTCTTCAGAAGGTTATTGCAACCATGAGATTAAAAGACGTTTACTACTGGGGTGGAATCTAAAGGTATTACAGTATTAACAAAGTTCTGCATAGTTAAAACTATGGCATTCCCAGTAGTAACATATGGATGTGGGAGCTGGACCAAAAGGAAGGCTGAGCGCCCTAGAATCGACGCCTTTGAATTGTGGTATTGGAGAAAGCTGTGAAATCCAATCAAATATACTACAGGAAAGGTATTAAAGGTTTGATCATGAGGCTAAAGCTAAAATGTTTTGCTCATATCATGAGAAATCCACATTCACAAGAGAAGACTCTGATGGTGGGAAGGCATACGAAGAAGGGGACGGTAAAGGCGGAAATGGATAGATGAAGTGACTGAAGAAATAATCATGAGCTGCAGGGAGCTCAGAGGGGCAGTGACTGAGAGTCAAAATCGTTTGAACAACTAAAACAACAACACACTACATTTTCATCTAGATTTGCACTGATTTGAAAAAAGTGCATTTAACTGCAGATATGTTCATCAATAATCTATTTAAAACTATGACTAAAACCAGTGGTATGTTCAAAGAACCACAGTATATTGTAATAAATGAACAACATCAGCAGTAGTGTCAGCACTGCTTGTGCCAGAAGGGTGTCATGTGTAATTATTGTGCTGGATTGGAACTAAATGGGTACATTCTGCTAATGTGTATTATCTATTCTTGAATGGATAAAAGAGGGAAGGAGAGGAGATTTGTGTGCCAATTGGTAGATTCAGCATTTGACGCACCTCACATGCTCAGAAGAAGGCATCTTGCAAGTTAACAAACAAACCTTGCTTGTTCTGCTCTATAGCAGTCCCCTTATGCATTGAGAAGGAAGTATGACTATCATGGCAGCTTCCATGCACTAGCAGTATCTGCTAAAATTAACATTTCCTCTGAAAATTATTTCATGCACATGGCTTACATAGCTGCTAATGTTATTAGTTTGTTGGATAATTTACAAATGTGAAGTATTTCCTAATCTACCGTGGTCCTTTAAAGTGTTAAACTCTTCTCATACCAAGATAAAACTATTATTTTGTTCTCCTCCAAATCAGAAAATGTGACATATATCTTGTTAATTAAGAAAAAACTGTGATTCTTTTTACTATATGATATTTTGAATAACTAAACTTGATGAGAAAAAATGTTTTTAGGATATATATAAAAACAAAACACAGCACAATTATTCTTTACTGCATGCTTCTATTTTCTTTACTGAGCATGCCTCTTACAGCTTAAGTCTCAGCATACGTGTTCCAATAGTCCTAAATTTAATTAAACTGTACAGAATGATGAATTGTTTCAATGATGTTCTACAGGTTCTACTTATTTTCATTCAAAAAAACTACTTTTGTAATGACGTAAACATGCTCTTTAAAGGAATCTGCAAGTGAGCTGGCTAATTAATGCATCTGATAGAGGAAAATCTTTAGTGTCTAAAAAAAAATGTTTGCTTGAAAAAATAAAGTAAACAGTTACACCGTTAGCCTGAAGTTTGATGAATTTCTTGCATTTGCAAAGAGTTTTCTCTCAATGTTGACCACCCCTGAAATTCCCAGGGATAATTAGCATAAATTATACAATGTTTCTTTTGGCCTGGGATTGTGCAGACACGCTCAGTTAGCACCTGTAGCCTGCTCTACTGTGGGAAGTCACATGATTTCAGACACTTTTCTTTCCTTTAGCCAATCAGCATGCACATGTGCTGCATATTGGATATCTCATTATAATGCAAATCTCAGTTGCTGGAGGTGTCTACATCAACCCCAGCACATTTTTGTTCTTTTCTGCAAAAAATGTTTTTTTATGCAAACATTTTTTGCTAAGTGAGTTATGATACATTCTACAGGATGCATTCATAACCCACCTCATTTTCATATACCTTTAATATGCACATCCCTTTAACCTGAAATATTCACTCCACGCTCCACTGACAACACAACAGAGAACTCAAACTCTTGCACCTAATGAAGGCCCCAAACATCCCTGATTTTTACTGGAAATTTGCTGATCCAAGCCGTTCAGGAAAATGTCAGATTTAACTATTATTATTATCTGAGGGACCTACTGCTCTTGAATGTATAGACAATCCAGTTAAATGGCCACTGTAGTTCAAGACAAATATCCCTTGTTTGAAAAGTATGTAACAAACTAAAAACATTAGCAGCAATGTAAAACATTTTGAGATAATTTAGAATTTTTGACGACTCTGTTTTTGAGTACAGGAATCCATTGTGTGTTTGTCACATCACATCCAGCGATCTAGATCATGAAGGTATGCTTTTATTTGTCAGGAGAGGGAGGCATGGGGGAGGAGGTAACAGGTGAGGTCGGGAAGCTTGGTTAGATAGTTGAATCTGATCAATGTTAAAATGGTATTGGATCGAAGGGTAAAGCCTTTGTGGGCACATTTGCATGTCCCTGCCCAGGTTCCCAGAATGCAGTGCAAAGACTGTATTTCTTGGAATTCTGAGCAGGAAATAAGTTTTTTAACTTATGTTAGACATTCAAATGTGAGCACAAATGTAATATTTATTCATTCAATAAATAAATATATATATATATAAATATATATATATATATATACATTATATATATATATATATTTATATATATATATATATATATATATATATATATATATATATACAGTTGCAAGCAAAAGTATGTGAAGCCTTAGGAATGATATGGATTTCTGCACAAATTGGTCAAAAATGTGATCTGATCTTCATCTAAGTCACAACAATAGACAATCACAGTCTGCTTAAACAAATAACACACAAAGTATTAAATGTTGCCATGTTTTTATTCAACACACCATGTAAACATTCACAGTGCAGGTGGAAAAAGTATGTGAACCCTTGGATTTAATAACTGGTTGAACCTCCTTTGGCAGCATTAACTACAACCAAACGTTTCCTGTAGTTGCAGATCAGATGTGCACAACGGTCAGGAGTAATTCTTGACCATTTCTCTTTACAGAACTGTTTCAGTTCAGCAATATTCTTGGGATGTCTGGTGTGAATCGCTTTCTTGAGGTCATGCCACAACATCTCAATCGGGTTGAGGTCAGGACTCTGACTGGGCCACTTCAGAAGGCGTATTTTCTTCTGTTTAACCCATTCTGTTGTTGATTTACCTCTATGCTTTGGGTTGTTGTCCTGTTGTAACACCCATCTTCTGTTGAGCTTCAGCTGGTGGACAGATGGCCTTAAGTTCTCCTGCAAAATGTCTTCATAAACTTGGGAATTCATTTTTCCTTCGATGATAGCAATCCGTCCAGGCCCTGACGCAGCAAAGCAGCCCCAAACCATGATGCCCCCACCACCGTACTTCACAGTTGGGATGAGGTTTTGATGTTGGTGTGCTGTGCCTCTTTTTCTCCACACATAGTGTTGTGTGTTTCTTCCAAACAACTCAAATTTAGTTTCATCTGTCCACAGAATATTTTGCCAGTACTGCTGTGGAACATCCAGGTGCTCTTGTGCAAACTGTAAACGTGCAGCAATGTTTTGCTTGGATAGCAGTGGCTTCCTCTGTGGTATCCTCCCATAAAAGCCATTCTTGTTTAGTGTTTTACATATTGTAGATTCGCTAACAGGGATGTTAGCATATGCCAGAGACTTTTGTAAGTCTTTAGCTGACACTCTAGGATTCTTCTTCACCTCATTGAGCAGTCTGCACTGTGCTCTTGCAGTCATCTTTACAGGACGGCCACTCCTAGGGAGAGTAGCAGCAGTGCTGAACTTTCTCCATTTATAGACAATTTGTCTTACCGTGGACTGATGAACAGCAAGGCTTTTGGAGATACTTTTATAACCCTTTCCAGCTTTATGCAAGTCAACAATTCTTAATTGTAGGTCTTCTGAGAGCTCTTTTGTGTGAGGCATCATTTACATCAGGCAATGCTTCTTGTGAAAAGCAAACCCAGAACTGGTGTGTGTTTTTTATAGGACAGGGCAGCTGTAACCAACACCTCCAATCTCATCTCATTGATTGGACTCCAGTTGGCTGACACCTCACTCCAATTAGCTTTTGGAGATGTCATTAGTCTAGGGGTTCACATACTTTTTCCACCTGCACTGTGAATGTTTACATGGTGTGTTCAATAACAACATGGTAACATTTAATTCTTTGTGTGTTATTAGTTTAAGCAGAGTGTGATTGTCTATTGTTGTGACTTAGTTGAAGATCAGATCACATTTTATGACCAATTTGTGTAGAAATCCATATCATTCCAAAGGGTTCACATACTTTTGCTTGCAACTGTATATATATATATATATATATATATATATATATATATATATATATAAATATATATATGAAGAGTGAGGTAGCCGTGAATGTCCAGTAATCCAGATGAATAATCAGAGTATTGCAGTATATAGTGATACCTTTTTTATTGGACAAACATATTCATAGGTTTCATGACGAGCTTTCGAGAGCGTTCCTCTCTTTGTCGAGTCAGAGTCAATACTGTGACTCTGACTCGACAAAGAGAGGAACGCTCTCGAAAGCTCGTCATGAAACCTATGAATATGTTTGTCCAATAAAAAAGGTATCACTATATACTGCAATACTCTGATTATTCATCTATATATATATATATATATATATATATATATATATATATATATATAGATGAATAATCAGAGTATTGCAGTATATAGTGATACCTTTTTTATATATATATAGTACATTTGTGTTCACATTTGAACATCTAAAATAAGTTAAAAAACCTATTTCCTGTTTAGAATTCCAAGAAATACAGCCTTTGCAACAGAAATATTTCTATCCATTGTAACAGAAATATTTAATTATTTGAAGAGTAGAGGGACAAAATTTCAAGAGGTTTGACCTCCCTTTAATAATACTGAAACATTACTAACATATAATGGAACTTTCAGTTTGAGTGTAAAATGGTTATTTATTTCTCTCTCTATCTAAAAAACAATAATATATAACTAAGGAGCTAATTGCAGCCAGCGGCGCGTCACACACGAGACCTTCACAAACTGAGGCTTACCAGCAGCGCAGCACTGTTCAAAACCCACCAAAACAAAAAAAAATCTACAAAAAATTATAACACTCACACACAGCACAGGGGAAGGGGGGGCACAGGAAGCCAGGGGATTGAGGTTATAAGCAAATTACACCCATATTTGTCATTTTTTGTCACTCAAAAATTGCCTAAGCAAGGAAAAAATGGTGGCCGAAAAACGCTAAATTTTAGAAAAAGCATGAAAACGAGGCTTAGCAATGCCAGGTTCACAAAACTTACAAAATACATTACGCTTAAGATTGCAGGGCTCATGATGAGGCTTGCAATCAGCGCAGGCGAGAGTAAAGGCTCGCAATGAGCACCGCAAGTGGGAGAGGCTTGCAATTGCCCTGCAATGAGCAACAAAGGTGTTCATCGTAAGGCTCGCGATGAGCACTGAAGGTGATCAGTGCAAACCAGAAAACTTGAAATACAAAGGGGGAGAGGCTCGCAATGAGCACCGAAGGTGCTCATTGCAAGCCACACAATGAGCGCCAAAGGCTCTCAGCGGGGGGCTCGCAATGAGCGCCAAAGGTGCTCAGAGGACTAAAAGCCTCACATTGTGTGTCAAACAACATTGCCAGCCAATTTTAATCCTGTAATTTTTAACTGGCAAGTTCTTAGTATATATATATATATATACTAGCTACTTGCGGTATGATATAGTTTAATAAATAGTATGTCTCCCCCCCTTCTCCTGTGTCTCTCCCCCCCCCCCCCGGTGTCTCTTCCCCACCTCTCCCTACCCTGTGTCTCTTCCCCTCTGAGGTGTTTCTTTCGCTCCTCGCCCTCCTGTGTCTTTTCCCCTTTCAATTTCCTGTGCCTCCTTTCCCCCTCTCCTTCCCGCCGTGTCTATTCCCCCATCTCCCTCCCATGTGTCTGTTCCCCCCTCCCCCCGTGTCTCTTCCCCCCTCCCCTGTATCTCTTCCACCTCTATCCCTTCCCCTGTGTCTCTTCCCTCCTCTCCCTCCCATGTGGCTTTGTCCCCCCTCTCCCTCCTGTGTCTCCTTTCCCCCTCCTCTCCCTTCCTTGTTTTTCATTACCATCAATCATCTCCCTCCCTTGTGTCTCATTTCCCTCCTCCTCTCCCTCCTTGTGACTCATTTCACCCTCCTCTCCCTCCCTTGCTTCTCTCTTTCCCCCCTCCTCTCCCTCCCTTGTATTATGTTTTCCCCTCCTCTCTCTTCCTTGTGTCTTATTTCCCCCCTCCTCTCCCACCCTTGTGTCTCCTTTTCCCCCCTCCTCTCCCTCCCTTGTCTCTTCTTTCCCCTCTCCTTTCCCTTGTGTCTTCTTTCCCCCCGCCTCTCCCTACCTAGCACTTTCCCCTCGGGTACTGTTGGTGACCTGGCCCTGCTGTCCGGATGCTTACCTGGCCTTGCTGCCACATCACTCTGTAGGAAGGAGGAGCCTTGCGATGATCGCCTGCGTCCTATACCTAAGTCTTACGGGCCTCGCAGGGTAGCAGGTCAGTGTGTGGGGGGGGGTATCATTCCGGAGGGGGGCAATGCCCACCTCCCAGGACCTTGCATAGCTCTCTCCGCAGAGTGTGCGATGTGCAGTGGGGAGGAGGATGAGCCGCGGGGAGGAGGAGCCTGCGTCCTACGGGCCATGTGTGCCAGGCCATTGGCGCTTATTGCAGCCTAAGTTGTGGATCTAAACTGCGGCCCTCCCATGACAAACATCACAAATGTAACCAACACCAACAACTTTTATATGTGATATATATACTGTAGACTCTCAGTTAACCAGAACTCAAGCAACCAGAAAAAAATCGAATACAGTACTTTAAATAAAAAGGTTAATTTACAGGGCTCAAAAAATGCAAGGAGCCACAAAATACTTACAGGCACCTAGATTGCACCCACTGTATGTCTCTGCAATTCAATGTTATCTGGAAGCAGACAGGCATGAGAGACTGAGCCAGTGGAGTGTTGGCGCTACATTTTCCGGGTTCAGCACTGCACCCTCCAGCCGTATGTACCTATGTGTAAGTGAGGAGTGAAAGCTGCTGCTGCTAGAACAGCCCTCACTGACAAATATACTTAGCAGAGCATCCTATGTGCAGCTAATCTAGGCCTCTTTTAAATGTAGCTCTCAAGCAACCAGAAACTAAATTTATCCAGCATCTGCCAATCCCCATGGGTGCCGGATAACTGTGTTTATTTATATATACAGTTGTGCTGAAAAGTTTGCATACCCTTGGCGAATTGGTAATGTATATACCATTTTTAAAGAAAATATGAGTGAGCAGGCAAAACACATTTATTTTATTTCTTATGGGATTCATATTCTACTGTAGGTTATAAGAGAATAGCACAATCATAAAGCAAAACATGGCAAAAAAATAATTAAATGACAATGTTCAAAAGTTTGCATACCCTTAGTTCTTAATACTGTGTATTGTCCCCTTTAGCATCAATGACAGCGTGCAGTCTTTTGTAATAGTTGTCTAGGAGGCCCCTAATTCTTGCAGGTGGTATAGCTGCAAAATGCCTCCAGGTCATGCAAAGTCTTTGGTCGATTGCATGAACTACACGCTTGAGATCTCCCCAGAGTGGCTCGATGATATTAAGGTCAGGAGACTGTTATGGCCACTCCACAACCTTCGCCTTTTTCTCCTGTAACCACTGGAGGGTTAACTTGGCCTTGTGCTTAGGGTCATTGTCAGGCTGGAAAGTCGAAGAGTATCCCATGCGCAGCCTTCGTGCTGAAAAATGCAAATTGTCTGCCACTATTTTCTGATAACATGCTGCATTCATCTTGCCATAAATTTTCACAAGATTCACCATGCCTTTAGAGCCCCCCCCCACTCCAAATTACAGTGTGCCAGAAGCTGTGAGGCGTGTCAAGGTGTTGTCAGGCATATTGTAACCAGGCTTTTTTGTAGCATTAGCGCAGAAAAGGTTTCTTTCTGGTATCTCTACCACGCAACTAATTTTTGTTTAGGTATCGTCATATTGTGCTCCTTGAAAAAACCACACCGTCTTTTTCCAGAGCAGCCTGTATTTCTCCTGAGGTTACCTGTTGGTTTTTCTTTGTATTCCAAACAATTCTTCTGGCAGTTGTGGCTGAAATCGTTCTTGGGCTACCTGACCTTGGCTTGGTATATAAGTGATTAAACAGTATTGACTGGCATTTTCAAGGCTTTGGATATCTTTTTATATCCTTTTCCATCTATTTAAAGTTCCTTTACCTTGTTAAAATGGCAATTAAAGGTTAATTTCCCACACCTGTGGCTTTTTAAATTGCAATTAGTGTCTGTGTATAAATAGTCAATGAATTTATTAGTTATAACGTGGCTGCACTAAGCAGACTAGATACTGAGGCATGGGGAGCAGAATAGAACTGTCAAATAATCTGCGTAACAAGGTAATGGAATTTCATAAAGATGGAAAAGGATATAAAAAAAGTTATCCAAAGCCTTGAAAATGACAGGGGATCTCATGATACCAAGCCAAGCCACTGCCAGAAGAATTGTAAAGAATACAAAGAAACACCCAGAGGTAACCTCAGGAGAATTACAGACTGCTCTGGAAAAAGACGGTGTGGTTGTTTCAATGTTACAATACGACAATACTTGAACAAAAATGAGCTGCATGGTGGAGTTGCCAGAAAAAAGCCTTTACTGCGCCAATGCCACCAAAAAGCCCACTTACAATATGCCCGACAACACCTTGACACGCCTCACAGCTTCTGGCACACTGTAATTTGTAGTGACAAGACCAAAATAGAGGTTTATGGTCACAACAGCGATATGTTTGGAGAGGAGTAAACAAGATCTATAGTGAAAATAATACCATCCCCACTGGGAAGCATGGTGGTGGCTCACAGATGTTTTGGGGGGTGTGAGCTCTAAAGGCACGGGGAATCTTGTGAAAATTGATGGCAAGAGGAATGCAGCATGTTATCAATAAATACTGGCAGACAATTTGCATTCTTCTGCACGAAGGCTGCGCATGGGATACACTTGGACCTTCCAGCATGACAATGACCCTAAGCACAAGGCAAAGTTTACCCTCCAGTGGTTACAGCAGAATAAGATGAAGGTTGTGGAGTGGCCATCACAGTCTCCTGACCTTAATATCATCGAGCCACTCTGGGGAGATCTCAAATGTGCGGTTCATGCAAGATGACTAAAGACGAATAGACAGCTATACCACCTGCAAGAATTAGGGGCCTCCTAGACAACTATTACAAAAGACTGCACGCTGTCATTGATGCTAAAGGGAGCAATACACAGTATTAAGAACTAAGGGTATGCTAACTTTTGAACAGGGTCATTTTATTTTTTTCTTTGTGGCCATGTTTTGTTTTATGATTGTGCCATTCTATTATAACCAACAGTTGAATATAAATCCCATAAGAATTAAAAGAAATTTGAGACTTCTGCTACTTAATTGCATTTACTATGTTTCCATCACCTTCTGGATCACGACCTTGTTGGTTTGTGTACCTCAGTGAGGCTGTGAGCTATACCATGTAGGGTCACCCAAGATGGGCAGGTCATAGCAGAGAGGTGAGACAAATTGTGGTCCACTGGAGAAGAAACTGGCAATCCACTCCAGTATCTTTGTCAAGAAAACCATATGGTAAAAGCACAACCAGACACAAGATGTGCTTGTAATGCTGCGTCCATTAGGTCAAGGAGAGTCAAACACAACTGAAGGAGTGAAAAACATTAAAAAGATAAAGACACTTGAACTCTCAGGTAGTTCTGCATATATACCATTTAAGAAACGTGGCACACTATAAGAGCACATGTACAAAAAGGTAGATTATAGTTAGGAAAATATTTAGTCCGGAGTACAAATTTTAGGAGGCCTTGTTCCCAGGCTCCAGTAGTGGTGGGTGGGTGCGTGGGTGAAGTTTAGAGGCATTGAATCAACTACTTTTAAACATTCATAGTCATCGCGCTACCTTGGTACACATTGTGTTTGCTAAAACCAATTTACATTACTCCTTATGGGAGTTTGGTATTCAACCTTTTTGGTACTCAACCTACTGTCTGGAATGGATTAAATCAGGGTACGCAGCCAGCAGTATCATAAGATACATCAGGGTACGCAGCCATCAGTCTCATTAGATACGTCAGGGTACGCAGCCATCAGTATCATTAGATACGTCAGGGTACGCAGCCAGCAGTATCATTAGATACATCAGGGTACGCAGCCATCAGTCTGATTAGATACGTCAGGGTACGCAGCCAGCAGTATCATTAGACACGTCAGGGTATGCAGCCAGCAGTATCATTACATACATCAGGGTACGCAGCCATCAGTATCATTAGATACGTCAGGGTACGCAGCCAGCAGTATCATTAGATACGTCAGGGTACGCAGCCATCAGTATCATTAGATACGTCAGGGTATGCAGCCAGCAGTATCATTAGATACATCAGGGCACGCAGCCAGCAGTATCATTAGATACGTCAGGGTATGCAGCCAGCAGTATCATTAGATACATCAGGGCACGCAGCCAGCAGTATCATTAGATACATCAGGGTACACAGCCAGCAGTATCATTAGATACGTCAGGGTACACAGCCAGCAGTATCATTAGATACATCAGGGTACGCAGCCATCAGTCTCGTTAGACACGTCAGGGTACGCAGCCAGCAGTATCATTAGATACATCAGGGTACGCAGCCAGCAGTATCATTAGATACATCAGGGTACGCAGCCAGCAGTATCATTAGATACATCAGGGTACGCAGCCAGCAGTATCATTAGACACGTCAGGGTACGCAGCCAGCAGTATCATTAGATACATCAGGGTACGCAGCCATCAGTATCATTAGACACGTCAGGGTACGCAGCCAGCAGTATCATTAGACACGTCAGGGTACGCAGCCAGCAGTATCATTAGATACATTAGGGGAAGCAGCCATCAGTATCATTAGACACGTCAGGGTACGCAGCCAGCAGTATCATTAGATACATCAGGGTACGCAGCCAGCAGTATCATTAGATACATCAGGGTACGCAGCCAGCAGTATCATTAGATACATCAGGGTATGCAGCCATCAGTCTCATTAGATACATCAGGGTACGCAGCCAGCAGTATCATTAGATACATCAGGGTACGCAGCCAGCAGTATCATTAGATACATCAGGGTACGCAGCCAGCAGTATCATTAGATACATCAGGGTACGCAGCCAGCAGTATCATTAGATACATCAGGGTATGCAGCCATCAGTCTCATTAGATACATCAGGGTACGCAGCCAGCAGTATCATTAGATACATCAGGGTACGCAGCCATCAGTCTCATTAGATACATCAGGGTACGCAGCCAGCAGTATCTTTAGATACATCAGGGTAGGCAGCCATCAGTATTATTAGATACGTCAGGGTACGCAGCCAGCAGTATCATTAGATACATCAGGGTACGCAGCCAGCAGTATCATTAGATAGGTCAGGGTACGCAGCCATCAGTATCATTAGATACGACAAGGTACGCAGCCAGCAGTATCATTAGATACGTCAGGGTACGCACCAGCAGTATCATTAGATACATCAGGGTACGCAGCCAGCAGTATCATTAGATACATCAGGGTATGCAGCCAGCAGTATCATTAGATACGTCAGGGTACGCAGCCATCAGTCTCATTAGATACGTCAGGGTACGCAGCCATCAGTATCATTAGATACGTCAGGGTACGCAGCCAGCAGTATCATTAGATACATCAGGGTACGCAGCCATCAGTCTGATTAGATACGTCAGGGTACGCAGCCAGCAGTATCATTAGACACGTCAGGGTATGCAGCCAGCAGTATCATTACATACATCAGGGTACGCAGCCATCAGTATCATTAGATACGTCAGGGTACGCAGCCAGCAGTATCATTAGATACGTCAGGGTACGCAGCCATCAGTATCATTAGATACGTCAGGGTATGCAGCCAGCAGTATCATTAGATACATCAGGGCACGCAGCCAGCAGTATCATTAGATACATCAGGGTACGCAGCCAGCAGTATCATTAGATACATCAGGGTACGCAGCCAGCAGTATCATTAGATACGTCAGGGTACGCAGCCAGCAGTATCATTAGATACATCAGGGTATGCAGCCATCAGTCTCATTAGATACATCAGGGTACACAGCCAGCAGTATCATTAGATACGTCAGGGTACACAGCCAGCAGTATCATTAGATACATCAGGGTACACAGCCAGCAGTATCATTAGATACATCAGGGTACGCAGCCATCAGTCTCGTTAGACACGTCAGGGTACGCAGCCAGCAGTATCATTAGATACATCAGGGTACGCAGCCAGCAGTATCATTAGATACATCAGGGTACGCAGCCAGCAGTATCATTAGATACATCAGGGTACGCAGCCAGCAGTATCATTAGACACGTCAGGGTACGCAGCCAGCAGTATCATTAGATACATCAGGGTACGCAGCCATCAGTATCATTAGACACGTCAGGGTACGCAGCCAGCAGTATCATTAGACACGTCAGGGTACGCAGCCAGCAGTATCATTAGATACATTAGGGGAAGCAGCCATCAGTATCATTAGACACGTCAGGGTACGCAGCCAGCAGTATCATTAGATACATCAGGGTACGCAGCCAGCAGTATCATTAGATACATCAGGGTACGCAGCCAGCAGTATCATTAGATACATCAGGGTATGCAGCCATCAGTCTCATTAGATACATCAGGGTACGCAGCCAGCAGTATCATTAGATACATCAGGGTACGCAGCCAGCAGTATCATTAGATACATCAGGGTACGCAGCCAGCAGTATCATTAGATACATCAGGGTACGCAGCCAGCAGTATCATTAGATACATCAGGGTATGCAGCCATCAGTCTCATTAGATACATCAGGGTACGCAGCCAGCAGTATCATTAGATACATCAGGGTACGCAGCCATCAGTCTCATTAGATACATCAGGGTACGCAGCCAGCAGTATCTTTAGATACATCAGGGTAGGCAGCCATCAGTATTATTAGATACGTCAGGGTACGCAGCCAGCAGTATCATTAGATACATCAGGGTACGCAGCCAGCAGTATCATTAGATAGGTCAGGGTACGCAGCCATCAGTATCATTAGATACGACAAGGTACGCAGCCAGCAGTATCATTAGATACGTCAGGGTACGCACCAGCAGTATCATTAGATACATCAGGGTACGCAGCCAGCAGTATCTTTAGATACATCAGGGTAGGCAGCCATCAGTATTATTAGATACGTCAGGGTACGCAGCCAGCAGTATCATTAGATACATCAGGGTACGCAGCCAGCAGTATCATTAGATAGGTCAGGGTACGCAGCCATCAGTATCATTAGATACGACAAGGTACGCAGCCAGCAGTATCATTAGATACGTCAGGGTACGCACCAGCAGTATCATTAGATACATCAGGGTACGCAGCCAGCAGTATCATTAGATACATCAGGGTATGCAGCCAGCAGTATCATTAGATACGTCAGGGTACGCAGCCAGCAGTATCATCAGACACGTCAGGGTATGCAGCCAGCAGTGTCATTAGACACGTCACGGTACCCACCAGCAGTGTCATTAGTCACTTCACGGTACCCGCCAGCAGTATCATTAGACACGTCCGGGTACACAACAAGCAGTATCATTAGATAGATCAGGGTACGCGCCAGCAGTATCATTCGATACATCAGGGTATGCCGCCAGCAGTATCTTTAGACACTTCAGGGTACGCGGCCAGCAGTATCATTAGACACGTCAGGGTACGCGGCCAGCAGTATCATTAAACACATCAGGGTACGCAGCCAGCAGTATCATTAGACACGTCAGGGTATGCAGCCAGCAGTGTCATTAGACAAGTCATGGTACGCACCAGCAGTATCCTTAGACACGTCAGGGTACGCAGCCAGTAGTATCATTAGATTCATCAGGGTATGCAGCCAGCAGTATCCTTAGACACGTCAGGGTACGCAGCCAGTAGTATCATTAGACACGTCAGGGTACGCAGCCAGTAGTATCATTAGACACGTCATGGTACGCACCAGCAGTATCCTTAGACACGTCAGGGTACGCAGCCAGTAGTATCATTAGACACGTCAGGGTACGCAGCCAACAGTATCATTAGACACGTCAGGGTACGCAGCCAGCAGTATCATTAGATACATCAGGGTACGCAGCCAGCAGTATCATTAGATTCATCAGGGTATGCAGCCAGCAGTATCCTTAGACACGTCAGGGTACGCAGCCAACAGTATCATTAGACACGTCAGGGTACGCAGCCAGCAGTATCATTAGACACGTCAGGGTACGCAGCCAGCAGTATCATTAGATACGCCAGGGTACGCAGCCAGCAGTATCATTAGATACACCAGGGTACGCAGCCAGCAGTATCATTAGACACATTAGGGTACGCACCAGCAGTATCATTAGACACATCAGGGTACGCACCAGCAGCAACATTAGACATCAGGGTACGCAGCCAGCAGTATTATTAGACACATCAGGGTACGCACCAGCAGCATCATTAGACACATCAGGGTACGCACCAGCAGTATTACTAGACACGTCAGGGTATGCAGCCAGCAGTGTCATTAGACACGTCATGGTACCCGCCAGTAGTAGCATTAGACACGTCAGGGTACGTGCCAGCAGTATCATAAGACATGTCAGGGTACGCAGCCAGCAGTATTATTAGATATGTCAGGGTAAGCAGCTAGCAGCATCATCAGATACATCAGGGTATGCATCCAGCAGTATCATTAGACACCTCAGGGTATGCAGCCAGCAGTATCATAAGACACCTCAGGGTACGCACCAGCAGTATTATTAGACACATAAGGGTACGCACCAGCAGTATCATTAGACACGTTAGGGTACGCACCAGCAGTATCATTAGACACATCAGGGTACGCACCAGCAGTATTATTAGACACATTAGGGTACGCACCAGCAGTATCATTAGACACGTTAGGGTACGCACCAGCAGTATCATTAGATACATCAGGGTACGCAGCCATCAGTCTCATTAGATACGTCAGGGTACGCAGCCAGCAGTATCATTAGATACATCAGGGTATGCAGCCATCAGTCTCATTAGATATGTCAAGGTGCGCAGCCAGCAGTATCATCAGACACGTCAGGGTATGCAGCCAGCAGTGTCATTAGACACGTCACGGTACCCACCAGCAGTGTCATTAGTCACTTCACGGTACCCGCCAGCAGTATCATTAGACACGTCCGGGTACACAACAAGCAGTATCATTAGATAGATCAGGGTACGCGCCAGCAGTATCATTCGATACATCAGGGTATGCCGCCAGCAGTATCTTTAGACACTTCAGGGTACGCGGCCAGCAGTATCATTAGACACGTCAGGGTACGCAGCCAGCAGTATCATTAGACACGTCAGGGTATGCAGCCAGCAGTATCATTAGACACGTCAGGGTACGCAGCCAGCAGTATCATTAGACACGTCAGGGTATGCAGCCAGCAGTATCATTAAACACATCAGGGTACGCAGCCAGCAGTATCATTAGACACGTCAGGGTATGCAGCCAGCAGTGTCATTAGACAAGTCATGGTACGCACCAGCAGTATTATTAGACACGTCAGGGTATGCAGCCAGCAGTATTATTAGACACGTCAGGGTATGCAGCCAGCAGTGTCATTAGACACGTCAGGGTACGCAGCCAGTAGTATCATTAGATTCATCAGGGTACGCAGCCAGCAGTATCATTAGATTCATCAGGGTACGCAGCCAGCAGTATCATTAGATTCATCAGGGTACTCAGGGTACGCAGCCAACAGTATCATTAGACACGTCAGGGTACGCAGCCAGTAGTATCATTAGATTCATCAGGGTATGCAGCCAGCAGTATCCTTAGACACGTCAGGGTACGCAGCCAGTAGTATCATTAGACACGTCAGGGTACGCAGCCAGTAGTATCATTAGACACGTCAGGGTACGCAGCCAGTAGTATCATTAGATTCATCAGGGTACGCAGCCAGCAGTATCATTAGATTCATCAGGGTATGCAGCCAGCAGTATCATTAGACACGTCAGGGTACGCAGCCAGCAGTATCATTAGACACGTCAGGGTACGCAGCCAGCAGTATCATTAGATTCATCAGGGTACGCAGCCAGCAGTATCCTTAGACACGTCAGGGTACGCAGCCAGTAGTATCATTAGACACGTCAGGGTACGCAGCCAGCAGTATCATTAGACACGTCATGGTACGCACCAGCAGTATCCTTAGACACGTCAGGGTACGCAGCCAGTAGTATCATTAGACACGTCAGGGTACGCAGCCAACAGTATCATTAGACACGTCAGGGTACGCAGCCAGTAGTATCATTAGATACATCAGGGTATGCAGCCAGCAGTATCCTTAGACACGTCAGGGTACGCAGCCAGCAGTATCTTTAGATACATCAGGGTACGCAGCCAACAGTATCATTAGACACGCCAGGGTACGCAGCCAGCAGTATCATTAGACACGTCAGGGTACGCAGCCAGCAGTATCATTAGATTCATCAGGGTATGCAGCCAGCAGTATCCTTAGACACGTCAGGGTACGCAGCCAGCAGTATCATTAGACACGTCAGGGTACGCAGCCAGCAGTATCATTAGACACGTCAGGGTACGCGGCCAGCAGTATCATTAGATACACCAGGGTACGCAGCCAGCAGTATCATTAGACACATTAGGGTACGCACCAGCAGTATCATTAGACACATCAGGGTACGCACCAGCAGCATCATTAGACATCAGGGTACGCAGCCAGCAGTATCATTAGACACATCAGGGTACGCAGCCAGCAGTATCATTAGACACATCAGGGTACGCAGCCAGCAGTATCATTAGACACATCAGGGTACGCACCAGCAGCATCATTAGACACATCAGGGTACGCACCAGCAGTATTACTAGACACGTCAGGGTATGCAGCCAGCAGTGTCATTAGACACGTCATGGTACCCGCCAGTAGTAGCATTAGACACGTCAGGGTACGCGCCAGCAGTATCATAAGACACATCAGGGTACGCAGCCAGCAGTATTATTAGATATGTCAGGGTACGCAGCTAGCAGCATCATCAGATACATCAGGGTATGCATCCAGCAGTATCATTAGACACCTCAGGGTACGCATCAGCAGTATCATTAGTTAATAGCTTATGGGTATTTACCTTGAGTATATGCAATGATTTAAAGATTCACCTAGGGCCCAAACAATATGAGCTAAATGTTTTAATTGGGCATTGATAATTAACAAATTCCTATTCAATTACTTTAAAAAGCAATAATCATCGTTCAACTTGTTTTAACAGTTGCTGGTGTCTAACCCACTATAAGGTGAGGCAGGTGGCTTTGTCTGCCAGGCACCGGCTAAATTTTCAGAAACAGTGTACCAATACAATATCCATTGGCGGGAGACCATTTGTATGAAATCGGTTGCTCTTGGCAGCATCGTTTGCTGTTGGGTTGATTTAATCCCTTATCACATCTAATTGTTCTTAAAACCATTTACACCTGTTCGTCAGCCAACGCCACCATCCCCTTAATAACCTTATCAGAGTGGAGACAAACAGTCAACTGAAAGCTGATACTCTAATTGTTAAAAATGAATTTAATATTACGTATTACTACTAAACAGCTGGGTAAATTTTAAAGGTAAATAAAAAAAATGTGCTAAAGAGAGCAGGGAAGGAAGAGAATGTGCGTGGCTTAGTGAGAATATACAGTATATTCCCAATTGTAAGTGAGTGTGTTTGTGTAAATTATAGAGTGTGTGTGACCATGACTCAATGAGCGAGTGTGTCCCAGAGTTTGAGAGTGCGTCCTAGAGTTAGTGAGACTGTGTCCCAGAGTTAGTGAGAGTGTGAGGATCCCGGAATTAGCGACTGTGTGTCCGAGAGTTAGTGAGAGTGTGTCCCAGAGTTAGTGAGACTGTGTCCCAGAGTTAGTGAGAGTGTGTCCCAGAGTTAGTGAGACTGTGTCCCAGAATTAGTGAGAGTGTGTCCCAGAGTTAGTGAGAGTGTGTCCCAGAGTTAGTGAGACTGTGTCCCAGAGTTAGTGAGAGTGTGTCCAAGAGTTAGTGAGACTGTGTCCCAGAATTAGTGAGAGTGTGTCCCAGAGTTAGTGAGAGTGTGTCCCAGAGTTAGTGAGACTGTGTCCCAGAATTAGTGAGAGTGTGTCCCAGAGTTAGTGAGAGTGCGTCCCAGAGTTAGTGAGACTGTGTCCCAGAATTAGTGACAGTGTGTCTCAGAGTTAGTGAGAGTGTGTCCCAGAGTAAGTGAGAGTGTGTCCCAGAGTTAGTGAGAGTGTGTCCCAGAATTAGTGAGAGTGTGTCCCAGAGTTAGTGAGAGTGTGTCCCAGAGTTAGTGAGAGTGTGTCCCAGAGTTAGTGAGAGTGTGTCCCAGAGTTAGTGACAGTGTGTCCCAGAGTTAGTGACAGTGTGTCCCAGAATTAGTGAGAGTGTATCCCAGAGTTAGTGAGAGTGTGAGGATCCCGGAATTAGCGACTGTGTGTCCAAGAGTTAGTGACAGTGTGTCCGAGAGTTAGTGAGAGTGTGTCCGAGAGTTAGTGAGATTGTGTCCAAGAATTAGTGACAGTGTGTCCCAGAGTTAGTGACAGTGTGTCCCAAAGTTAGTGAGAGTGTGAGGATCCCGGAATTAGTGAGAGTGTGAGGATCCAGGAATTAGTGACCGTGTGTCCCTGAGTTAGTGACAGTGTATCCCAGAGTTAGTGACAGTGTGTCCCAGAGTTAGTGAGAGTGTGTCCCAGAGTTAGTGAGAGTGTGAGGATCCCGAAATTAGTGACAGTGTGTCCCAGAGTTAGTGAGACTGTGAGGATCCCGGAATTAGAGAGAGTGTGCCCCAGAGATAGTGAGAGTGTGTCCCAGAGTTAGTGAGAGTGTGAGGATCCTGGAATTAGTGAGAGTGTGAGGATCCAGGAATTAGAGAGAGTGTGCCCAGAGTTAGTGAGAGTGTGTCCCAGAGTTAGTGACAGTGTGTATGAGAGTTAGTGAGAGTGCGTCCCAGAGTTAGTGACAGTGTGTCCAAGAGTTAGTGAGAGTGTGTCCCAGAGATAGTGACAGTGTGTCCCAGAGTTAGTGAGAGTGTGTCCCGGAGTTAGTGACAGTGCATCCCAGAGTTAGTGACAGTGTGTCCCAGAGATAGTGACAGTGTGTCCCAGAGTTAGTGAGAGTGTGTCCCAAAGTTAGTGACAGTGGTGACAGTGCATCCCAGAGTTAGTGAGAGTGCGTCCCAGAGTTAGTGAGAGTGTGTCCCAGAGTTAGTGACAGTGCATCCCAGAGTTAGTGAGAGTGCGTCTCAGAGTTAGTGAGAGTGCGTCCCAGAGTTAGTGACAGTGCGTCCCAGAGTTAGTGAGAGTGCGTCTCAGAGTTAGTGAGAGTGCGTCCCAGAGTTAGTGAGAGTGTGTCCCAGAGTTAATGAAAGTGCGTCCCAG
The DNA here is from genome assembly GCA_027410445.1 of Discoglossus pictus. Taxonomy (NCBI): domain Eukaryota; kingdom Metazoa; phylum Chordata; class Amphibia; order Anura; family Alytidae; genus Discoglossus; species Discoglossus pictus. The sequence goes on from CM050175.1 coordinate 57,235,281, forward strand.
AGTTAGTAAGAGTGTGTCCCAGAGTTAGTGAAAGTGCGTCCCAGAGTTAGTAAGAGTGCGTCCCAGAGTCAGTGATAGTGCGTCCCAGAGTTAGTGAGAGTGCGTCTCAGAGTTAGTGAGAGGGTGTCCCAGAGTTAGTGATAGTGCGTCCCAGAGTTAGTGAAAGTGCGTCCCAGAGTTAGTAAGAGTGTGTCCCAGAGTTAGTGATAGTGCGTCCCAGAGTTAGTGACAGTGCGTCTCAGAGTTAGTGAGAGTGTGTCCCAGAGTCAGTGACAGTGTGTCCCAAAGTTAGTGACAGTGTGTCTCAGAGTTAGTGACAGTGTGTCCCAAAGTTAGTGAGAGTGTGTCCCAGAGTCAGTGACAGTGTGTCCCAAAGTTAGTGAGAGTGTGTCCCAGAGTCAGTGACAGTGTGTCCCAAAGTTAGTGAGAGTGTGTCCCAGAGTCAGTGACAGTGTGTCTCAGAGTTAGTGACAGTGTGTTCCAGAGTTAGTGACAGTGTGTCCCAGAGTTAGTGACAGTGTGTCCCAAAGTTAGTGAGAGTGTGTCCCAGAGTCAGTGACAGTGTGTCCCAAAGTTAGTGAGAGTGTGTCCCAGAGTCAGTGACAGTGTGTCCCAGAGTTAGTGACAGTGTGTTCCAAAGTTAGTGACAGTGTGTCCCAGAGTTAGTGAGAGTGTGTCCCAGAGTTAATGACAGTGTGTTCCAAAGTTAGTGACAGTGTGTCCCAGAGTTAGTGAGAGTGTGTCCCAGAGTCAGTGAGAGTGCGTCCCAGAGTCAGTGAGAGTGTGTCCCAGAGTTAGTGAGAGTGCGTCCCAGAGTTAGTGAGAGTGTGTCCCAGAGTTAGTGAGAGTGCGTCCCAGAGTTAGTGAGACTGTGTCCCAGAGTCAGTGAGAGTGTGTCCCAGAGTTAGTGAGAGTGCGTCCCAGAGTTAGTGAGATTGTGTCCCAGAGTTAGTGAGAGTGCGTCCCAAAGTTAGTGAGACTGTGAGGATCCCGGAATTTCATGTTTAATTTCCGTTTTATATTGATCATAGCAATCAATGTGTTAATACATATAATGGAACTTGCATGTACAAGTATATCATATTTACGGCTTTATTAATGTTGCATTATTTCTGGAATGTGGGTCCAATCGCAACTCGTAATTGAAGCCCGTAAGACTTTGAAATCCAACCTCCATTTTTCAGTGACGTAATGATAACGATCTCTGTTTCCATTGGCTCCATCTAAACCCGTAACTACGAGTTAGACTAATTCATCATGTTCACGGCCGCTCATCGAACATTCAACAAAATGGTTTACGAGTTTGCGTCTCAAGCCCGTAACTCGCTGAATGTTCTAACTTAACTAGCGAATTGCCCGTCAAAAAATGACGGCAATGAAATTGTAAGGTAGCTAATGCTGTTTGGTGTGTAATAATGAAATATATAATACATTAATAAATGAATATACTTTACCTATTTTAAAGCATTGTGTGGAAGAGCTGTGAATGTGTTTTGATGTTGCTGCAGCATTAGTGGTGTGGAGCTGCTGTGTAAGCGTGCTGAATGTGTGCAGTGTAACACTGTGCGTGCGCGAGACCAAACCGTTAGCGTAGTCGTGTACTTCCGCATTGGCGTAAAATGGCGAGTAATGTGTGGTATACGTCTGTATCGGAATATCCGTAGGTGTTTTGTGGTGTTTTGCGAGTTTCTTGTGGTGTTTTGCGAGTTTAGAGTGCTGTAGCCTCGTTTTCGTTTTGTTCGGCGGCCATTTTTTCTCTCGCTCTGATTTTTTTTTAGTCTCTAAACTGTTTTATTTCGAGTAAAATCGAGGTGTAAGTTGTATTTTTGAGGTCCTGGGTGCTCCCTCTTGGTGTAGGTAAGTTTTTTATGTATGTGCTGTGTGTATGTATTGTGTTTTACATTTTGTAATGTTCGCGAGTTGCGTCCGAGTGTTGCGAGGCCGTAATGTGTGTTGCACTGATGTTGCAGGTGTAAGAGTGGTGGGCAACCCAGTCCTAAGGGACTACCTACCACCAGTCCTGCATTTCAGTACTTCTCTGCTTGAGCAAAGATGAATCAATCAGAATAAAATAACATAATAAATACAATCATTTGGGCTCAATCAGCGAGATACTAAAATCCTGGACTATTGGCAGACCTTGCTAGGCTAAGCTGTACTCTGTCCAACAATGAGTTAGCTGGTCTGATTTGGCAGTGAAAAGGTTACAGCAAGTTGTGCCCAGCACATCCTGACACTAACAATAGCTCTCAGATAAACACTTGTGTTGTGTGCCCAGCTGACTATGTAGGACGGGGAGGTGCCTCTGTACCCTGGCAGTGAGGTGGATTCATATACTTCCAGTTCAGCTCCTTTAATGTATTGTGAGTAATTGCTCCTGGGAGTTAGGGGCATAACACTGCAATGATTTGTGATTGACAGATCAGGGGGGCTCATGGCTTTCCCCTTTATGTCAGTGTCCATCTGATCCCATGCCCATCCCAGTAATGCAGAGTGTATTCAGGTCAGGATTTCTAAGTCTCCCTTTATGTCAGTGTCCATCTGATCCCATGCCCATCCCAGTAATGCAGAGTGTATCCAGGTCAGTATTTCTAAGTCTCCCTTTATGTCAGTGCCCATCTGATCCTTCCCATCCCAGTAATGCAGAGTGTACACAGATCAGGATTTCTAAGTATTCCTTTATGTCAGTGACCATCTGATCCCATCCCAGTAATGCAGAGTGTATCCAGGTCAGGATTCCTAAGTATTCCTTTATGTCAGTGACCATCTGATCCCATGCCCATCCCAGTAATGCAGAGTGTATCCAGGTCAGGATTTCTAAGTCTCCCTTTATGTCAGTGCCCATCTGATCTCATCACCATCCCAGTAATGCAGAGTCTATCCAGGTCAGGATTTCTAAGTCTCCCTTTATGTCAGTGCACATCTAATCCTTCCTATCCCAGTAATGCAGAGTGTACACAGATCAGGATTTCTAAGTCTCCCTTTATGTCAGTGCCCATCTGATCCCATCCCCATCCTAGTAATGCAGAGTGTATTCAGGTCAGGATTTCTAAGTCTCCCTTTATGTCAGTGCCCATCTGATCATTCCCATCCCAGTAATGCAGAGTGTATCCAGGTCAGGATTTCTAAGTGTCCCTTTATGTCAGTGCCCATCTGATCCTTCCCATCCCAGTAATGCAGCGTGTACACAGATCAGGATTTCTAAGTATTCCTTTATGTCAGTGTCCATCTGATCCCATGCCCATCCCAGTAATGCAGAGTGTATCCAGGTCAGGATTTCTTAGTCTCCCTTTATGTCAGTGCCCATCTGATCCCATCCCCATCCCAGTAATGCAGAGTGTATCCAGGTCAGGATTTCTAAGTCTCCCTTTATGTCAGTGTCCATCTGATCCCATGCCCATCCCAGTAATGCAGAGTGTATCCAGGTCAGGATTTCTAAGTCTCCCTTTATGTTAGTGCCCATCTGATCCCATGCCCATCCCAGTAATGCAGAGTGTATCCAGGTCAGGATTCGTAAGTCTTCCTTTATGTCTGTGCCCATTTGATCCCATCCCCATCCCAGTAATGAATGCAGAGTGTATCCAGGTCAGGATTTCTAAGTCTCCCTTTATGTCAGTGCCCATCTGATCCCATGCCCATCCCAGTAATGCAGAGTGTATCCAGGTCAGGATTTCTAAGTCTCCCTTTATGTCAGTGCCCATCTGATCCCATGCCCATCCCAGTAATGCAGAGTGTATCCAGGTCAGGATTTCTAAGTCTCCCTTTATGTCAGTGCCCATCTGATCCCATGCCCGTCCCAGTAATGCAGAGTGTACACAGATCAGGATTCCTAAGTCTTCCTTTATGTCAGTGCCCATCTGATCCCATCACCATCCCAGTAATGCAGAGTGTATCCAGGTCAGGATTTCTAAGTCAACCTTTATGTCAGTGCCCATCTAATCCTTCCCATCCCAGTAATGCAGAGTGTACACAGATCAGGATTTCTAAGTATTCCTTTATGTCAGTGCCCATCTGATCCCATCCCCATCCCAGTAATGCAGAGTGTATTCAGGTCAGGATTTCTAAGTCTCCCTTTATGTCAGTGCCCATCTGATCCTTCCCATCCCAGTAATGCAGAGTGTACACAGATCAGGATTTCTAAGTCTTCCTTTATGTCAGTGCCCATCTGATCCCATCCCAGTAATGCAGAGTGTACACAGATCAGGATTTCTAAGTATTCCTTTATGTCACTGCCCATCTGATCCCATCCCCATCCCAGTAATGCAGAGTGTATCCAGGTCAGGATTTCTAAGTCTCCCTTTATGTCAGTGCCCATCTGATCCTTCCCATCCCAGTAATGCAGAGTGTACACAGATCAGGATTTCTAAGTCTTCCTTTATGTCAGTGCCCATCTGATCTCATCCCAGTAATGCAGAGTGTACACAGATCAGGATTTCTAAGTATTCCTTTATGTCAGTGCCCATCTGATCCTTCCCATGCTAGTAATGCAGAGTGGTCAGGAGGACCCCTAAGTCTTCCTTTATGTCAGTGCCCATCTGATCCCATCCCCATCCCAGTACTGCAGAGTGTATCCAGGTCAGGATTTCTAAGTCTCCCTTTATGTCAGTGCCCATCTGATCCTTCCCATCCCAGTAATGCAGAGTGTACACAGATCAGGATTTCTAAATCTTCCTTTATGTCAGTGCCCATCTGATCCCATCCCAGTAATGCAGAGTGTACACAGATCAGGATTTCTAAGTATTCCTTTATGTCAGTGCCCATCTGATCCTTCCCATGCTAGAAATGCAGAGTGGTCAGGAGGACCCCTAAGTCTTCTTTTATATCAGTGCCCATCTGATCCCATCCCCATCCCAGTACTGCAGAGTGTACACAGATCAGGATGACTCCTGGGTCACCCTTTATGCCTAGGCCTTCCCTCCAGTCTATCCCAGTGCCAGCTGGTCCCTCCCCATGCACAGCCCCTCTGTACTCACTTGTCCCTCGCCATGTTGGTGCTGTTGCTCTGCAGAGTTGCTGTTGCTTATCTGGCCCTCCCTGCACACTCTGGGCGGGGAGGAGGGAACTGAACCTTGCCCCAAATGCCTGGCTGTGGTGTGGCCACAGGGAAACTGTCACCTGCACTGGAGACACTGCTGGAGGGCACCCACAGCATCTACATAAATACTAGTGTGACAGGAGCAGGGGTGAGATATAATCTCCATATGTACCAGGGTGACAGGAGCAGGGGTGAGATATAATCTCCATATGTACCAGGGTGACAGGAGCAGGGGTGAGATATAATCTCCATATGCACCAGGGTGAGAGGAGCAGGGGTGAGATATAATCTCACTATGTACCAGGGTGAGAGGAGCAGGGGTGAGATATAATCTCCATATGTACCAGGGTGAGAGGAGCAGGGGTGAGATATAATCTCCATATGTACCAGGGTGACAGGAGCAGGGGTGAGATATTATCTTCATATGTACCAGGGTGACAGGAGCAGGGGTGAGATATAATCTCACTATGTACCAGGGTGAGAGGAGCAGGGGTGAGATATAATCTCCATATGTACCAGGGTGAGAGGAGCAGGGGTGAGATATAATCTCCATGTGTACCAGGGTGACAAGAGCAGGGGTGAGATATTATCTTCATATGTACCAGGGTGACAGGAGCAGGGGTGAGATATAATCTCCATATGTACCAGGGTGACAGGAGCAGGGGTGAGATATAATCTCCATGTGTACCAGGGTGACAGGAGCAGGGGTGAGATATAATCTCCATGTGTACCAGGGTGACAGGAGCAGGGGTGAGATATTATCTTCATATGTACCAGGGTGACAGGAGCAGGGGTGAGATATAATCTCCATATGTACCAGGGTGACAGGAGCAGGGGTGAGATATAATCTCCATATGTACCAGGGTGACAGGAGCAGGGGTGAGATATAATCTCCATATGTACCAAGGTGATAGGAGCAGGGATGTGATATAATCTTCATATGTACCAGGGTGAGAGGAGCAGGGGTGAGATATAATCTTCATATGTACCAGGGTGACAGGAGCATGGATGTGATATAATCTCCATATGTACCAGGGTGAGAGGAGCAGGGATGTGATATAATCTCACTATGTACCAGGGTGAGAGAAGCAGGGGTGAGATATAATCTCCATGTGTACCAGGGTGACAGGAGCAGGGGTGAGATATAATCTCCATATGTACCAGGGTGAGAGGAGCAGGGGTGAGATATAATCTCCATGTGTACCAGGGTGACAGGAGCAGGGGTGAGATATAATCTCCATATGTCATATGTACCAGGGTGAGAGGAACAGGGGTGAGATATAATCTCCATATCTACCAGGGTGAGAGGAGCAGGGGTGAGATATAATCTCCATATGTACCAGTGTGAGAGGAGCAGGGATGAGATATAATCTTCATATGTACCAGTGTGAGAGGAGCAGGGATGAGGTATAATCTCCATATGTACCAGTGTGAGAGGAACAGGGGTGAGATATAGTTACATAGTTACATAGTAATTAAGGTTGAAAAAAGACTTTCAGTCCATCAAGTTCAACCTGTTAAGATCTCCTCTGATCTGCAATATGCGGATTAGTTATTAATTAAATTATTGATTAAATAATTATTAATAGTATAGTATTGGAGAATGAATAAAGAGTTAGTCCATCAAGTTCAACCTTTTTAGATCTCTATTGATCTTTTTAATTTGGACTATTTATTATTATTGTTAATTGTTAATTATTGTTAATTGATCCAGAGGAAGGCAAACATAAAAAAAAAAAACATTGAAACTTTGCCAATTGTCTCATAAGGGGAAAAAAAAAGCAAAATTCCTTCCTGACCCCAGAAACTGGCGATCAAATTTCTCCCTGGATCAATATTCCTTGCTAGTTATCTAGGATAGCCTTGAATGCCCTCTTTATTCAGAAATATATCTAACCCCTTTTTGAAGTTGTCTATCGAATTCGCTGTCACCACCTCCTTTGGTAGAGAATTCCACAGTTTAACCACCCTAACTGTGAAGAACCCTTTTCTTTGTTTAAGGTGAAATCTTTTTTCCTCTAACCTCAACGGATGTCCTCTTGTCAGTTGAAAATCTCTTGCTACAAAAAGTTCACTTGACAAAGCCTTATACTGACCCTGGATGTATTTAAATAACGTAATCATATCTCCTCTTAGACGCCTTTTTTCTAGCGAAAATAAGTTTAATTTTGCTAGTCTTTCTTCATAACTTAGCCCCTCCATTCCCCTTATTAGTTTTGTAGCCCTTCTCTGTACTTTTTCCAGCTCTAAAATGTCTTTTTTGTGAGGTGGTGCCCAAAATTGTACTCCATATTCCAAATGAGGGCGTACTAGAGATTTGTATAGTGGCAGAATTATATTTGCCTCCCTTGCTTCTATACCCTTCCTAATACATGCTAATATTTTATTTGCCTTTGCAGCCGCTGCTTGGCTTTGAGCGCTGTTACCTAGGTGGTTGTCCACTAGTACTCCCAAATCCCTTTCAATATCTGATACCCCTAGATTTGCTCCATTAAGATTATAGATTGCTTGGCTATTGTTCCTTCCCAAATACATAACCTTACATTTATTTGTATTAAATCTCATCTGCCATTTAGCCGCCCATTTCTCTAATTTATGCAAATCCTTTTGTAGGGAAAGTACATCATTATCTGATTTTATTACCTTGCACAACTTAGTGTCATCAGCAAAAATGGAGACACTACATTCGAGTCCTACTTTAATGTCATTAATAAATATGTTAAAAAGGAGAGGACCCAATACTGAGCCCTGAGGAACCCCACTTATCACATTAGACCAATCGGAGTATGTTCCATTTACAACAACCCTTTGCTTCCTGTCTTTTAGCCAGCTCTCGATCCATGAGCAGATATTTACTGCAATTCCTGTATCCCTTAGTTTGCTCACTAGTCTTCCATGTGGCACTGTATCAAATGCCTTTGAAAAATCTAGAAAGACTACATCCACTGAGTTGCCCTGATCCAAGTTCCTACTAACCTCCTCATAAAAACTAATTAGATTGGTCTGACACGACCTTTCCTTCATAAATCCATGTTGACTGCTACCTATGATCCTGTTCAAATAGACATATTCTTGTATTCTGTCCCTTATTAACCCTTCTAAAAGCTTCCCAACTACAGAAGTGAGGCTCACTGGTCTATAATTCCCCGGATATGCTCTAGATCTCTTCTTAAATATAGGTATCACCTCTGCTTTTCTCCAGTCATCTGGTAGAGACCCTGTAGTGAGCGAGTCTTTAAAGATTAGATAGAATAGTTTGGCTATTGCAGAACCCAGCTCCCTCAGTACCCTTGGATGTATTCCATCAGGACCTGGGGCTTTATTAACATTTATTTTCTCCAACCTCTTTTGTATTTCTTCCTGCGTTAACCAATTATTTAGTGAAGGTAGTGTAGCCCCATTATGTTGCAGTGTCCCAACCACTGGTACCTCCCTTGTGTAAACCGACGAAAAGAACCTATTTAGCTCATCTGCCTTTTCCTGGTCACTAATTATCAGATGGCCTGTGTCACATTGTAATGGTCCTATCGATTCCTTCCTGGCCTTCTTCCCATTAATATATTTATAAAATATTTTAGGGTTAGTCTTACTTTCCATTGCAACTGACTTCTCATTTTCTATTTTAGCCAGTCTAATAGCCCTTTTGCAAGCCTTGTTGATTTCCTTATAGTCACATAAAGATGCCTCTGTTCCCTCCTGCTTGTATAATTTAAATGCATATTTCTTTTTCCTCATCATGATCTTTAAGTCATTGTTAAGCCACATGGGATGTGATTTACTCCTATTTATTTTATTTCCACATGGTACATGCTGATGAGTATGTTTATTTAGTAAGGATTTGAATGTTGTCCATTTATTTTCAGTATTCTTCCCTGTAAGTTCTTTGTCCCAGTCTATATGTTGTATTGCTGCCCGTAGCCCATTAAAGTTAGCCCTTTTAAAATTTAGAGTTTTTGTTGGCCCCTTACAACTCTGTTTTTTGTATTCAATCTCAAATGAGACTGTGTTGTGATCACTGTTCCCCAAGGGTTCCCCTATTTTTACATTTGATATTATATCAATATTACTTGTGATGACTAAATCCAAGATGGCCCCATTTCTAGTAGGTTCTTGTATTACCTGGGCTAGATAATGATCCCTGAGTGTACTCAAGAACCTGCTCCCCTTAGCTGAGCTGCTGGTGTCGTTTATCCAGTTTATATCAGGGTAATTAAAGTCTCCCATTATTAGAACTTGCCCATGCTTAGCTGCATTTCCAATCTGTAACAATAATTGTATTTCCTCACTTTCAGCTATATTTGGGGGTTTATAGCATACTCCCACCAATATGCATTTAGAATTAGCTCCTCCACTATTTAGCTCAACCCACAAGGATTCAATGATGCCGTTAGTGCCAGCATAAATATCTTCTCTAACTATAGGCTTAAATTCAGGCTTAACATAAAGACAGATCCCTCCTCCTCTTTTACCATTTCCCCTATCTTTCCTAAATAGGTTATAACCATCCAGATTAACAGTCCAGTCATGAGATTCATCCCACCATGTTTCCGTAATGCCTATTAAGCCCCATTTTTCTTGTACTGCTAATATTTCTAGCTCATCCATTTTCCCAGGCAAACTTCTTGCGTTTGCAATCATACACTTTATGTTGCTATGGCTCTGCTGATGTGAAGTGCCTGCCACTGTATTTGAGGCCCCTATTAATATCTCCCTACTTTCTATTGTAACCCTCCCCCCTTCTCCTCCCCTATAATCTCCATATGTACCAGGGTGAGAGGAGCAGGGATGAGATATAATCTCCATATGTACCAGGGTGAGAGGAACAGAGGTGATATATAATCTCCATATGTACCAGTGTGAGAGGAGCAGGGATGAGGTATAATCTCCATATGTACCAGTGTGAGAGGAACAGGGGTGAGATATAATCTCCATATGTACCAGGGTGAGAGGAGCAGGGATGAGATATAATCTCCATATGTACCAGGGTGAGAGGAACAGAGGTGATATATAATCTCCATATGTACCAGGGTGACAGGAGCAGGCCTGAGATATAATCTTCATATGTACCAGGGTGACAGGAGCAGGGGTGAGATATAATCTCCATATGTACCAGGGTGAGAGGAGCAAGGATGAGATATAATCTCCATATGTACCAGGGTAAGAGGAGCAGGGATGATATATAATCTCCATATGTACCAGTGTGAGAGGAACAGGGGTGAGATATAATCTCCATATGTACCAGGGTGAGAGGAACAGAGGTGATATATAATCTCCATATGTACCAGGGTGACAGGAGCAGGGGTGAGATATAATCTCCATATGTACCAGGGTGAGAGGAGCAGGGATGTGATATAATCTCACTATGTACCAGGGTGAGAGGAGCAGGGGTGAGATATAATCTCCATGTGTACCAGGGTGACAGGAGCAGGGGTGAGATATAATCTCCATATGTCATATGTACCAGGGTGAGAGGAACACGGGTGAGATATAATCTCCATATCTACCAGGGTGAGAGGAGCAGGGGTGAGATATAATCTCCATATGTACCAATGTGAGAGGAGCAGGGATGAGATATAATCTTCATATGTACCAGTGTGAGAGGAGCAGGGATGAAGTATAATCTCCATATGTACCAGGGTGAGAGGAGCAGGGATGATATATAATCTCCATATGTACCAGTGTGAGAGGAACAGGGGTGAGATATAATCTCCATATGTACCAGGGTGAGAGGAGCAGGGATGAGATATAATCTCCATATGTACCAGGGTGAGAGGAACAGAGGTGATATATAATCTCCATATGTACCAGGGTGACAGGAGCAGGCCTGAGATATAATCTTCATATGTACCAGGGTGACAGGAGCAAGGATGAGATATAATCTCCATATGTACCAGGGTAAGAGGAGCAGGGATGATATATAATCTCCATATGTACCAGGGTGAGAGTAGCAGGGATTATATATAATCTCCATATGTACCAGGGTGAGAGGAGCAGGGATGAGATATAATCTCCAAATGTACCAGGGTGAGAGGAGCAGGGATGATATATAATCTCCATATGTACCAGGGTGAGAGGAGCAGGGATTATATATAATCTCCATATGTACCAGGGTGAGAGGAGCAGGGATGAGATATAATCTCCAAATGTACCAGGGTGAGAGGAGCAGGGATTATATATAATCTCCATATGTACCAGGGTGAGAGGAGCAGGGATGAGATATAATCTCCATATGTACCAGGGTAAGAGGAGCAGGGATGATATATAATCTCCATATGTACCAGGGTGAGAGGAGCAGGGATTATATATAATCTCCATATGTACCAGGGTGAGAGGAGCAGGGATGAGATATAATCTCCAAATGTACCAGGGTGAGAGGAACAGGGGTGAGATATAATTTCCATATGTACCAGGGTGAGAGGAGCAGGGATGAGATATAATCTCCATATGTACCAGGGTGAGAGGAACAGGGGTGAGATATAATCTCCATATGTACCAGGGTGACAGGAGCAGGGGTGAGATATAATCTCCATATGTACCAGGGTGAGAGGAGCAGGGATGATATATAATCTCCATATGTACCAGGGTGAGAGTAGCAGGGATGTGATATAATCTCACTATGTACCAGGGCGAGAGGAGCAGGGGTGAGATATAATCTCCATGTGTACCAGGGTGACAGGAGCAGGGGTGAGATATAATATCCATATGTCATATGTACCAGGGTGAGAGGAGCAGGTGTGAGATATAATCTCCATATGTACCAGTGTGAGAGGAGCAGGGGTGAGATATAATCTCCATATGTACCAGGGTGACAGGAGCAGGGGTGAGATATAATCTCCATATGTACCAGGGTGAGAGGAGCAGGGATGAGATATAATTTTCATATGTACCAGGGTGACAGGAGCAGGGATGAGATATAATCTCCATATGTAACAGGGTGAGAGGAACAGAGGTGATATATAATCTCCATATGTACCAGGGTGACAGGAGCAGGCGTGAGATATAATCTCCATATGTACCAGGGTGAGAGGAACAGAGGTGATATATAATCTCCATATGTACCAGGGTGACAGGAGCAGGGGTGAAATATAATCTCCATATGTACCAGGGTGAGAGGAGCAAGGATGAGATATAATCTCCATATGTACCAGGGTAAGAGGAGCAGGGATGATATATAATCTCCATATGTACCAGGGTGAGAGTAGCAGGGATTATATATAATCTCCATATGTACCAGGGTGAGAGGAGCAGGGATGAGATATAATCTCCAAATGTACCAGGGTGAGAGGAGCAGGGATGATATATAATCTCCATATGTACCAGGGTGAGAGGAGCAGGGATTATATATAATCTCCATATGTACCAGGGTGAGAGGAGCAGGGATGAGATATAATCTCCAAATGTACCAGGGTGAGAGGAGCAGGGATTATATATAATCTCCATATGTACCAGGGTGAGAGGAGCAGGGATGAGATATAATCTCCATATGTACCAGGGTAAGAGGAGCAGGGATGATATATAATCTCCATATGTACCAGGGTGAGAGGAGCAGGGATTATATATAATCTCCATATGTACCAGGGTGAGAGGAGCAGGGATGAGATATAATCTCCAAATGTACCAGGGTGAGAGGAACAGGGGTGAGATATAATCTCCATATGTACCAGGGTGAGAGGAGCAGGGATGAGATATAATCTCCATATGTACCAGGGTGAGAGGAACAGGGGTGAGATATAATCTCCATATGTACCAGGGTGACAGGAGCAGGGGTGAGATATAATCTCCATATGTACCAGGGTGAGAGGAGAAGGGATGATATATAATCTCCATATGTACCAGGGTGAGAGTAGCAGGGATGTGATATAATCTCACTATGTACCAGGGCGAGAGGAGCAGGGGTGAGATATAATCTCCATGTGTACCAGGGTGACAGGAACAGGGGTGAGATATAATATCCATATGTCATATGTACCAGGGTGAGAGGAGCAGGTGTGAGATATAATCTCCATATGTACCAGTGTGAGAGGAGCAGGGATGAGATATAATTTTCATATGTACCAGGGTGACAGGAGCAGGGATGAGATATAATCTCCATATGTACCAGTGTGATAGGAGCAGGGATGTGATATAATTTTCATATGTACCAGGGTGACAGGAGCAGGGGTGAGATATAATCTCCATATGTACCAGTGTGATAGGAGCAGGGATGTGATATAATTTTCATATGTACCAGGGTGACAGGAGCAGGGATGAGATATAATCTCCATATGTACCAGTGTGAGAGGAGCAGGGATGAGATATAATTTTCATATGTACCAGGGTGACAGGAGCAGGGGTGAGATATAATCTCCATATGTACCAGGGTGAGAGGAACAGAGATGATATATAATCTCCATATGTACCAGGGTGACAGGAGCAGGGATGTGATATAATCTTCATATGTACCAGGGTGACAGGAGCAGGGATGAGATATAATCTTCATATGTACCAGGGTGACAGGAGCAGGGATGTGATATAATCTTCATATGTACCAGGGTGACAGGAACAGGGGTGAGATATAATCTCCATATGTAACAGGGTGAGAGGAACAGAGATGATATATAATCTCCATATGTACCAGGGTGACAGGAGCAGGGATGTGATATAATCTTCATATGTACCAGGGTGACAGGAACAGGGGTGAGATATAATCTCCATATGTAACAGGGTGAGAGGAACAGAGATGATATATAATCTCCATATGTACCAGGGTGAGAGGAGCAGGGATGAGATATAATCTCCATATGTACCAGGGTGACAGGAGCATGGATGAGATATAATCTCCATATGTACCAGGGTGAGAGGAGCAGGGATGAGATATAATCTCCATATGTACCAGGGTGACAGGAGCAGGGGTGAGATATAATCTCCATATGTACCAGGGTGACAGGAGCAGGGGTGAGATATAATCTTCATATGTACCAGGGTGACAGGAGCAGGGATGAGATATAATCTCCATATGTAACAGGGTGAGAGGAACAGAGATGATATATAATCTCCATATGTACCAGGGTGACAGGAGCAGGGATGTGATATAATCTTCATATGTACCAGGGTGACAGGAGCAGGGATGAGATATAATCTCCATATGTACCAGGGTGAGAGGAGCAGGGATGTGATATAATCTTCATATGTACCATGGTGACAGGAGCAGGGGTGAGATATAATCTTCATATGTACCAGTGTGATAGGAGCAGGGATGTGATATAATCTTCATATGTACCAGGGTGACAGGAGCAGGGATGTGATATAATCTCCATATGTACCAGGGTGAGAGTAGCAGGGATGTGATATAATCTCACTATGTACCAGGGCGAGAGGAGCAGGGGTGAGATATAATCTCCATGTGTACCAGGGTGACAGGAGCAGGGGTGAGATATAATATCCATATGTACCAGGGTGAGAGGAGCAGGGGTGAGATATAATCTCCATATGTACCAGTGTGAGAGGAGCAGGGATGAGATATAATTTTCATATGTACCAGTGTGAGAGGAGCAGGGATGAGGTAGAATCTCCATATGTACCAGGGTGAGAGGAGCAGGGGTGAGATATAATCTTCATATGTACCAGGGTGACAGGAGCAGGGGTGAGATATAATCTCCATATGTCATATGTACCAGGGTGAGAGGAGCAGGGATGAGATATAATCTCCATATGTAACAGGGTGAGAGGAACAGAGATGATATATAATCTCCATATGTACCAGGGTGACAGGAGCAGGGATGTGATATAATCTTCATATGTACCAGGGTGACAGGAGCAGGGATGTGATATAATCTTCATATGTACCAGGGTGACAGGAGCAGGGATGAGATATAATCTTCATATGTACTAGGGTGAGAGGAGCAGGGATGAGATATAATCTCCATATGTACCAGGGTGGGAGGAGCAGGGATGTGATATAATCTTCATATGTACCAGGGTGACAGGAGCAGGGGTGAGATATAATCTCCATATGTACCAGGGTGAGAGGAGCAGGGATGTGATATAATCTTCATATGTACCAGGGTGACAGGAGCAGGGGTGAGATATAATCTCCATATGTACCAGGGTGAGAGGAGCAGGGATGTGATATAATCTTCATATGTACCAGGGTGACAGGAGCAGGGGTGAGATATAATCTTCATATGTACCAGGGTGACAGGAGCAGGGATGTGATATAATCTCCATATGTACCAGGGTGAGAGGAGCAGGGATGTGATATAATCTCCATATGTATCAGGGCGAGAGGAGCAGGGGTGAGATATAATCTCCATGTGTACCAGGGTGACAGGAGCAGGGGTGAGATATAATCTCCATATGTCATATGTACCAGGGTGAGAGGAACAGGGGTGAGATATAATCTCCATATCTAACAGGGTGAGAGGAGCAGGGATGTGATATAATCTTCATATGTACCAGTGTGAGAGGAGCAGGGATGAGGTATAATCTCCATATGTACCAGGGTGAGAGGAGCAGGGATGATATATAATCTCCATATGTACCAGGGTGAGAGGAGCTGGGATGAGATATAATCTCCATATGTACCAGTGTAAGAAGGTACAGGGGTGAGATATAATCTCCATATGTACCAGGGTGAGAGGAGCAGGGATGAGATATAATCTCCATATGTACCAGGGTGAGAGGAACAGAGGTGATATATAATCTCCATATGTACCAGGGTGACAGGAGCAGGGGTGAGATATAATCTCCATATGTACCAGGGTGACAAGAGCAGGGGTGAGATATAATCTCCATATATACCAGGGTGAGAGGAGCAAGGATGAGATATAATCTCCATATGTACCAGGGTAAGAGGAGCAGGGATGATATATAATCTCCATATGTACCAGGGTGAGAGGAGCAGGGATGATATATAATCTCCAAATGTACCAGGGTGAGAGGAGCAGGGATGAGATATAATCTCCATATGTACCAGGGTGAGAGGAACAGGGGTGAGATATAATCTCCATATGTACCAGGGTGAGAGGAGCAGGGATGAGATATAATCTCCATATGTACCACGGTGAGAGGAACAGAGATGATATATAATCTCCATATGTACCAGGGTTAGAGGAGCAGGGATGAGATATAATCTCCAAATGTACCAGGGTGAGAGGAGCAGGGATTATATATAATCTCTATATGTACCAGGGTGAGAGGAGCAGGGATGAGATATAATCTCCATATGTACCAGGGTAAGAGGAGCAGGGATGATATATAATCTCCATATGTACCAGGGTGAGAGGAGCAGGGATTATATATAATCTCCATATGTACCAGGGTGAGAGGAGCAGGGATGAGATATAATCTCCAAATGTACCAGGGTGAGAGGAACAGGGGTGAGATATAATCTCCATATGTACCAGGGTGAGAGGAGCAGGGATGAGATATAATCTCCATATGTACCAGGGTGAGAGGAACAGGGGTGAGATATAATCTCCATATGTACCAGGGTGACAGGAGCAGGGGTGAGATATAATCTCCATATGTACCAGGGTGAGAGGAGCAGGGATGTGATATAATCTTCATATGTACCAGGGTGACAGGAGCAGGGATGTGATATAATCTCCATATGTACCAGGGTGACAGGAGCAGGGGTGAGATATAATCTTCATATGTACCAGTGTGATAGGAGCAGGGATGTGATATAATCTTCATATGTACCAGGGTGACAGGAGCAGGGATGTGATATAATCTCACTATGTACCAGGGCGAGAGGAGCAGGGGTGAGATATAATCTCCATGTGTACCAGGGTGACAGGAGCAGGGGTGAGATATAATATCCATATGTCATATGTACCAGGGTGAGAGGAGCAGGGGTGAGATATAATCTCCATATGTAACAGTGTGAGAGGAGCAGGGATGAGATATAATTTTCATATGTACCAGGGTGAGAGGAGCAGGGATGAGATATAATCTCCATATGTACCAGGGTGACAGGAGCAGGGATGAGATATAATCTCCATATGTAACAGGGTGAGAGGAACAGAGATGATATATAATCTCCATATGTACCAGGGTGACAGGAGCAGGGATGTGATATAATCTTCATATGTACCAGGGTGACAGGAGCAGGGGTGAGATATAATCTTCATATGTACCAGTGTGAGAGGAGCAGGGATGAGATATAATTTCCATATGTACCAGGGTGAGAGGAGCAGGGATGTGATATAATCTTCATATGTACCAGGGTGAGAGGAGCAGGGATGAGATATAATTTCCATATGTACCAGGGTGAGAGGAGCAGGGATGTGATATAATCTTCATATGTACCAGGGTGACAGGAGCAGGGGTGAGATATAATCTTCATATGTACCAGTGTGATAGGAGCAGGGATGTGATATAATCTTCATATGTACCAGGGTGACAGGAGCAGGGATGTGATATAATCTCCATATGTACCAGGGTGAGAGTAGCAGGGATGTGATATAATCTCACTATGTACCAGGGCGAGAGGAGCAGGGGTGAGATATAATCTCCATGTGTACCAGTGTGAGAGGAGCAGGGATGATATATAATCTCCAAATGTACCAGGGTGAGAGGAGCAGGGATGAGATATAATCTCCATATGTACCAGGGTGAGAGGAACAGGGGTGAGATATAATCTCCATATGTACCAGGGTGAGAGGAGCAGGGATGTGATATAATCTTCATATGTACCAGGGTGACAGGAGCAGGGATGAGATATAATCTCCATATGTACCAGGGTGACAGGAGCATGGATGAGATATAATCTCCATATGTACCAGGGTGAGAGGAGCAGGGATGAGATATAATCTCCATATGTACCAGGGTGACAGGAGCAGGGGTGAGATATAATCTCCATATGTACCAGGGTGACAGGAGCAGGGGTGAGATATAATCTTCATATGTACCAGGGTGACAGGAGCAGGGGTGAGATATAATCTCCATATGTACCAGGGTGACAGGAGCAGGGGTGAGATATAATCTCCATATGTACCAGGGTGACAGGAGCAGGGATGAGATATAATCTCCATATGTAACAGGGTGAGAGGAACAGAGATGATATATAATCTCCATATGTACCAGGGTGACAGGAGCAGGGATGTGATATAATCTTCATATGTACCAGGGTGACAGGAGCAGGGATGAGATATAATCTCCATATGTACCAGGGTGAGAGGAGCAGGGATGTGATATAATCTTCATATGTACCATGGTGACAGGAGCAGGGGTGAGATATAATCTTCATATGTACCAGTGTGATAGGAGCAGGGATGTGATATAATCTTCATATGTACCAGGGTGACAGGAGCAGGGATGTGATATAATCTCCATATGTACCAGGGTGAGAGTAGCAGGGATGTGATATAATCTCACTATGTACCAGGGCGAGAGGAGCAGGGGTGAGATATAATCTCCATGTGTACCAGGGTGACAGGAGCAGGGGTGAGATATAATATCCATATGTACCAGGGTGAGAGGAGCAGGGGTGAGATATAATCTCCATATGTACCAGTGTGAGAGGAGCAGGGATGAGATATAATTTTCATATGTACCAGTGTGAGAGGAGCAGGGATGAGGTAGAATCTCCATATGTACCAGGGTGAGAGGAGCAGGGGTGAGATATAATCTTCATATGTACCAGGGTGACAGGAGCAGGGGTGAGATATAATCTCCATATGTCATATGTACCAGGGTGAGAGGAGCAGGGATGAGATATAATCTCCATATGTAACAGGGTGAGAGGAACAGAGATGATATATAATCTCCATATGTACCAGGGTGACAGGAGCAGGGATGTGATATAATCTTCATATGTACCAGGGTGACAGGAGCAGGGATGTGATATAATCTTCATATGTACCAGGGTGACAGGAGCAGGGATGAGATATAATCTTCATATGTACTAGGGTGAGAGGAGCAGGGATGAGATATAATCTCCATATGTACCAGGGTGGGAGGAGCAGGGATGTGATATAATCTTCATATGTACCAGGGTGACAGGAGCAGGGGTGAGATATAATCTCCATATGTACCAGGGTGAGAGGAGCAGGGATGTGATATAATCTTCATATGTACCAGGGTGACAGGAGCAGGGGTGAGATATAATCTTCATATGTACCAGGGTGACAGGAGCAGGGATGTGATATAATCTCCATATGTACCAGGGTGAGAGGAGCAGGGATGTGATATAATCTCCATATGTACCAGGGCGAGAGGAGCAGGGGTGAGATATAATCTCCATGTGTACCAGGGTGACAGGAGCAGGGGTGAGATATAATCTCCATATGTCATATGTACCAGGGTGAGAGGAACAGGGGTGAGATATAATCTCCATATCTAACAGGGTGAGAGGAGCAGGGATGTGATATAATCTTCATATGTACCAGTGTGAGAGGAGCAGGGATGAGGTATAATCTCCATATGTACCAGGGTGAGAGGAGCAGGGATGATATATAATCTCCATATGTACCAGGGTGAGAGGAGCTGGGATGAGATATAATCTCCATATGTACCAGTGTAAGAAGGAACAGGGGTGAGATATAATCTCCATATGTACCAGGGTGAGAGGAGCAGGGATGAGATATAATCTCCATATGTACCAGGGTGAGAGGAACAGAGGTGATATATAATCTCCATATGTACCAGGGTGACAGGAGCAGGGGTGAGATATAATCTCCATATGTACCAGGGTGACAAGAGCAGGGGTGAGATATAATCTCCATATATACCAGGGTGAGAGGAGCAAGGATGAGATATAATCTCCATATGTACCAGGGTAAGAGGAGCAGGGATGATATATAATCTCCATATGTACCAGGGTGAGAGGAGCAGGGATGATATATAATCTCCAAATGTACCAGGGTGAGAGGAGCAGGGATGAGATATAATCTCCATATGTACCAGGGTGAGAGGAACAGGGGTGAGATATAATCTCCATATGTACCAGGGTGAGAGGAGCAGGGATGAGATATAATCTCCATATGTACCACGGTGAGAGGAACAGAGATGATATATAATCTCCATATGTACCAGGGTGAGAGGAGCAGGGATGAGATATAATCTCCAAATGTACCAGGGTGAGAGGAGCAGGGATTATATATAATCTCCATATGTACCAGGGTGAGAGGAGCAGGGATGAGATATAATCTCCATATGTACCAGGGTAAGAGGAGCAGGGATGATATATAATCTCCATATGTACCAGGGTGAGAGGAGCAGGGATTATATATAATCTCCATATGTACCAGGGTGAGAGGAGCAGGGATGAGATATAATCTCCAAATGTACCAGGGTGAGAGGAGCAGGGATGATATATAATCTCCATATGTACCAGGGTGAGAGGAGCAGGGATGAGATATAATCTCCAAATGTACCAGGGTGAGAGGAACAGGGGTGAGATATAATCTCCATATGTACCAGGGTGAGAGGAGCAGGGATGAGATATAATCTCCATATGTACCAGGGTGAGAGGAACAGGGGTGAGATATAATCTCCATATGTACCAGGGTGACAGGAGCAGGGGTGAGATATAATCTCCATATGTACCAGGGTGAGAGGAGCAGGGATGTGATATAATCTTCATATGTACCAGGGTGACAGGAGCAGGGATGTGATATAATCTCCATATGTACCAGGGTGACAGGAGCAGGGGTGAGATATAATCTTCATATGTACCAGTGTGATAGGAGCAGGGATGTGATATAATCTTCATATGTACCAGGGTGACAGGAGCAGGGATGTGATATAATCTCACTATGTACCAGGGCGAGAGGAGCAGGGATGATATATAATCTCCATATGTACCAGGGTGAGAGGAGCAGGGGTGAGATATAATCTCCATGTGTACCAGGGTGACAGGAGCAGGGGTGAGATATAATATCCATATGTCATATGTACCAGGGTGAGAGGAGCAGGGGTGAGATATAATCTCCATATGTACCAGTGTGAGAGGAGCAGGGATGAGATATAATTTTCATATGTACCAGGGTGAGAGGAGCAGGGATGAGATATAATCTCCATATGTACCAGGGTGACAGGAGCAGGGATGAGATATAATCTCCATATGTAACAGGGTGAGAGGAACAGAGATGATATATAATCTCCATATGTACCAGGGTGACAGGAGCAGGGATGTGATATAATCTTCATATGTACCAGGGTGACAGGAGCAGGGGTGAGATATAATCTTCATATGTACCAGTGTGAGAGGAGCAGGGATGAGATATAATTTCCATATGTACCAGGGTGAGAGGAGCAGGGATGTGATATAATCTTCATATGTACTAGGGTGAGAGGAGCAGGGATGAGATATAATTTCCATATGTACCAGGGTGAGAGGAGCAGGGATGTGATATAATCTTCATATGTACCAGGGTGACAGGAGCAGGGGTGAGATATAATCTTCATATGTACCAGTGTGATAGGAGCAGGGATGTGATATAATCTTCATATGTACCAGGGTGACAGGAGCAGGGATGTGATATAATCTCCATATGTACCAGGGTGAGAGTAGCAGGGATGTGATATAATCTCACTATGTACCAGGGCGAGAGGAGCAGGGGTGAGATATAATCTCCATGTGTACCAGTGTGAGAGGAGCAGGGATGATATATAATCTCCAAATGTACCAGGGTGAGAGGAGCAGGGATGAGATATAATCTCCATATGTACCAGGGTGAGAGGAACAGGGGTGAGATATAATCTCCATATGTACCAGGGTGAGAGGAGCAGGGATGTGATATAATCTTCATATGTACCAGGGTGACAGGAGCAGGGATGTGATATAATCTCCATATGTACCAGGGTGAGAGTAGCAGGGATGTGATATAATCTCACTATGTACCAGGGCGAGAGGAGCAGGGGTGAGATATAATCTCCATATGTACCAGTGTGAGAGGAGCAGGGATGAGATATAATTTTCATATGTACCAGTGTGAGAGGAGCAGGGATGAGGTAGAATCTCCATATGTACCAGGGTGAGAGGAGCAGGGATGATATATAATCTCCAAATGTACCAGGGTGAGAGGAGCAGGGATGAGATATAATCTCCATATGTACCAGGGTGAGAGGAACAGGGGTGAGATATAATCTCCATATGTACCAGGGTGAGAGGAGCAGGGATGAGATATAATCTCCATATGTACCACGGTGAGAGGAACAGAGATGATATATAATCTCCATATGTACCAGGGTGACAGGAGCAGGGGTGAGATATAATCTCCATATGTACCAGGGTGAGAGGAGCAGGGATGTGATATAATCTTTATATGTACCAGGGTGACAGGAGCAGGGGTGAGATATAATCTTCATATGTACCAGGGTGACAGGAGCAGGGATGTGATATAATCTCCATATGTACCAGGGTGAGAGGAGCAGGGATGTGAAATAATCTCACTATGTACCAGGGTGAGAGGAGCAGCGGTGAGATATAATCTCCATGTGTACCAGGGTGACAGGAGCAGGGGTGAGATATAATCTCCATATGTCATATGTACCAGGGTGAGAGGAACAGGGGTGAGATATAATCTCCATATCTACCAAGGTGAGAGGAGCAGGGATGTGATATAATCTTCATATGTACCAGGGTGAGAGTAGCAGGGGTGAGATATAATCTCCATATGTACCAGTGTGAGAGGAGCAGGGATGAGATATAATCTTCATATGTACCAGTGTGAGAGGAGCAGGGATGAGGTATAATCTCCATATGTACCAGGGTGAGAGGAGCATGGATGAGGTATAATCTCCATATGTACCAGTGTGAGAGGAGCAGGGATGAGGTATAATCTCCATATGTACCAGGGTGAGAGGAGCAGGGATGAGATATAATCTCCATATGTACCAGTGTGAGAGGAGCAGAGATGAGATATAATCTCCAAATGTACCAGGGTGAGAGGAACAGGGGTGAGATATAATCTCCATATGTACCAGGGTGAGAGGAGCATGGATGAGATATAATCTCCATATGTACCAGTGTGAGAGGAGCAGGGATGAGGTATAATCTCCATATGTACCAGTGTGAGAGGAGCAGGGATGATATATAATCTCCATATGTACCAGTGTGAGAGGAGCAGGGATAAGATATAATCTCCATATGTACCAGGGTGAGAGGAGCAGGGATGTGATATAATCTCCATATGTACCAGTGTGAGAGGAGCAGGGATGAGATATAATCTCCATATGTACCAGGGTGAGAGGAGCTGGGATGATATATAATCTCCATATGTACCAGGGTGACAGGAGCAGGGGTGAGATATAATCTCCATATGTACCAGTGTGAGAGGAGCTGGTCTAACGTCCATAAGGAACATAGGTGAGGTCAGGTTTCAAATTACCCAAGTGCCCCTCCCCAAGTGCCTCTCCCCATGCCCCAGTTACTAATTGTTCTTGCCAATTGCTGTGAGGGTGAGAGGAGCAGGGATGAGATATAATCTCCATATGTACCAGGGTGAGAGGAACAGAGGTGATATATAATCTCCATATGTACCAGGGTGACAGGAGCAGGGATGATATATAATCTCCATATGTACCAGGGTGAGAGGAGCAGGGATGAGATATAATCTCCAACTGTACCAGGGTGAGAGGAACAGGGGTGAGATATAATCTCCATATGTACCAGGGTGAGAGGAGCAGGGATGAGATATAATCTCCATATGTACCAGGGTGAGAGGAGCAGGGGTGAGATATAATCTCCATATGTACCAGGGTGAGAGGAGCAGGGATGAGGTATAATCTCCATATGTACCAGGGTGAGAGGAACATAGATGATATATAATCTCCATATGTACCAGGGTGACAGGAGCAGGGGTGAGATATAATCTCCATATGTACCAGGGTGAGAGGAGCAGGGATGTGATATAATCTCCATATGTACCAGGGTGAGAGGAGCAGGGATGTGATATAATCTCCATATGTACCAGGGTGAGATGAGCAGGGATGTGATATAATCTTCATATGTACCAGGGTGAGAGGAGCATGGATGAGGTATAATCTTCATATGTACCAGTGTGAGAGGAGCAGGGATGAGGTATAATCTCCATATGTACCAGGGTGAGAGGAGCAGGGGTGAGATATAATCTCCATATGTACCAGTGTGAGAGGAGCAGAGATGAGATATAATCTCCAAATGTACCAGGGTGAGAGGAACAGGGGTGAGATATAATCTCCATATGTACCAGTGTGAGAAGAGCAGGGGTGAGATATAATCTCCATATGTACCAGGGTGAGAGGAACAGGGGTGAGATATAATCTCCATATGTACCAGGGTGAGAGGAACATAGATGATATATAATCTCCATATGTACCAGGGTGACAGGAGCAGGGGTGAGATATAATCTCCATATGTACCAGGGTGAGAGGAACAGGGGTGAGATATAATCTCCATATGTACCAGGGTGAGAGGAGCAGGGATGAGATATAATCTCCATATGTACCAGGGTGACAGGAGCAGGGGTGAGATATAATCTCCATATGTACCAGGTTGAGAGGAGCAGGGATGTGATATAATCTTCATATGTACCAGGGTGAGAGGAACAGAGGTGATATATAATCTCCATATGTACCAGGGTGACAGGAGCATGGATGAGATATAATCTCCATATGTACCAGGGTGAGAGGAGCAGGGATGTGATATAATCTCCATATGTACCAGGGTGAGAGGAGCAGGGATGAGATATAATCTCTATATGTACCAGTGTGAGAGGAACAGGGGTGAGATATAATCTCCATATGTACCAGGGTGAGAGGAGCAGGGATGAGATATAATCTCCATATGTACCAGGGTGAGAGGAGCAGGGATGTGATATAATCTCACTATGTACCAGGGCGAGAGGAGCAGGGGTGAGATATAATCTCCATGTGTACCAGGGTGACAGGAGCAGGGGTGAGATATAATATCCATATGTCATATGTACCAGGGTGAGAGGAGCAGGTGTGAGATATAATCTCCATATGTACCAGTGTGAGAGGAGCAGGGATGAGATATAATTTTCATATGTACCAGGGTGAGAGGAGCATGGATGAGATATAATCTCCATATGTACCAGGGTGAGAGGAGCAGGGATGAGATATAATCTCCATATGTACCAGGGTGACAGGAGCAGGGGTGAGATATAATCTTCATATGTACCAGTGTGATAGGAGCAGGGATGTGATATAATCTTCATATGTACCAGGGTGACAGGAGCAGGGATGTGATATAATCTCCATATGTACCAGGGTGAGAGTAGCAGGGATGTGATATAATCTCACTATGTACCAGGGCGAGAGGAGCAGGGGTGAGATATAATCTCCATGTGTACCAGGGTGACAGGAGCAGGGGTGAGATATAATATCCATATGTCATATGTACCAGGGTGAGAGGAGCAGGTGTGAGATATAATCTCCATATGTACCAGGGTGATAGGAGCAGGGATGTGATATAATCTTCATATGTACCAGGGTGACAGGAGCAGGGGTGAGATATAATCTTCATATGTACCAGTGTGATAGGAGCAGGGATGTGATATAATCTTCATATGTACCAGGGTGACAGGAGCAGGGATGTGATATAATCTCCATATGTACCAGGGTGAGAGTAGCAGGGATGTGATATAATCTCACTATGTACCAGGGCGAGAGGAGCAGGGGTGAGATATAATCTCCATGTGTACCAGGGTGACAGGAGCAGGGGTGAGATATAATATCCATATGTCATATGTACCAGGGTGAGAGGAGCAGGTGTGAGATATAATCTCCATATGTACCAGTGTGAGAGGAGCAGGGATGAGATATAATTTTCATATGTACCAGTGTGAGAGGAGCAGGGATGAGGTAGAATCTCCATATGTACCAGGGTGAGAGGAGCAGGGATGAGATATAATCTTCATATGTACCAGGGTGACAGGAGCAGGGGTTAGATATAATCTCCATATGTACCAGGGTGACAGGAGCAGGGATGAGATATAATCTCCATATGTAACAGGGTGAGAGGAACAGAGATGATATATAATCTCCATATGTACCAGGGTGACAGGAGCAGGGATGTGATATAATCTTCATATGTACCAGGGTGACAGGAGCAGGGATGAGATATAATCTTCATATGTACCAGGGTGACAGGAGCAGGGATGTGATATAATCTTCATATGTACCAGGGTGACAGGAACAGGGGTGAGATATAATCTCCATATGTAACAGGGTGAGAGGAACAGAGATGATATATAATCTCCATATGTACCAGGGTGACAGGAGCAGGGATGTGATATAATCTTCATATGTACCAGGGTGACAGGAACAGGGGTGAGATATAATCTCCATATGTAACAGGGTGAGAGGAACAGAGATGATATATAATCTCCATATGTACCAGGGTGAGAGGAGCAGGGATGAGATATAATCTCCATATGTACCAGGGTGACAGGAGCAGGGATGAGATATAATCTTCATATGTACCAGGGTGACAGGAGCATGGATGAGATATAATCTCCATATGTACCAGGGTGAGAGGAGCAGGGATGAGATATAATCTTCATATGTACCAGGGTGACAGGAGCAGGGGTGAGATATAATCTCCATATGTACCAGGGTGACAGGAGCAGGGATGAGATATAATCTCCATATGTAACAGGGTGAGAGAAACAGAGATGATATATAATCTCCATATGTACCAGGGTGACAGGAGCAGGGATGTGATATAATCTTCATATGTACCAGGGTGACAGGAGCAGGGATGAGATATAATCTCCATATGTACCAGGGTGAGAGGAGCAGGGATGTGATATAATCTTCATATGTACCATGGTGACAGGAGCAGGGGTGAGATATAATCTTCATATGTACCAGTGTGATAGGAGCAGGGATGTGATATAATCTTCATATGTACCAGGGTGACAGGAGCAGGGATGTGATATAATCTCCATATGTACCAGGGTGAGAGTAGCAGGGATGTGATATAATCTCACTATGTACCAGGGCGAGAGGAGCAGGGGTGAGATATAATCTCCATGTGTACCAGGGTGACAGGAGCAGGGGTGAGATATAATATCCATATGTACCAGGGTGAGAGGAGCAGGGGTGAGATATAATCTCCATATGTACCAGTGTGAGAGGAGCAGGGATGAGATATAATTTTCATATGTACCAGTGTGAGAGGAGCAGGGATGAGGTAGAATCTCCATATGTACCAGGGTGAGAGGAGCAGGGGTGAGATATAATCTTCATATGTACCAGGGTGACAGGAGCAGGGGTGAGATATAATCTCCATATGTCATATGTACCAGGGT
Source organism: Discoglossus pictus (assembly GCA_027410445.1). Classification (NCBI taxonomy): domain Eukaryota; kingdom Metazoa; phylum Chordata; class Amphibia; order Anura; family Alytidae; genus Discoglossus; species Discoglossus pictus. Next base: position 57,262,560 of record CM050175.1, read on the forward strand.
GAGAGGAGCAGGGATGAGATATAATCTCCATATGTAACAGGGTGAGAGGAACAGAGATGATATATAATCTCCATATGTACCAGGGTGACAGGAGCAGGGATGTGATATAATCTTCATATGTACCAGGGTGACAGGAGCAGGGATGTGATATAATCTTCATATGTACCAGGGTGACAGGAGCAGGGATGAGATATAATCTTCATATGTACCAGGGTGACAGGAGCAGGGATGTGATATAATCTTCATATGTACCAGGGTGACAGGAGCAGGGATGAGATATAATCTTCATATGTACTAGGGTGAGAGGAGCAGGGATGAGATATAATCTCCATATGTACCAGGGTGGGAGGAGCAGGGATGTGATATAATCTTCATATGTACCAGGGTGACAGGAGCAGGGGTGAGATATAATCTCCATATGTACCAGGGTGAGAGGAGCAGGGATGTGATATAATCTTCATATGTACCAGGGTGACAGGAGCAGGGGTGAGATATAATCTCCATATGTACCAGGGTGATTGGAGCAGGGATGTGATATAATCTTCATATGTACCAGGGTGACAGGAGCAGGGATGTGATATAATCTCCATATGTACCAGGGTGAGAGGAGCAGGGATGTGATATAATCTCCATATGTACCAGGGCGAGAGGAGCAGGGGTGAGATATAATCTCCATGTGTACCAGGGTGACAGGAGCAGGGGTGAGATATAATCTCCATATGTCATATGTACCAGGGTGAGAGGAACAGGGGTGAGATATAATCTCCATATCTAACAGGGTGAGAGGAGCAGGGATGTGATATAATCTTCATATGTACCAGTGTGAGAGGAGCAGGGATGAGGTATAATCTCCATATGTACCAGGGTGAGAGGAGCAGGGATGATATATAATCTCCATATGTACCAGGGTGAGAGGAGCTGGGATGAGATATAATCTCCATATGTACCAGTGTAAGAAGGAACAGGGGTGAGATATAATCTCCATATGTACCAGGGTGAGAGGAGCAGGGATGAGATATAATCTCCATATGTTCCAGGGTGAGAGGAACAGAGGTGATATATAATCTCCATATGTACCAGGGTGACAGGAGCAGGGGTGAGATATAATCTCCATATATACCAGGGTGAGAGGAGCAAGGATGAGATATAATCTCCATATGTACCAGGGTAAGAGGAGCAGGGATGATATATAATCTCCATATGTACCAGGGTGAGAGGAGCAGGGATGATATATAATCTCCAAATGTACCAGGGTGAGAGGAGCAGGGATGAGATATAATCTCCATATGTACCAGGGTGAGAGGAACAGGGGTGAGATATAATCTCCATATGTACCAGGGTGAGAGGAGCAGGGATGAGATATAATCTCCATATGTACCACGGTGAGAGGAACAGAGATGATATATAATCTCCATATGTACCAGGGTGAGGGGAGCAGGGATGAGATATAATCTCCAAATGTACCAGGGTGAGAGGAGCAGGGATTATATATAATCTCCATATGTACCAGGGTGAGAGGAGCAGGGATGAGATATAATCTCCATATGTACCAGGGTAAGAGGAGCAGGGATGATATATAATCTCCATATGTACCAGGGTGAGAGGAGCAGGGATTATATATAATCTCCATATGTACCAGGGTGAGAGGAGCAGGGATGAGATATAATCTCCAAATGTACCAGCTTGAGAGGAACAGGGGTGAGATATAATCTCCATATGTACCAGGGTGAGAGGAGCAGGGATGAGATATAATCTCCATATGTACCAGGGTGAGAGGAACAGGGGTGAGATATAATCTCCATATGTACCAGGGTGACAGGAGCAGGGGTGAGATATCATCTCCATATGTACCAGGGTGAGAGGAGCAGGGATGTGATATAATCTTCATATGTACCAGGGTGACAGGAGCAGGGGTGAGATATAATCTTCATATATACCAGTGTGATAGGAGCAGGGATGTGATATAATCTTCATATGTACCAGGGTGACAGGAGCAGGGATGTGATATAATCTCACTATGTACCAGGGCGAGAGGAGCAGGGGTGAGATATAATCTCCATGTGTACCAGGGTGACAGGAGCAGGGGTGAGATATAATATCCATATGTCATATGTACCAGTGTGAGAGGAGCAGGGATGAGATATAATTTTCATATGTACCAGGGTGAGAGGAGCAGGGATGAGATATAATCTCCATATCTACCAGGGTGACAGGAGCAGGGATGAGATATAATCTCCATATGTAACAGGGTGAGAGGAACAGAGATGATATATAATCTCCATATGTACCAGGGTGACAGGAGCAGGGATGTGATATAATCTTCATATGTACCAGGGTGACAGGAGCAGGGATGAGATATAATCTTCATATGTACTAGGGTGAGAGGAGCAGGGATGAGATATAATTTCCATATGTACCAGGGTGAGAGGAGCAGGGATGTGATATAATCTTCATATGTACCAGGGTGACAGGAGCAGGGGTGAGATATAATCTTCATATGTACCAGTGTGACAGGAGCAGGGGTGAGATATAATCTTCATATGTACCAGTGTGATAGGAGCAGGGATGTGATATAATCTTCATATGTACCAGGGTGACAGGAGCAGGGATGTGATATAATCTCCATATGTACCAGGGTGAGAGTAGCAGGGATGTGATATAATCTCACTATGTACCAGGGCGAGAGGAGCAGGGGTGAGATATAATCTCCATGTGTACCAGTGTGAGAGGAGCAGGGATGAGATATAATATCCATATGTCATATGTACCAGGGTGAGAGGAGCAGGGGTGAGATATAATCTCCATATGTACCAGTGTGAGAGGAGCAGGGATGAGGTAGAATCTCCATATGTACCAGGGTGAGAGGAGCAGGGATGATATATAATCTCCAAATGTACCAGGGTGAGAGGAGCAGGGATGAGATATAATCTCCATATGTACCAGGGTGAGAGGAACAGGGGTGAGATATAATCTCCATATGTACCAGGGTGAGAGGAGCAGGGATGAGATATAATCTCCATATGTACCACGGTGAGAGGAACAGAGATGATATATAATCTCCATATGTACCAGGGTGACAGGAGCAGGGGTGAGATATAATCTCCATATGTACCAGGGTGAGAGGAGCAGGGATGTGATATAATCTTCATATGTACCAGGGTGACAGGAGCAGGGGTGAGATATAATCTTCATATGTACCAGGGTGACAGGAGCAGGGATGTGATATAATCTCCATATGTACCAGGGTGAGAGGAGCAGGGATGTGATATAATCTCACTATGTACCAGGGTGAGAGGAGCAGCGGTGAGATATAATCTCCATGTGTACCAGGGTGACAGGAGCAGGGGTGAGATATAATCTCCATATGTCATATGTACCAGGGTGAGAGGAACAGGGGTGAGATATAATCTCCATATCTACCAAGGTGAGAGGAGCAGGGATGTGATATAATCTTCATATGTACCAGGGTGAGAGGAGCAGGGGTGAGATATAATCTCCATATGTACCAGTGTGAGAGGAGCAGGGATGAGATATAATCTTCATATGTACCAGTGTGAGAGGAGCAGGGATGAGGTATAATCTCCATATGTACCAGGGTGAGAGGAGCATGGATGAGGTATAATCTCCATATGTACCAGTGTGAGAGGAGCAGGGATGAGGTATAATCTCCATATGTACCAGGGTGAGAGGAGCAGGGATGAGATATAATCTCCATATGTACCAGTGTGAGAGGAGCAGAGATGAGATATAATCTCCAAATGTACCAGGGTGAGAGGAACAGGGGTGAGATATAATCTCCATATGTACCAGGGTGAGAGGAGCATGGATGAGATATAATCTCCATATGTACCAGTGTGAGAGGAGCAGGGATGAGGTATAATCTCCATATGTACCAGGGTGAGAGGAGCAGGGATGATATATAATCTCCATATGTACCAGTGTGAGAGGAGCAGGGATAAGATATAATCTCCATATGTACCAGGGTGAGAGGAGCAGGGATGTGATATAATCTCCATATGTACCAGTGTGAGAGGAGCAGGGATGAGATATAATCTCCATATGTACCAGGGTGAGAGGAGCTGGGATGATATATAATCTCCATATGTACCAGGGTGACAGGAGCAGGGGTGAGATATAATCTCCATATGTACCAGTGTGAGAGGAGCTGGTCTAACGTCCATAAGGAACATAGGTGAGGTCAGGTTTCAAATTACCCAAGTGCCCCTCCCCAAGTGCCTCTCCCCATGCCCCAGTTACTAATTGTTCTTGCCAATTGCTGTGAGGGTGAGAGGAGCAGGGATGAGATATAATCTCCATATGTACCAGGGTGAGAGGAACAGAGGTGATATATAATCTCCATATGTACCAGGGTGACAGGAGCAGGGATGATATATAATCTCCATATGTACCAGGGTGAGAGGAGCAGGGATGAGATATAATCTTCATATGTACCAGTGTGAGAGGAGCAGGGATGAGGTATAATCTCCATATGTACCAGGGTGAGAGGAGCAGGGATGAGATATAATCTCCATATGTACCAGTGTGAGAGGAGCAGAGATGAGATATAATCTCCAAATGTACCAGGGTGAGAGGAACAGGGGTGAGATATAATCTCCATATGTACCAGGGTGAGAGGAGCAGGGATGTGATATAATCTCCATATGTACCAGGGTGAGAGGAACAGAGGTGATATATAATCTCCATATGTACCAGGGTGACAGGAGCAGGGATGATATATAATCTCCATATGTACCAGGGTGAGAGGAGCAGGGGTGAGATATAATCTCCATATGTACCAGGGTGAGAGGAGCAGGGATGTGATATAATCTCCATATGTACCAGGGTGAGAGGAGCAGGGATGTGATATAATCTCCATATGTACCAGGGTGAGATGAGCAGGGATGTGATATAATCTTCATATGTACCAGGGTGAGAGGAGCATGGATGAGGTATAATCTTCATATGTACCAGTGTGAGAGGAGCAGGGATGAGGTATAATCTCCATATGTACCAGGGTGAGAGGAGCAGGGATGAGATATAATCTCCATATGTACCAGTGTGAGAGGAGCAGAGATGAGATATAATCTCCAAATGTACCAGGGTGAGAGGAACAGGGGTGAGATATAATCTCCATATGTACCAGTGTGAGAAGAGCAGGGGTGAGATATAATCTCCATATGTACCAGGGTGAGAGGAACAGGGGTGAGATATAATCTCCATATGTACCAGGGTGAGAGGAACATAGATGATATATAATCTCCATATGTACCAGGGTGACAGGAGCAGGGGTGAGATATAATCTCCATATGTACCAGGTTGAGAGGAGCAGGGATGTGATATAATCTTCATATGTACCAGGGTGAGAGGAACAGAGGTGATATATAATCTCCATATGTACCAGGGTGACAGGAGCATGGATGAGATATAATCTCCATATGTACCAGGGTGAGAGGAGCAGGGATGTGATATAATCTCCATATGTACCAGGGTGAGATGAGCAGGGATGATATATAATCTCCATATGTACCAGGGTGAGAGGAGCAGGGATGAGATATAATCTCTATATGTACCAGTGTGAGAGGAACAGGGGTGAGATATAATCTCCATATGTACCAGGGTGAGAGGAGCAGGGATGAGATATAATCTCCATATGTACCATGGTGAGAGGAACAGAGGTGATATATAATCTCCATATGTACCAGGGTGACAGGAGCGGGGGTGAGATATAATCTCCATATGTACCAGGGTGAGAGGAGCAAGGATGAGATATAATCTCCATATGTACCAGGGTAAGAGGAGCAGGGATGATATATAATCTCCATATGGAACCAGGGTGAGAGGAGCAGGGATGATATATAATCTCCATATGTACCAGGGTAAGAGGAGCAGGGATGATATATAATCTCCATATGGAACCAGGGTGAGAGGAGCAGGGATGATATATAATCTCCATATGTACCAGGGTAAGAGGAGCAGGGATGATATATAATCTCCATATGTACCAGGGTGAGAGGAGCAGGGATGATATATAATCTCCAAATGTACCAGGGTGAGAGGAGCAGGGATGAGATATAATCTCCATATGTACCAGGGTGAGAGGAACAGGGGTGAGATATAATCTCCATATGTACCAGGGTGAGAGGAGCAGGGATGAGATATAATCTCCATATGTACCACGGTGAGAGGAACAGAGATGATATATAATCTCCATATGTACCAGGGTGAGAGGAGCAGGGATGAGATATAATCTCCAAATGTACCAGGGTGAGAGGAGCAGGGATTATATATAATCTCCATATGTACCAGGGTGAGAGGAGCAGGGATGAGATATAATCTCCATATGTACCAGGGTAAGAGGAGCAGGGATGATATATAATCTCCATATGTACCAGGGTGAGAGGAGCAGGGATTATATATAATCTCCATATGTACCAGGGTGAGAGGAGCAGGGATGAGATATAATCTCCAAATGTCCCAGGGTGAGAGGAACAGGGGTGAGATATAATCTCCATATGTACCAGGGTGAGAGGAGCAGGGATGAGATATAATCTCCATATGTACCAGGGTGAGAGGAACAGGGGTGAGATATAATCTCCATATGTACCAGGGTGACAGGAGCAGGGGTGAGATATAATCTCCACATGTACCAGGGTGAGAGGAGCAGGGATGTGATATAATCTTCATATGTACCAGGGTGACAGGAGCAGGGGTGAGATATAATCTTCATATGTACCAGTGTGATAGGAGCAGGGATGTGATATAATCTTCATATGTACCAGGGTGACAGGAGCAGGGATGTGATATAATCTCACTATGTACCAGGGCGAGAGGAGCAGGGGTGAGATATAATCTCCATGTGTACCAGGGTGACAGGAGCAGGGATGAGATATAATCTCCATATGTACCAGGGTGAGAGGAACAGGGGTGAGATATAATCTCCATATGTACCAGGGTGAGAGGAGCAGGGATGAGATATAATCTCCATATGTACCACGGTGAGAGGAACAGAGATGATATATAATCTCCATATGTACCAGGGTGAGAGGAGCAGGGATGATATATAATCTCCAAATGTACCAGGGTGAGAGGAGCAGGGATGAGATATAATCTCCATATGTACCAGGGTGAGAGGAACAGGGGTGAGATATAATCTCCATATGTACCAGGGTGAGAGGAGCAGGGATGAGATATAATCTCCATATGTACCACGGTGAGAGGAACAGAGATGATATATAATCTCCATATGTACCAGGGTGAGAGGAGCAGGGATGAGATATAATCTCCAAATGTACCAGGGTGAGAGGAGCAGGGATTATATATAATCTCCATATGTACCAGGGTGAGAGGAGCAGGGATGAGATATAATCTCCATATGTACCAGGGTAAGAGGAGCAGGGATGATATATAATCTCCATATGTACCAGGGTGAGAGGAGCAGGGATTATATATAATCTCCATATGTACCAGGGTGAGAGGAGCAGGGATGAGATATAATCTCCAAATGTCCCAGGGTGAGAGGAACAGGGGTGAGATATAATCTCCATATGTACCAGGGTGAGAGGAGCAGGGATGAGATATAATCTCCATATGTACCAGGGTGAGAGGAACAGGGGTGAGATATAATCTCCATATGTACCAGGGTGACAGGAGCAGGGGTGAGATATAATCTCCACATGTACCAGGGTGAGAGGAGCAGGGATGTGATATAATCTTCATATGTACCAGGGTGACAGGAGCAGGGGTGAGATATAATCTTCATATGTACCAGTGTGATAGGAGCAGGGATGTGATATAATCTTCATATGTACCAGGGTGACAGGAGCAGGGATGTGATATAATCTCACTATGTACCAGGGCGAGAGGAGCAGGGGTGAGATATAATCTCCATGTGTACCAGGGTGACAGGAGCAGGGGTGAGATATAATATCCATATGTCATATGTACCAGGGTGAGAGGAACAGGGGTGAGATATAATCTCCATATGTACCAGTGTGAGAGGAGCAGGGATGAGATATAATTTTCATATGTACCAGGGTGAGAGGAGCAGGGATGAGATATAATCTCCATATGTACCAGGGTGACAGGAGCAGGGATGAGATATAATCTCCATATGTAACAGGGTGAGAGGAACAGAGATGATATATAATCTCCATATGTACCAGGGTGACAGGAGCAGGGATGTGATATAATCTTCATATGTACCAGGGTGACAGGAGCAGGGATGAGATATAATCTTCATATGTACTAGGGTGAGAGGAGCAGGGATGAGATATAATTTCCATATGTACCAGTGTGATAGGAGCAGGGATGTGATATAATCTCCATATGTACCAGGGTGAGAGTAGCAGGGATGTGATATAATCTCACTATGTACCAGGGCGAGAGGAGCAGGGGTGAGATATAATCTCCATGTGTACCAGTGTGAGAGGAGCAGGGATGAGATATAATATCCATATGTCATATGTACCAGGGTGAGAGGAGCAGGGGTGAGATATAATCTCCATATGTACCAGTGTGAGAGGAGCAGGGATGAGATATAATTTTCATATGTACCAGTGTGAGAGGAGCAGGGATGAGGTAGAATCTCCATATGTACCAGGGTGAGAGGAGCAGGGATGATATATAATCTCCAAATGTACCAGGGTGAGAGGAGCAGGGATGAGATATAATCTCCATATGTACCAGGGTGAGAGGAACAGGGGTGAGATATAATCTCCATATGTACCAGGGTGAGAGGAGCAGGGATGAGATATAATCTCCATATGTACCACGGTGAGAGGAACAGAGATGATATATAATCTCCATATGTACCAGGGTGACAGGAGCAGGGGTGAGATATAATCTCCATATGTACCAGGGTGAGAGGAGCAGGGATGTGATATAATCTTCATATGTACCAGGGTGACAGGAGCAGGGGTGAGATATAATCTTCATATGTACCAGGGTGACAGGAGCAGGGATGTGATATAATCTCCATATGTACCAGGGTGAGAGGAGCAGGGATGTGAAATAATCTCACTATGTACCAGGGTGAGAGGAGCAGCGGTGAGATATAATCTCCATGTGTACCAGGGTGACAGGAGCAGGGGTGAGATATAATCTCCATATGTCATATGTACCAGGGTGAGAGGAACAGGGGTGAGATATAATCTCCATATCTACCAAGGTGAGAGGAGCAGGGATGTGATATAATCTTCATATGTACCAGGGTGAGAGTAGCAGGGGTGAGATATAATCTCCATATGTACCAGTGTGAGAGGAGCAGGGATGAGATATAATCTTCATATGTACCAGTGTGAGAGGAGCAGGGATGAGGTATAATCTCCATATGTACCAGTGTGAGAGGAGCAGGGATGAGGTATAATCTCCATATGTACCAGTGTGAGAGGAGCAGGGATGAGGTATAATCTCCATATGTACCAGGGTGAGAGGAGCAGGGATGAGATATAATCTCCATATGTACCAGTGTGAGAGGAGCAGAGATGAGATATAATCTCCAAATGTACCAGGGTGAGAGGAACAGGGGTGAGATCTAATCTCCATATGTACCAGTGTGAGAGGAGCATGGATGAGATATAATCTCCATATGTACCAGTGTGAGAGGAGCAGGGATGAGGTATAATCTCCATATGTACCAGGGTGAGAGGAGCAGGGATGATATATAATCTCCATATGTACCAGTGTGAGAGGAGCAGGGATAAGATATAATCTCCATATGTACCAGGGTGAGAGGAGCAGGGATGTGATTAAATCTCCATATGTACCAGGGTGAGAGGAGCTGGGATGATATATAATCTCCATATGTACCAGGGTGACAGGAGCAGGGGTGAGATATAATCTCCATATGTACCAGTGTGAGAGGAGCTGGTCTAACGTCCATAAGGAACATAGGTGAGGTCAGGTTTCAAATTACCCAAGTGCCCCTCCCCAAGTGCCTCTCCCCATGCCCCAGTTACTAATTGTTCTTGCCAATTGCTGTGAGGGTGAGAGGAGCAGGGATGAGATATAATCTCCATATGTACCAGGGTGAGAGGAACAGAGGTGATATATAATCTCCATATGTACCAGGGTGACAGGAGCAGGGATGATATATAATCTCCATATGTACCAGGGTGAGAGGAGCAGGGATGAGATATAATCTCCAAATGTACCAGGGTGAGAGGAGCAGGGATGTGATATAATCTCCATATGTACCAGGGTGAGAGGAACAGAGATGATATATAATCTCCATATGTACCAGGGTGACAGGAGCAGGGGTGAGATATAATCTCCATATGTACCAGGGTGAGAGGAGCAGGGATGATATATAATCTCCAAATGTACCAGGGTGAGAGGAGCAGGGATGAGATATAATCTCCATATGTACCAGGGTGAGAGGAACAGGGGTGAGATATAATCTCCATATGTACCAGGGTGAGAGGAGCAGGGATGAGATATAATCTCCATATGTACCACGGTGAGAGGAACAGAGATGATATATAATCTCCATATGTACCAGGGTGACAGGAGCAGGGGTGAGATATAATCTCCATATGTACCAGGGTGAGAGGAGCAGGGATGTGATATAATCTTCATATGTACCAGGGTGACAGGAGCAGGGGTGAGATATAATCTTCATATGTACCAGGGTGACAGGAGCAGGGATGTGATATAATCTCCATATGTACCAGGGTGAGAGGAGCAGGGATGTGAAATAATCTCACTATGTACCAGGGTGAGAGGAGCAGCGGTGAGATATAATCTCCATGTGTACCAGGGTGACAGGAGCAGGGGTGAGATATAATCTCCATATGTCATATGTACCAGGGTGAGAGGAACAGGGGTGAGATATAATCTCCATATCTACCAAGGTGAGAGGAGCAGGGATGTGATATAATCTTCATATGTACCAGGGTGAGAGTAGCAGGGGTGAGATATAATCTCCATATGTACCAGTGTGAGAGGAGCAGGGATGAGATATAATCTTCATATGTACCAGTGTGAGAGGAGCAGGGATGAGGTATAATCTCCATATGTACCAGGGTGAGAGGAGCATGGATGAGGTATAATCTCCATATGTACCAGTGTGAGAGGAGCAGGGATGAGGTATAATCTCCATATGTACCAGGGTGAGAGGAGCAGGGATGAGATATAATCTCCATATGTACCAGTGTGAGAGGAGCAGAGATGAGATATAATCTCCAAATGTACCAGGGTGAGAGGAACAGGGGTGAGATATAATCTCCATATGTACCAGGGTGAGAGGAGCATGGATGAGATATAATCTCCATATGTACCAGTGTGAGAGGAGCAGGGATGAGGTATAATCTCCATATGTACCAGTGTGAGAGGAGCAGGGATGTGATATAATCTCCATATGTACCAGGGTGAGAGGAGCTGGGATGATATATAATCTCCATATGTACCAGGGTGAGAGGAGCTGGGATGATATATAATCTCCATATGTACCAGGGTGACAGGAGCAGGGGTGAGATATAATCTCCATATGTACCAGTGTGAGAGGAGCTGGTCTAACGTCCATAAGGAACATAGGTGAGGTCAGGTTTCAAATTACCCAAGTGCCCCTCCCCAAGTGCCTCTCCCCATGCCCCAGTTACTAATTGTTCTTGCCAATTGCTGTGAGGGTGAGAGGAGCAGGGATGAGATATAATCTCCATATGTACCAGGGTGAGAGGAACAGAGGTGATATATAATCTCCATATGTACCAGGGTGACAGGAGCAGGGATCACATATATAGTTGTGAGCGTACGAGTCGTTGCTCACGCTTGCGGGCTCGCGTAGCGAGCCCGCGGCCCTCGCGAAGCGAGGGCCGTGGCTCGCGCAGCGAGCCGCGGCCCTCGCGTAGCGAGCCGCGGGCCTCGCGAAGCGAGGGCCGCGGCTCGCGCAGCGAGCCGCGGGCCTCGCGTAGCGAGGTCACTGGGCAAGGGCCTCAGTTGCTGGCATGGAGCGCCGAAGGCGCTCCATGCCAGCAACTGAGGCCCCTCGCGAAGCGAGGGCCTCAGTTGCTGGCGAGGTCACTGGGCACGGGTCTCAGTTGCTGGCATGGAGCGCCGAAGGCGCTCCATGCCAGCAACTGAGGCCCCTCGCGAAGCGAGGGCCTCAGTTGCTGGCGAGGTCACTGGGCAAGGGCCTCAAACCCTCGCAAAATTCACGTCGCTACTCGACACACAAATTACGACACTCGCTAAATTTTACGAGGCACGCAAACAACGTACGAAACACGTTACCACACATTACGACCTCGCAAACATCGGACGCAACACGCCGACATACAAACATTTAAAACACAATACATACACACAGCACATACATAAAAAACTTACCTACACCAAGAGGGAGCACCCAGGACCTCAAAAATGCAACTTACACCTCGATTTTACTCGAAATAAAACACTTTAGAGACTAAAAAAAAAACGAAGCGAGAGAAAAAATGGCCGCCGAACAAAACGAAAACGAGGCTACAGCACTCTAAACTCGCAAAACACCACAAGAAACTCGCAAAACACCACAAAACACCTACGGATATTCCGATACAGACCTATACCACACATTACTCGCCATTTTACACCAATGCGGAAGTACACGACTACGCTAACGGTTTGGTCTCGCGCACGCACAGTGTTACACTGCACACATTCAGCATGCTTATACAGCAGCTCCACACCACTAATGCTGCAGCAACATCAACACAGATTGCCAGCTCTTCATCACAATGCTTCAAAATAGGTACACTATATTCATTTACTAATTTAGCTACCTTACAATTTCATTGCCGTCATTTTTTGACGGGCAATTCGCTAGTGATATATAATCTCCATATGTACCAGGGTGAGAGGAGCAGGGATGAGATATAATCTCCAAATGTACCAGGGTGAGAGGAGCAGGGATGTGATATAATCTCCATATGTACCAGGGTGAGAGGAACAGAGATGATATATAATCTCCATATGTACCAGGGTGACAGGAGCAGGGGTGAGATATAATCTCCATATGTACCAGGGTGAGAGGAGCAGGGATGTGATATAATCTCCATATGTACCAGGGTGAGAGGAACAGAGGTGATATATAATCTCCATATGTACCAGGGTGACAGGAGCAGGGATGATATATAATCTCCATATGTACCAGGGTGAGAGGAGCAGGGATGAGATATAATCTCCAAATGTACCAGGGTGAGAGGAACAGGGGTGAGATATAATCTCCATATGTACCAGGGTGAGAGGAGCAGGGATGAGATATAATCTCCATATGTACCAGGGTGAGAGGAGCAGGGATGAGGTATAATCTCCATATGTACCAGGGTGAGAGGAACATAGATGATATATAATCTCCATATGTACCAGGGTGACAGGAGCAGGGGTGAGATATAATCTCCATATGTACCAGGGTGAGAGGAGCAGGGATGTGATATAATCTCCATATGTACCAGGGTGAGAGGAGCAGGGATGTGATATAATCTCCATATGTACCAGGGTGAGATGAGCAGGGATGTGATATAATCTTCATATGTACCAGGGTGAGAGGAGCATGGATGAGGTATAATCTTCATATGTACCAGTGTGAGAGGAGCAGGGATGAGGTATAATCTCCATATGTACCAGGGTGAGAGGAGCAGGGATGAGATATAATCTCCATATGTACCAGTGTGAGAGGAGCAGAGATGAGATATAATCTCCAAATGTACCAGGGTGAGAGGAACAGGGGTGAGATATAATCTCCATATGTACCAGTGTGAGAAGAGCAGGGGTGAGATATAATCTCCATATGTACCAGGGTGAGAGGAACAGGGTGAGATATAATCTCCATATGTACCAGGGTGAGAGGAACATAGATGATATATAATCTCCATATGTACCAGGGTGACAGGAGCAGGGGTGAGATATAATCTCCATATGTACCAGGGTGAGAGGAACAGGGGTGAGATATAATCTCCATATGTACCAGGGTGAGAGGAGCAGGGATGAGATATAATCTCCATATGTACCAGGGTGACAGGAGCAGGGGTGAGATATAATCTCCATATGTACCAGGTTGAGAGGAGCAGGGATGTGATATAATCTTCATATGTACCAGGGTGAGAGGAACAGAGGTGATATATAATCTCCATATGTACCAGGGTGACAGGAGCATGGATGAGATATAATCTCCATATGTACCAGGGTGAGAGGAGCAGGGATGTGATATAATCTCCATATGTACCAGGGTGAGATGAGCAGGGATGATATATAATCTCCATATGTACCAGGGTGAGAGGAGCAGGGATGAGATATAATCTCCATATGTACCAGGGTGAGATGAGCAGGGATGATATATAATCTCCATATGTACCATGGTGAGAGGAACAGAGGTGATATATAATCTCCATATGTACCAGGGTGACAGGAGCAGGGGTGAGATATAATCTCCATATGTACCAGGGTGAGAGGAGCAAGGATGAGATATAATCTCCATATGTACCAGGGTAAGAGGAGCAGGGATGATATATAATCTCCATATGGAACCAGGGTGAGAGGAGCAGGGATGATATATAATCTCCATATGTACCAGGGTGAGAGGAGCAGGGATGAGATATAATCTCCAAATGTACCAGGGTGAGAGGAACAGGGGTGAGATATAATCTCCATATGTCCCAGGGTGAGAGGAGCAGGGATGAGATATAATCTCCATATGTACCAGGGTGAGAGGAGCAGGGATGAGATATAATCTCCATATGTACCAGGGTGAGAGGAACAGAGGTGATATATAATCTCCATATGTACCAGGGTGACAGGAGCAGGGGTGAGATATAATCTCCATATGTACCAGGGTGAGAGGAGCAGGGATGTGATATAATCTCCATATGTACCAGGGTGAGAGGAACAGAGGTGATATATAATCTCCATATGTACCAGGGTGACAGGAGCAGGGATGAGATATAATCTCCATATGTACCAGGGTGAGAGGAGCAGGGATGAGGTATAATCTCCATATGTACCAGGGTGAGAGGAACATAGATGATATATAATCTCCATATGTACCAGGGTGACAGGAGCAGGGGTGAGATATAATCCCCATATGTACCAGGGTGAGAGGAGCAGGGATGTGATATAATCTTCATATGTACCAGGGTGAGAGGAACAGAGGTGATATATAATCTCCATATGTACCAGGGTGACAGGAGCATGGATGAGATATAATCTCCATATGTACCAGGGTGAGAGGAGCAGGGATGTGATATAATCTCCATATGTACCAGGGTGAGATGAGCAGGGATGTGATATAATCTTCATATGTACCAGGGTGAGAGGAACAGAGGTGATATATAATCTCCATATGTACCAGGGTGACAGGAGCATGGATGAGATATAATCTCCATATGTACCAGGGTGAGAGGAGCAGGGATGTGATATAATCTCCATATGTACCAGGGTGAGAGGAACATAGATGATATATAATCTCCATATGTACCAGGGTGACAGGAGCAGGGGGGAGATATAATCTCCATATGTACCAGGGTGAGAGGAACAGGGGTGAGATATAATCTCCATATGTACCAGGGTGAGAGGAGCAGGGATGAGATATAATCTCCATATGTACCAGGGTGACAGGAGCAGGGGTGAGATATAATCTCCATATGTACCAGGTTGAGAGGAGCAGGGATGTGATATAATCTTCATATGTACCAGGGTGAGAGGAACAGAGGTGATATATAATCTCCATATGTACCAGGGTGACAGGAGCATGGATGAGATATAATCTCCATATGTACCAGGGTGAGAGGAGCAGGGATGTGATATAATCTCCATATGTACCAGGGTGAGATGAGCAGGGATGTGATATAATCTTCATATGTACCAGGGTGAGAGGAGCATGGATGAGGTATAATCTCCATATGTACCAGTGTGAGAGGAGCAGGGATGAGGTATAATCTCCATATGTACCAGGGTGAGAGGAGCAGGGATGAGATATAATCTCCATATGTACCAGTGTGAGAGGAGCAGAGATGAGATATAATCTCCAAATGTACCAGGGTGAGAGGAACAGGGGTGAGATATAATCTCCATATGTACCAGGGTGAGAGGAGCAGGGATGAGATATAATCTCCATATGTACCAGGGTGAGAGGAGCAGGGATGAGATATAATCTCCAAATGTACCAGGGTGAGAGGAACAGGGGTGAGATATAATCTCCATATGTACCAGGGTGAGAGGAGCAGGGATGAGATATAATCTCCATATGTACCAGGGTGAGAGGAGCAGGGATGAGATATAATCTCCATATGTACCAGGGTGAGAGGAGCAGGGATGATATATAATCTCCATATGTACCAGGGTGAGAGGAGCAGGGATGAGATATAATCTCCAAATGTACCAGGGTGAGAGGAACAGGGGTGAGATATAATCTCCATATGTACCAGGGTGAGAGGAGCAGGGATGAGATATAATCTCCATATGTACCAGGGTGAGAGGAGCAGGGATGATATATAATCTCCATATGTACCAGGGTGAGAGGAGCAGGGATGAGATATAATCTCCAAATGTACCAGGGTGAGAGGAACAGGGGTGTGATATTATCTCCATATGTACCAGGGTGAGAGGAGCAGGGATGAGATATAATCTCCATATGTACCAGGGTGAGAGGAGCAGGGATGAGATATAATCTCCATATGTACCAGGGTGAGAGGAGCTGGTCTAACGTCCATAAGGAACATAGGTGAGGTCAGGTTTCAAATTACCCAAGTGCCCCTCCCCATGCCCCAGTTACTAATTGTTCTTGCCAATTGCTGTATCCATATAATTATATAATTATCACACACCTGTATATATAATTACTTATGTACATGTGTTTATGTATGTAATGTATGCCGGGAAATGTACATGAGAAATATCTTAATCAAGGCCCAGCAGGAGAGGAACCGGCCCTATTAAATTCCCTCAACGTGTAAAACCGTAGCACGTAACACTTACGGCTATTAAATTGACCCCGTAAAGGAACCCGCCAAGGACTTGTAGGTTAAGGGTGTCGAAGTTTGAACTCCGCGGCTGGAAATCCTTTGATCTGTTAAGTCCGTAACTGTTACATTCGAAAATCGCTATTAAATTGCTACGAATCCACTGGCGTTCAAACACATAACCCACAAATGGTGACAAAAAGACAACCGCGCGCATAGGGTTAAACTCCAATCCGTAGCACTGTAAATGCAAATATACACACACTACTGTACTCATAATAAAAGGGGAAGTGATGTTAGGTATTAGAATTAATAGCACAACATTTTCAAGCTCGAAAATCTGCAATATAAAATACTTTTTATATTTGTTATATCGATCCCGGCAATCAATGTGTTAATACATATAAAACTCATATGGACTGGAATATCATATTTAGTGATTTATTAATATTGCATTATTTCTGGAATGTGGGTCCGATCGAAACTTGTAATTGAAGCCTGTAAGGCTTTGAAATCTAACCTCCATTTTTAAGTGACGTGATAATGACGATCGCATTTACCATTGGTTCTGTCTAAACCTGTAACTACGGGTTTGACAAATTGATCATGTTCCCGGCCGCACATGAAACATACGTAAGAATAGTTTACGGGTTTGCGCCTCCGGCCTGTAACTCCGCGGCATGGTTCAATGCAATAGCTATGTAACGGAACCGAATTTCAAGCCCGCAGCCTTTGCGGGTGTGTTGATGCCAGTACGGGGTTCAAATTTAATTGGGCTTCGAGAGTACTGTTACTCACTGTTACTCCTTTTAGAGGATTTCAACTGACAAGGGGACATCCTTTGAGATTAGAAGTAAAAAGATTTCACCTTAAAGAAAGAAAAGGGTTCTTCACAGTAAGGGTGGTTAATCTGTGGAATTCTCTACCAAAGGAGGTGGTGACAGCAGATTTGATAGATAACTTTACAAAGGGATTGGATATATTTTCAAATAAAAAGGGAAATCAGGGTTACCCTGGTTAATTAGAGAGGGAGTATTAATTCCGGGAGGAGTCCGATCACCGGTATCTGTGGTCAGGATGGAATTTTATATTTATTTTCCCCTTTTAAGACACGTGTTTTTTTTTCTGTTTGCTTCCTCTGGATCAATTAACAACTAGTTGAACTTGATGGACTAAAAGTCTTTTTTCAACCTCAATTACTATGTAACTATGTAAGACTGGCCCTTCCATACTGATAAATATATTTTGAAACAATAGCCCACTATTTAAGTAAAAACCTCTCTATTTTACCCAAAAATGTCCCTGCTTTTAGTTTGTACAAAAGTCCCACACAAAAAGAGTCCATGAGTTTTTTGGGTTTGAAGTATAAATGTAATTACCTTTCTGGATCGTTACCTTGTTGTAGTGAAGGGGCTTGTGTACCTCAATGAAGCTGTGAGCTGTACCATGTAGGGTCACCTAAGATGGGCAGGTCATAGCAAAGAGGTCAGAGAAATCATTGGAGAAGGAACTGGCAACCCACTCCAGTATCTTTGACAAAATTACCTTATGGATGGGCACTACCAGACACGTGAGTCTGGCGTGCTGAGGTCTATAGAGTCACAGAGAGTCGGACACAACTAAACAACAGCAAAAAATAAATGTATTATGGAAAATGTGCAGCATATATGCTATAGGGGTGTATGGCTGGCATATTGGACCAATAAGAGCCATATTGGGCTCTGTAAGCATCAGGAGTGAGCAGGTACCTGTCCAGCCATCTCCACTCACCTACTTATCTCTTACATCAGAATATAACAAGACATGAAGCCAAATCAGTAAAGTAGTTGCAGTAATATCTATGGCAGGAACATTAAGAGAGGGCACAAATCTGACATACTGAATTTACAGGATAACTTGTGAATTTACTGCATATGCTGCAAGTGGCAGACCCATACAGGGACTATTTTGCATAAAACATAAATAATATTACATAAATAATAAAATCCAAAAGCCTTCCATATTCTTTTAAGTTGGAAAATACATTAAATGCAGTTTCTATATGCACAATGGAAATATGACAGCTAAAACTGCCAGTGCTTTCAGTAGAATTAATGGGAAGTTACCTACAGCATACTGGCTTGAATGCACACACTATTTTACATAGTTACATAGTTACATAGTATTTAAGGTTGAAAAAAGACTTTCAGTCCATCAAGTTCAACCTTTTAAGATCTCCTTTGATCTGCAATATGCGGATTAACTATTAATTCATTAGTTGTTAATTAATTATTAATTAATTATTTAATGTTTTTTTTTATTTTATTTTTATTATTATTATTAATTAGTCCAGAGGAAGGTAAATAGAAAGAAAAGAAAAAAAACGAGACTTAGCCAATTGTCTAAAGGGGAAATGTTAAATTTGGATCATTACTGTCTCTCTAATTATCCATGATAACCCTGAATACCCTTTTTAATTAGAAATAAATCTAGTCCCCTTTTAAAGTTATCTATCGAATCCGCTGTCACCACCTCCTCTGGTAGAGAATTCCACAGATTAACCACCCTTACCGTGAAGAACCCTTTTCTTTCTTTGAGGTGGAATCTTTTTACTTCTAACCTCAAGGGATGTCCACTTGTCAGTTGAAAACCTCTTGGCACAAAAAGCTCCCCCGACAAATCTTTATACTGACCCTGGATGTATTTATATAAGGTAATCATATCTCCTCTTAGACGCCTTTTTTCTAGAGAAAATAAGTTTAATTTGGTTAGTCTTTCTTCATAACTTAGCCCCTCGATTCCCCTTATTAGTTTGGTTGCCCTTCTCTGTACCTTTTCCAGCTCTAAAATGTCCTTTATGAAGTGGTGCCCAAAATTGTACTCCATATTCCAAATGAGGGCGTACTAGAGATTTGTATAGTGGCAGAATTATATTTGCTTCCCTGGCTTCTATACCTTTCTTAATACATGCTAATATTTTATTTGCCTTTGCAGCTGCTGCTTGGCTTTGAGCACTGTTACCTAGGTGGTTGTCCACAAGCACTCCCAAATCCCTTTCAATATCTGATACACCTAGATTTGCTCCATTAAGATTATAAATTGCATGGCTATTTTTCCTTCCCAGATGCATAACCTTACATTTATTCGTATTAAATCTCATCTGCCATTTAGATGCCCATTCCTCAATTTTATGTAAATCCCCTTGGAGGGAAAGCACATCATTTTCTGATTTAATTACCTTGCACAACTTTGGGTCATCAGCGAAAATGGAGACACCACACTCCAATCCTACCTCTAAGTCATTAATAAATATGTTAAAAAGGAGAGGACCTAATACTGAACCCTGAGGAACCCCACTTACCACATTAGTCCAATCGGAGTATGTTCCATTTACAACAACCCTTTGCTTCCTGTCTTTTAGCCAGCTCTCAATCCATGAGCAGATATTTACTGCAATTCCTGTATCCCTTAGTTTGCCCAATAGTCTCCCATGTGGCACTGTATCAAAAGCCTTTGCAAAATCCAAAAAGACTACATCCACTGAGTTGCCTTGATCCAGGTTCCTACTAACCTCCTCATAGAAACTAATTAGATTTGTTTGACATGACCTATCCCTCATAAACCCATGTTGACTCCTACTTATAATCCTGTTCAAATATACATATTCTTGTATATTATCCCTTATTAACCCTTCTAAAAGCTTCCCCACTACAGAAGTGAGGCTCACTGGTCTATAATTCCCCGGATTTGCTCTTGCTCCCTTTTTAAATATAGGTATCACATCAGCTTTTCTCCAGTCATCTGGTAGAGACCCTGTGTTGAGTGAATCTTGAAAAATTAAATATAATAGTTTGGCTATTACAGAACCCAGTTCCCTTAGTACTCTTGGATGTATTCCATCAGGACCCGGGGCTTTATTAACATTTATTTTTTCCAACCTCTTTTGGATTACTTCCTGTGTTAACCAATTATTTGGCAAAGGTAGTGTAGCCCCATTATGTCGCAGTGTCCCAACCACTGGTACCTCCCTTGTCTATACCGAGGAAAACAACCTATTTAGCTCATCTGCCTTTTCCTGGTCACTAATTTTCAGACAGCCTGTTTCACATTGTAATGTTCCTATAGCTTCCTTCCTTGCCTTCTTCCCATTAATATACTTAAAAAATATTTTAGGGTTAGTCTTACTCTCTTTTGCAATTAATTTTTCATTTTTTATTTTAGCCAGTCTAATCGCGCTTTTGCAAGCCTTGTTGATTTCCTTGTATTCCCGTAAAGCAGTCTCTGTCCCCTCTTGTTTGTATAATTTAAATGCCTGTTTTTTACTCCGTATCTTGATCTTTAAATCATTGTTAAGCCACATGGGTTGTGATTTACTCCTTTTACTTTTATTCCCACACGGTATATGCCGATGTGTATGTATATTTAGTAAGGATTTAAATGTTGTCCATTTATGTTCAGTGTTTTTACCTATCAGTTCTTTGTCCCAGTCTATACTTTGTATTGCTGCCCTTAGACCGTTAAAATCTGCCCTTTTAAAATTAAGAGTTTTTGTTGGCCCCTTAAAATGCAGTTTTTTTTAATTCAATCTCAAATGAGACTGTGTTGTGATCACTGTTTCCCAAAGGTTGCCCTATTTCAACATTTGATACAATATCAATATTATTTGTAATGAGTAAATCTAAGATAGCCTCATTTCTAGTAGACTCCTGTATAACCTGGGCCAGATAATGATCCCTGAGTGTACTCAAGAACCTGCTCCCCTTAGCTGAACTGCTGGTCTCATTTATCCAGTTTATTTCAGGGTAATTAAAATCTCCCATTATTAGAACTTGCCCGTGCTTAGCTGCATTTCCAATCTGTAACAATAATTGTATTTCCTCACTTTCAGCTATATTTGGGGGTTTATAGCATACTCCTACTAATATTCTTTTGGAATTTGCTGCTCTGCTATTTAACTCTACCCACAAACATTCAACTTTATCACTAGGTCCACCATAAATATCTTCTCTGACTATAGCCTTAAATTCAGGCTTAACATACAGACAAATCCCTCCTCCTCGTTTACCATTGCCTCTATCTTTCCTAAATAGGTTATAACCATCCAGATTAACAGTCCAGTCATGAGATTCATCCCACTACGTTTCGGTAATGCCTATTAAATCCCATTTTTCATTAATTGCTAATAATTCTAACTCTCCCATTTTTCCTGGCAAGCTTCTGGCATTAGCAAGCATACACCTTATGTTATGAGTCTGGAAGCTAAACAAAATCAGTACCAGCATAGGAGAATTAAAGGGAAAGTAGCAGAAAAAATTAGCATCCTAGTAAAGAATAATTGCATTTAAGTTAACATGTAAACATTGTGTTTATTTTTTTGTCACTTTTGCTTTCTAAAATCATTTTGCACATTCTGCAAAATCACAGTGGTTAGTTAAAAGATTTTCTTAGAGGATAACGTTTTGCCACCGACATATAACGTTTTTAATATATCATTTTTTGCATTTTTTGTTATTATCTAGTGTGCAAGGACTTGGCCCGTGGCACAAACTCCCTAGCCACCTTAGGGTGCACAAG
Organism: Discoglossus pictus; assembly: GCA_027410445.1. Classification (NCBI taxonomy): domain Eukaryota; kingdom Metazoa; phylum Chordata; class Amphibia; order Anura; family Alytidae; genus Discoglossus; species Discoglossus pictus. The sequence continues at coordinate 57,285,044 of CM050175.1, forward strand.
CACAGGCGCACCTCTGCTTCCCTACCACCACAGGCGGGTCAGGAGAGCTTGGCATGCTTGAAATGAGAGGCAGGGCTAGTATAATGAACTGATACCTCCTGTATATCAGTGTGCACGGAGGAGAAGGGCAGTGCAAACTGTGTGAACTTGCCAATGTGCTCCCTTATCTTGTTTGTTTTACTATACTACAGCACACTGCAAGCCTGACACTTCACACCCATCTCCATCCCGACAAAAGAATCTGCTCGTGGCACCAAGTTAGAGAAGGTAGAGCCTACATGGGAAATATAAGCAAACTGAAATTATAGAAATGAGGAGTGCTTCCCATGGAGGTGCCCCTAGGCTGCCTTTTTTTGTCTAAGTATAAATACGGCCATGGTCCTATATAGTCCATGGTATTGTATGTTTTTGTACTACAGGACTATATTTTCCTTATGATGGATGAATGCAGCTTGACAGCACAATTGATGTTTATTTTCCATTATTATTCCATCACCCAAGAGCTTTCAACAAACATAATTTTGTTCCATCACCACTAAGTGAAAAGCCAACCTTCTTTACTGTGGGTGGATCTGTTTGCTCCTGCTGACCCACCTACTTTTCTTGCCTAAGAAGTATTTTAACTCCCTGCAAATGCACTTTACTACTTTTTGCTCTTTTTCAGCTTTCCATCTTTTCTTCCCTATATATATATATATATATATATATATATATGTATAAAAAAAAGTATAAATAAGCGGTGTATGAAATACTGAAACTACAGCCATTTATTGTTTACTTTATACAAGAGCAAGACACATTATTATGACCACCAACTAATATCCCGAATAACCTCCATGCTCACCACAGACAGTAGCTAGATGGTGTGGTAGTGAGTCAATAAGATGCTGGAAGGTTGGCAAGAGTATCTGGAGCCATGCAGACTGCAGTGCATCCGAGAGCTGCTGAAGAGTGGAGGATCCGTACTGCGAACATGGGGATCGAGGTGGTCCCACAGGTGCTCAATGGGGTTCAAGTCCGGGGTATTTGGAGGCCAGATAAGCACTTGGAAGTCTTCGTCATGCTCCTCCAACCACTCCCAGACTATTCTGGATGTATGACATGTTGCATTGTCCTGCTGGAAGGTTCCATCCGCTTCAGGAAAGATAGTCAACATGTATGGGTGTACTTGATCTGCAAGGATGGATAGATTACCCAAACGGTCGAGAGTGCCCTCAAGAAAATACCAAGAAAATATTGCCCAGACCATAATGCTGGCGCCACCAGTTTGTGCTCTTCCAACAATGGTGGCAGAGTGTTTGTTCTTGGAGGTTTCACGTCTGACAAGCCAACGTCTGTCCAATTAATGGAATAGAAAACTTGACTCATCAGAGAAGGCAACCCTTTGCCAATTTCTGTACTTTGGTGCAAATTGAAGCCATTTCTTACATAGTTACATAGTAATTGAGGTTGTAAAAAGTCCATCGAGTTCAACATTTTTAGATCTCCTCTGATCTGCAATATGCTGATTAATTGTTAATTGATCCAGAGGAAGGCAAACAGAAAAAAACCTGGCAATCGGATTCCTCCCTTTTCAATCCCTTTTTAAAGTTATCGATCAAATATTTTACTTGCCTTTGCAGCTGCTGCTTGGCATTGAGCACTGTTACCTAGGTGGTTGTCCACAAGTACTCCCAAATCCCTTTCAATATTGGATACACCTAGATTTGCTCCATTAAGATTATAAATTGCATGGCTATTTTCCTTCCCAGATGCATAACTTTACATATATTTGTATTAAATGTCATCTGCCATTTAGTCGCCCATTCCTCTAATTTATGCAAATCCCTCTGGAGGGAAAGTACATCATTATCTGATTTCTGACAATGAACCCTTGTCAGCATGGGTGCAGTGACTAGCCATAAGCTTTGGAGCCCCATACGCAACAAGGTTGGCTGTACTGTTGTTTTAGACACACATCTTGAACCCCCCTGGTTCGTTTGAACAGTGAGTTGCTCGACTGTAGCGCGTTAGCCCTCACACACATTCAAAGCCGTCGTTCACCTCTGACATCAATGGGACGTGGTGCACCTCAGTTTCCACACTGTTCACAATGGTGCCGTATGTCCAATCACGGTAAACTTTAACCTCAGCAGCACACAAACAGTTCACAAGCTGCGCTGTTTCATAAATAGTGACACCCTTGGCCTGAAAGCCAATGACCATAAGTAAAGAATAACTACATATAAAAGTTACAAAATATCAAAGGTTGTGTTTATTATTTTGCTTTATTCATAAACATCAGCATAATCTGTATTACTGTAAGAAAATAGTAAATTACATAATTAAGACGTATATGTGTATATATATGTACAGGAGCCAGAGTACTATTGTGTGAACATGTTGCCTATGAATTAAAGGGAGGGGGATGGACTGGATGGGGAAAGATAGAGTGAAGTTAGCCCCTTGAACTTCATTTCAGCAAAGGCTGTGACACTTAAAGTGACTCTTTAGGATCTTTTTTTTTTTATATATATATTACTGTTTTAATTAGGTGACTTAATTAATTTTATACTACTCAATGTGATATAACATGTTCAGATCATTTTGCCAGAGTAACATTCTTCTGTTCTTCAGCCTCCCCCTTTCTTTCTCATGCAGGTTACCATGTATCACAGCTGTGACAGACCACCACCACAAGCAGGGCTTCACAGGATCAGTGATTTATGCTCCTGCATTTTGGGTATTTATTTGCAATAACATTGCACTAGCCATTTGAAGTCACTGCCTGTGGTTTAGATACACAGCTGTAAAACATGGCAACATATATGAGAGAGAACAGTAACAAAGAGGTAGGTGAGAATCTGAAAAGCTCTCTATACTTTTGTAGTTACCTTCATTCATTGTGTCCTTTTCAACAGCAGTGTGGAATAGGCTAGACATTTATTGTTGTTAAGTAATTCAGTCGTGTCCCACTCTCCGTGACCCTATGGACCACAACATGTCAGACACATTTTGTGTCTGGTTGTGGCTATCCATAATGCTATTTTGGCAAATATACTGGAGTAGGTTGCCAGGTATGTCTTCAGTGGACCGCAATTGTCTGACCTGCCCATAACGTGTGACCCTAAATCATATTGATCACAGCTTCATTGAGATACACACGCCTGGTTGTGCTTATTCATAAGGTTTTCTTGGCAAAGATACTGGAGTAAGCTGCTAGTTCCTTCTCCAGTGAAACATGAGTTGTCTCACCTCTCATATATGACCTGCACATCCTTGGTGACCCTACATGGTATAGCTCACAGCTTCATTTAAATACAAGCCCCTTCACCACGACAATTCAGCTATCCAGAAAGGGAGACATTTATAAAATTGTTAAATAGAAACCAAACACATTTTGTTATTGTTATTGTTTGTAAAGAGCACACAGGAAATTAAGTAAACTGGCACTGATATGAATTCACAGATAGATCATGATGCGGGTTGAGCAGTGCTTGTTCAGGCCCGTGCATCCTGCTCTGATGATGACTTGACAAAAGAGCTATATGTTGATCTGTAGTGAGCCACATTGAGCTATAGTGTGATAGGTAACTGACTATAGCAGGTACGTCCTTACAAATGCTGTGTACAATTTAATGTTCCGGTATGCTCGGCCTAGGCAGGTTTTACCTGTTCTTCTTCTCAGTGTCAGACTGGTTTGTGGCTTTGCATAATTGCACTGGAATGTAACTACATACAGACACACCAGGAACCAGGTCAATAAAAAGTATTTTACAAAACATGCACAAAAATAATGAGTGAGCACCCTGCAGGCTATGGGGTGAATGGAGAGCTGAAATAAAGCTCAAGCTGAGAAATCCAATTATTCAGTAAGTGTGTTTTTTGTGTGGAGGGTCTGTTTTTGCTCATACAAGAGACTTTTATTTGGCTATTTAGTAACCGGTTAGCAATTACATTGGTATTTGAAAAAATAATCTTTAAAACTTACATTTGCTTTTAGTGTTGTGTGCACTTTCACACCTGCTTCTCTCTATCCCTTATTTGGTATCCAGAGGTTTTAAGAAGATCTGCCCAGGAAGCTGACCCAAATTTTGCACTGACTTGTCTTGGTTTGAATGCATTGGCCACTGCAGGGCAGTAGGTAGTAAAAGACTCCTAAGAAGGGCAGCCTCCTAGGCAGATCTTTCCCACACCAAACACCCAATGGGAGTAGAGAAATGCACATCTACTGAAGCCTGAAACACTATAGTGCAAACATAAGTTTTCAATGATTTTACGGTTAGTCGGTTATGAAATAAACAAATAAATCCTTATTGTAAGACCAGTTTCTTATTTCTTCTTCTGGTGAAGCCATTCCTTTGTTGATTTGGATGTATGCTTTGGGTCGTTGTCATGCTGAAAGATGAAGTTCCTCTTCATGTTCAGCTTTCTAGCAGAAGCCTGAAGGTTTTGTGCCAATATTGACTGGTATTTGGAACTGTTCATAATTCCCTCTATCTTAACTAAGGCCCCAGCTCCAGCTGAAGAAAAACAGCCCCAAAGCATGATGCTGCCACCACCATGCTTCACTGTGGGTATGGTGTTCTTTTGGTTATGTGCAGTGTTGTTTTTGCGCCAAACATATCTTTTGGAATTATGGCCAAAAAGTTCAACCTTGGTTTCATCAGACCATAACACCTTTTCCCACATGCTTTTGGGAGACTTCAGATATGTTTTTTGCGAAATGTAGCCTGGCTTGGATGTTTTTCTTCGTAAGAAAAGGCTTTCGTCTTACCACACAGCCAGTACTTGCCAGATATTCCTGCAGCTCCTTTAATTTTGCTGTAGGCCTCTTGGTAGCCTCCCAGACCAGTTTCCTTCTCGTCTTTTCATCAATTTTGGAGGGAGCTCTAGTTCTTGGTAATGTCCCTGATGTGCCATATTTTCTCCACTTGATGATGACTGTCTTCACTGTGTTCCATGGTATATCTAATGCCTTGGAAATTGTTTTGTACCCTTCTCCTGACTGATACCTTTTAACAATGAGATCCCTCTGATGCTTTGGAAGCTCTCTGTGGACCATGGCTTTTGCTGTGGGATGCGACTAAGAAAATTTCAGGAAAGACCAACTAGAGCAGCTGAACTTTATTTGGGGTTTAATCAGAGGCACTTTAAATGATGGCAGGTGTATGCTGACTCCTATTTAACACGATTTGGAATTTGATTGCTTAATTCTGAACACAGCTACATCCCCAGTTATAAGAGGGTGTGCAGACTTATGCAACCACATTATTTTTCTTTTTTTTCTTCCCTCTACCTAAAAGATTTCAGTTTGTTTTTCAATTGAGTTGTACAGTTTATAGGTCACATTGAAAGGTGGAAAAAGTTCTGAAATGATTTATCTTTGTCTCATTTTTTTACAGCACAGAAACCTGACATTTTAATAGGGGTGTGTAGACTTTTTATATCCACTGTATAAATATAAAATTATTTCCAGATCCCAAAAACTGTCAATCAAACTATTCCCTTCATCAAAATCCTATCCATGCTAGTTAACGGACATAGCCATGTATGTATGCCCTTTTCTTTTCAAGAATATATATTTAATTTGTCATCACAGCCATGTCAGGTATGAGTTCCTCAATCAGGCTGCCCTTAATATAAAGAACTATTTATTTTTCTTCAAGCTGTAATGTCTTTTCTTCTAACATTCAGAGAGATTCATGTTAGTTGTACGCTTCTTGGCAAGAAAAATTATTTTGACAAAGACCTTGCTTGTATTTATGCAATGTAAAGGAGGACAACTCTGAGACATCATTTCCATCCACCCTCTTGCCGGTGCAAAAGAGTGATGGTGGAAGATAATGACATCATCTCATGTGCCCACAGTGACGTTACATGTACATGGAAGTCCAGAAAGCCGCATAGATAAATATGTTGCAGAATGTTAGCTAACACCATCTCTTCCACATAACATGTAGCAAAGTCTCCCAACCTAAGGATATAAAGCTTACCAGTGCAAATTGCCAAAAGGGCTCCCCAATCACTGGCATGGAATGTAATGAATTTCATGGCATACTGTCCTTTAGCAAGTATCACAAGTGTAGTAAAATGTGTCCATAACTTATGAAATACCAGGCCAATAAAGGACTGAGGGCTCTATTACATGGCTCCTTAAGGATCACTCCTAACTACTGGAGATTTTTTTTTTTTATGTGAGGCTCCTGCTAAAAAACAATCCCATACAGATTACTGACTTACACCCAGGGGGTTTGCTGGTAGCTCTCTTGCTCTAATATGTGCTTGTAGCCTGCCTAAAGTATACCTGCAAGAGTCTGAATCTCAACAGTCTCCATAGCAACGCTATGGAATGGAATCCAATAACAAATGTCAACATACTACATTAGCCCTTACATCATCCCATATCCCTATATATCTACTGTATATGACCCTTACTACAGCAGGGAAGGGGTTAAAAAAATAACAAAGTAATGCAAGGGTTTTCTAAGTATGACCCCTTATGCGCTTAGGTAACCCCCAGGATTCCTCCCTCAGTACCCGGAGAGCTATCGGCCCCTTTCCCCCCACCCACTGGCTTGTGGATTGGGGGCCCATTAATCCTATAGGGTCCATTTGGACTCCTAATGTGCCTCTAACCATATCCCTATGGATCCGCATGATATCTAAGATTAACCCTATTACCATAAGGGTCCAAATGGATCCCCATGATAGCTAACATTGTGTTACCATGGGGGCCCCTTTGGTGCCTCAACATAACACTCTACTATGGATCCCAAGTGTACCCTAATTACTACCATAGTGGGCCTTTCCATGAGCAGAAAGTTCAAGGGTCTTCAATCATGCAACATGTAAGCGGCCATAGGAATTCATAGGGACCCCCATGGTTATACTTCCAATTAGACGGGGGATACTGAACTCATAGGAGGGAGTGGGAATTGATGAGGGAATTCCGTGTTTATAGGGGGTTTACGTTATTGAAGGGGCATTCCTGGGGAATACCCTGGCTCCTAGGGGGTAACAGCAGAAGCTAGTATCTTAGTTGTTTCAGATATAAGCAGATAAGCCTCAACTCTGACAGAACTAATGTGTTAGCTCCTTCATAGTGGGGGAGGGGGATTGATTTACCCGTAGGTATTTTAGAAATGTTGGCCACTTGGAGAAAACTTTGTGAAAATTGCAGCGAGATTGGATATTGCAATGTTAGGCATGTGATTTTTAGAACAGTTATGATATATGCTCCATTATGGCATTTTTTAGAGTTTAGGCTTATGGTTGTGAATGTAATAGCTCGATAATGTTTTACAAGTGAACTTCCCTCCGATTTTTTTCTTAGGTCAGTCATGGAATAGAGCGCCGAATTAGTCAAAGTAAGTTACTGGAACTCATTTTGTGATCTGTTGCTATGTTGTGGGTAGTTTAGAGGAGGATGGCCAGAATTTAGCAAGCATTATAAACTGTTGTTAATCTTCTCAAGAGTGAGTGACAGTCTACCTGTAGAAGACCTTCCCATTCAATACAATTACCCTTACGTCCAGTCTTAAGGTGTTTTGACCCAGAGATTGGCTAAGTCAAGGTCTCACTCTGAGACTTGCTTGGATGGGCCCAGGAACTAATAAAATGTAATGCTGTGGTCACTGCAGCAAAAGTACTTACCTATGCAGATGTGTTTTTTGATGCTGCATCAGATATTAGGCAGTTTACTAGCAAACCAGATGCGGGGTGCAACATGCAAGAATATCACTTTAAAGATCATCAAGGTCGTACAACCACTGACCATGGTTAACTACACTTATATATTGGCAGTCCATGTTTGCCTAAGTCATACCACAACAATATGTCTGCAGGAATGCCATCCATTACTCCCACTTCTGGGGATCCATGTGGCATCAGAACTTATGAGCCATTTAGCATTTGCTCAGACTATATTGTTGCAGATGATAGTAATAATAACAAAGAATACTTTTGAGATATGGGATGATGTGATTTCTATTAGTGAAATGTGATCCAATTGAGGTGCAATCGTTCCTGTTATAGGAATCCCACATTAAAGCCATGCAAAGGCTGAGCAATTAACATACTATACATGTGTACAGTACAAGCGCAGAGATGTATCACTTGGTTCAGACACTTTAGAAGGTTATAATCTGTGATCACCCTTTTATTTTTAGACATAGGCCGACAGCTCTGCTAATCTCTAAAAGTTTGCCAGAGCCTTCTTTATAAACTTTATTAAACTGCAAATGGGAGAACTACAAGACAATCCGAATGAAGAAAGATTTCTCTCGTATATGGATTGTCCAGGTTAGATTTGAATGTGAGTTAGGTGGAGGGCTCAAGTTATGCTGTTTGGAGATCATTTATATTAGACATGGATAGGAGGATAATGATGGGGCAGCAATTCGGCTGCCAATATTTTCCGCAAAAAAAAAAAGATGATGCAACCTGGATGTCAACTGGATGTGCAAGACAACCATATGATTTATTTTTCCATGTCTTGGGGAACCATATTTGTAGGCATGCTGCACTAGACATTGATATTAATCTAAATCGCTACTGTTGATTTTATGCTTTAAATATGTAATTAATGTTTAGACATCACATGTGAATATTCAATAATACAAGTGTTGTTATGCAATTGGACTATATTACTTACAACTGAATTTCACGATGCTTAATTGAAATGGCCCTTGATTTTGACTATAAAGAACAAAACAAATGGATGCTTTTGAGAATGACATAGGCAAGTTGCATTTTTAGCCATATACTGGGAAGTTTAAGGTACATATTTCTCACAATACACATGTTCCAACATAGGAAAGCTATAGAGTTATTTTGCTGAAAATTAAAATGAGACTTTACCACTTTTGCTTTCAAGGAATTTGAGAGGATGGGCAGCTGATGAACTTTATCTACATCAAACTCATTTGACCCAGAGTGGAGAATAAAGATGTAGACCATGTATATCCTTATCTAGCAAAAGACTAGTTTACCTGCTTTGAGCTAACCCTCAAATCTCAGGACCTACTGGTAGCTCTTCATCTCCTACTTCTAAGTAAAGTCACACACCAATGTATAGAAATTTACTTTACCCCAAAATATGATTCAGGAGCTCGCAGTTAAGGAAGAATACGGATATTCCTATTGAGACATGGGAGAGGACAACTAAAATACTATAAATAGATGCACTCTTATGCATTATGAACCATTTGTAGTGATGGACGTCAACATGGACAAAGCAAAGTTTAACTCAGTATCTCACTCCTATAGATATGTACTATAAAAAAGTAATGGTACTAGTGCTTGCAATCTGTTTATTTTAACGCAGTCTGTTTTACTTGTTAACATTTGGTGAGAGCTGTTACATCTGGAAACATTTGCAGTAGCTCCTTAGAAGTAACTCTCATTATGTATACAATTGGTCATTAGTACACCAACTCAAGAGAAGAAAACAGAACCAAGTCAAATTTATTTAATCATTGATCACAGTGTGTAACCCCTCACTGCATACATAGCCATGCAGTTCTTTATTATCACCAGCTGGGGGAGCTGCCGCTATGCAATACTCAAACAGCTCATGCAGTTAGTCTTGAGACATAGGTCTTAAAGAATCGCTGTAATGTCATAAGAAGAGTAGCTTATTACTCCCTGTTCAATGATGTATAAACATAATATTCAATATTAAATTTGCTAACCCCACCATATAAGGTCACCAAGGGAGTAGGAGTTTCTGCGTGGGAGACAGGTCTAAAGTCCGTTAATATCAATCTGATTAGATATGAGAGTTTGTGATCATTAACAGCAATTGCTTATTGCCAAGGGAAACCATTTTAGCATAGCAAATCTCCAGCCAATGGCGATACTACTTTGTGCCTCCCTGCCAGTCATATCTGCCACCCGCTCTGACCTTATTCTGGGCAGAGACCAGCAGCAATTGAATATGATCTTTGAAAGCACTTTTTTGTGATGTTTGTAACAATCTAACAACATTAGCAGCGCTGTGTAAGCCATGGATATGAAAACATTTTTAGAGAAAACCAGAAAGAGAAATTAATTTTGTCATTGTTCTTTAAGTTCCCGAGAGCTGGATTATAATATGGTACTTTATTATCAATCAGTGGATACAGGGGTGGGAGCAAAACAATAGGGAAAGGTACTACACCTCCTCCCCCTCATAGGCCAAGAATAGGCTCATTGCAAATACATGCATTGCTCTGCAGAAATAAAAAGGTCCGTCTTGTTCAGTCATGTCGTCTCTCTGAGACCATATGGATCACAGGATGCCAGGCATATCTGTCAGCCATTGAATTTCATGAATTATTTAATTTACATTTAATATTTGCTTTATTTAAGTTTCTATCAATTCACACAGAAAAGTTATAATAAGTGGCCAGATGACTATTGTTAAATTAAGATTACTTGGCACCTGTTGGTCCAGAAAAACGCTCTGGGAGCAAAGGTGCCGAAAATCGATGTTGTACCTGTATATATATATATATATATATATATATATATATATATATATATATACATACATACATACACACACCAGGTCAATTAATCTGGAGTTGTGGGAGAGGCTGTAACTAACCTGAAAACCATAAATATCCTAAACTTACCTCCACTTCCTAAACTTACCTCCCTTTCCCCAACCACCTCTCCCTTCTTTCCAGCTTCAATTACACCATCCCAAGCCCTCTAAACAGGCTAGAATAATGTAATTTAATATACCGCACCTCGAGCTACCATCACTAGAAAGAAAGCATCGCCACAGATATCTATCTATCTATCTATCTATCTATCTATCTATCTATCTATCTATCTATCTATCTATCTAAAGTTAACAACAACAAAATCTGCTAATAAAATAATTTTAAAATGAATGTTACCTTCTTCATGTGCTGGGTCTATCTCCACCTACCTCCTGTCACATGACTCAGATTGCTTGTCTGGAAGCTGATTAATTATTCAGTAGTTGTGAGTTGTGTCCATCTATCAATGTGCTGCATGCATGTTTTTGGATTATATATTACATGTATAGTGGACCTTTAATTATTTACACCTACTGTAAAACTGATTTGCACCTTAACAATATAGATTTACACTTTATGTTTATGGGCTTCCTCCTGATAAGGCAGGAAAAATTGACAGTAATGAATGTCTCTGCACTGCATGTAATAAAAAAAAATGGATTACCAGTTGTTTCTAATATTTTAATTTTCTGAAAGTGCTTCGACTCATGAATTCTAGTTCTAGAAAAGAGCACCCAATAAATACAGTAATTCAGTATAATGTTTAGTAAACCGTGAATATGGCAAGCTGTGGGGCATACTCTCAGATGATCTGCAGAATACTTAATACTAGTGATCTTATTTTAAATACTTAATAAAAGTGAGATTTCTTCCACTACTGAATGATGACACTCAGCGCTCTAATTTTCAGAGGAATCCGTCTCTTCCGTGGAACCATCACTTTCCAGGTCAGGGCGTCTACGAGTCGACAGTGGTTTCCGTGGTGAGGCAACCCGAATTATCTCTCTGGGTGGAAGAGGACAGGAGCTGGGTGGCTGTGATATGGTGGTGGCGGACAGCTGAGCAACCCTGAAGTAAAAGAAGGAGAAAGATATGTGAGAAAAATCCCTGAGAACAATCCTAGATCTAAATTTCATTGCTGACAAAATGCAAAATGATGCACTTAGCATTCAACACCTTAAAAGTAGAATACATACTTCATAGTAATATCAGTAAACAGAAAAGGACTTGGACGTTATTATATTGAGTGATTTAGAAGAAGGCAAGCAATGTAACAAACATGCACACAAATCCAGTGGGATCTTTGGTTGTGATGGAAGAGGAAATAGCAGACCTCACATAGAATACTATGTCCATTTCTGAAGATGGTATCTGCAAAAAGACTAGAATATTTCAAAGGAGGACCACTAGATTGGTGTAAGATTAAAAAATGATGACTTATGTTAAAGCTCCACAACCTTAATATGTCTATGTTAGAAGACAGAAGGGAGAGGGGCAATATAGTAGGAATCTTTACATATATCAAAGGATTTTAAAAAGTTTAGAGGAAAGCATTTCCAAAAAAAGAGGACTACAAATAATGAACAAAAGGTCATGATTTGAGATTGGAAGGTGGAAGATTCTGGTCTTGTTACATAATTACTTCGTAATTGAGGTTGAAAAAAGACTTAGTCCATCTTGTTCCACCTTTTTAGATCTTCTCTGATCTTTGTAATATGCGGATTCATTTATAACTGGGTAATGTGGGAAAGGACTACTTTTCAGCAAGGGTAATAATAGGTAACTGGAACAGCCTTCCAATGAAAGTGGTAAAGACAAACACAGTTCTAGAATGTAGCATTTAGAAGAAGAAGCAGCATGTCTGGGCCATAAGGCTAACCTGAGATTTAATTAGCTCAAGCATTTAGATAGATAAGATGAGCCTTTTTGGTTCTTGCCTACTGTCAAATATGTGTTTCTATGAGCTCATACAAAAAAAAAACTCTAGAATCTGCCCAAAACAACAACAAAATAAACTCACATTTTGTCAATTTCCAAATCCATAGCTTCGTCAACTAGCAAATCCACTTTATCTGGGAGGGCACCTGCAGATAAAAAACAGCTATTATTTAATTTTATGCAGTAATGTACCGTGTCACAGCAAGGCACAAAATAAAAATGTAATGTCAAAATACACAAGCCTTACAATCACATAAAAAGAGCGTGCCTGGTTTTGAAGTTTTGGGCCTGTATATTCCTGCGCTCAGCGGGGCAGGTGATAGTCTATTCAAAGAGCTCAAAGTATCCACACAATGATCCGGTGACGCACTGCACAGCTGCATGGAATAGGAATACTAGCTTGTTACAGCTGCTGCAGAGTGTCACATTGTCATATCCCTCACTAAGATACACACAAAAGGATAGAAGCACAGATAAGAATTTGGCAAAGGATAAAATAACTCCTTTTCCCACAAAGACGTGATTCACAGTAATGTATGTTTATTGACTTTATGATGTGTAGAACCTCAGAGCCATTCATGGGAGAGTTTCCTATTATATCTACACATATGCATATGATAAAATATAAATACATAAAAAAATCAGGGTCCTTAGAGATGGTCTATCTAAAATAAGGGAATATGTAATAAAGAAGTACTGCCCTATGAGTAACCAAGTCCTAATGGAATAGCTCAAGAAACTGCAGTCAACGCAAGAAGTATAAATGAGTTCCAACAGTTCTTCCATAAAATTGACAAAATACTGTGTTGGTACTTGTGTGATCTGGAATCAGGATAAACAGTGGTTATAAAACACCTCTCAAAGACCCAGCAAGGCCTCCTCACCTCTGGTACCCACCTTGCTGGCCGTCTTGAGACTCTGTTTACAGTCAACTTTATCTGCATATTTAGTGTCTGCTCCACTTATGTGTCTGCTCCACCTAGACTAATGTGGGTATCCACTACTTTCACTTCATCACCTAGCAAATGTAGACTACATTGAACACTTCTATTTTTTATTGTTGCTTATGCAAGTGGCCCTTAGGGTCTAGTCTCCCTAAAGGTGATTAGGGACTCCAGACGTGGACTCCCTGCTCACCCTCCTTAGGGAGTTCAGCTACATCGTACTGACGAGGTCCACAGAGGCCAAAATGCCTGTCTGGAGTTTGCTGTTTCTCCTGTTCAGAGAAGAATTGCCTAGTATTTTGGGGCTGGATCATTGTTTTAAGTGGGACCAGGCTGATATACTACATGATATTTCTCCCTGGGAAGGGCACAAGTGGCTCTGAGTGTATTATCATGTCCATATATTTAAACTATTAAGGTTAGTTCATTCTTTGATTGAGCATCTCTATTTTTTGTTGTAACCTTGTGAAAAGCATTATGGCAAAAATCATAGAAAACTGTTATTTTTGCTAAAATGTTTGTAATATAATTGGTGATATATTACCATACAGTGAAATGAATACATGTCATATCAGTCCGGTAGTGTAATGCATTGCTAAACTTCAAAGCCTCTTACCAATGCTTTGGTTAATCCCAGGATGCTTTGCCAATGCCATCAGAAAGCCATAGAACGTGAGTCTTGGAGCACTGCTCGTGATCTCTGCAAGCAGTGGCAGGGGAGGGCAGCTGCTGGAGAGGAAAGCGGGACATAAGGTGAATAGAGGACACACGAACAACCCAGGACACCGCCCTGAGATCCATCACCAACACATGACATAATATAACAATCTCACAGTGGGATCCTTCTTAGCCTCTCGAGTGCTACACGTTATAAATAATTATATTACCTACTATGCCAGCAATTATATCAGTCATATATTCAAGTTATACAGTCCCCATAATACAGAGGATATCCTTAAAGGGACAATACCACCTTGGGTAAATTATGTGTTGTACACAGGAAAATCATTCAGAGATGTCTTTACAGCAGGAATAAAATTCGCTTTATCCACATTTTAGCAATTTTACATATTTGAGCCTGCCAGAAAACTTACTCTGGAAATAGCATTTTCTCAGCTGTAATCAGACCCACATATTTCCATAGTCAGTCTCTTATCAGTTACCTACAAGTTTGTAAGAGCTTTGGGGGGGCCACAGATATAACCACGCTGAAGCAATTTCTGCATTTAGGAAACACACAGGCATTTTATTAAAGGGTCACAGAATAATTAAAATAATATATATGTTTCAAACTAACTAAAAGCATAGTTATTCTAAAACTAGAATTAGAATTATAAAACAAAAAAAATTGTGATTCTTCTACTGGACCCTGGAGGCATCCATGAGTCTTTGGTATAAAAGTTCCATGTATGAAAGGGGTGGTTACATTTCTGCATGAGCAGGCTGTCTTGCAAGCTACGTGCTTCTGAGCATGTATGGGGGAAGGGGATGGGTGTCAAATACCAAAATCTCCAATAATTTATCAAAAGCACTCCTCTCCCTCCAGTGGATAAGAATATGCATTCAGGCTCCAAGCTGTGAGAAAGTGCTCAAGTCAAAAACGATTGAAACTTTCTATACACAGAATCATCAAAAATCATGATTTTCTATAATATGTTCATGCTTTACACAGCAGCTAATCTTTTTGTGATTTTATTTTGTACCATTTCTGCATTGTATACGCTCTGGCCCTTTGGATTGTCCAACCAGAAGGCTGCCTTCTACAGTGCCTTGCAAAAGTATTCACCCCCCTTGACTTTTTACCTATTTTGATACATTACAGCCTTAAGTTCAATGTTTTGTTAATCTGAATTTCATGTGATGGATCAGAACACAATAGTCTAAGGTGGTGAAGTGAAATGAGAAAAATATATACATGAAACTATTTTTTAGAAATAGAAACAGAAAATTGGCATGTGCATATGTATTCACCCCCTTTGTTATGAAGCCCATAAAAAGCTCTGGTGCAACCAATTACCTTCAGAAGTCACATCACTAGTGAAATGATGTCCACTTGTGTGCAATCTAAGTGTCACATGATCTGTCATTACATATATACACTTTTTTTGACAGGCCCCAGAGGCTGCAACACCTAAGCAAGAGGCACCAATAACCAAACACTGCCGTGAAGACCAATGAACTCTCCAAACAAGTAAAGGACAATGTTGTTGAGAAGTACAAGTCAGGGTTAGGTTATAAAAAATATCCAAATCTTTGATGATCCCCAGGAGGGCCACCAAATCTATCATAACCAAATGGAAAAAACATGGCACAACAGCAAACCTGCCAAGAGACGTCCGCCCACCAAAACTCACGGACAGAGCAAGGAGGGCATTAATCAGAGAGGCAGCACAGAGACCTAAGGTAACCCTGGAGGAGCTGCAGAGATCCACAGCAGAGACTGGAGTATCTGTACATAGGACGACAATAAGCCATACGCTCCATAGAGTTGGGCTTTATGGCAGAGTGGCCAGAAGAAAGCCATTACTTTCAACAAAAATTTAACTTTTAAGCCATCAAAAAAAACGCTACGTCTGGCGCAAACCTGAACACCATCTCTACAGTGAAACATGGTGGTGGTGGCAGCATCATACTGTGTGGATGTTTTTAAGCAGCTGGGACTGGGAAACGGGTTAGAGTTGAGGGAAAGATGGATGGTGCTAAATACAGGGATATTCTTGAGCAAAACCTGTACCACTCTGTGCGTGATTTGAGGCTAGGATAGAGGTTCACCTTCCAGCAGGACAATGACCCCAAACACACTGCTAACGCAACACTTGGGTGGTTTAAGGGGAAACAAGTAAATGTGTTGGAATGGCCTAGTCACAGCACAGACCTCAATCCAATAGAAAATCTGTGGTCAGACTTAAAAATTGCTGTTCACAAGCGCAAACCATCCTTGAAGGAGCTGGAGCAGTTTTGCAAGGAGGAATGGGCAAAAATCCCAGTGGTAAGATGTGGCAAGCTCATAGAGTTTTATCCAAAGCAACTTGGAGCTGTGATTGCCGCAAAAGGTGGCTCTACAAAGTATTGACTTTAGGGGGGGGTGCATAGTTATGCACATTGACTTGTTCCGTTATTTTGTCCTATTTGTTGTTTGCTTCACAATAAAAAAAAAAAAAAAAAAATCTTCAAAGTGTTGGGCATGTTCTGTAAATTAAAAGATGCAAATCCTCAAACAATCCATGTTGAGGCAACAAAACACGAAAAATGCCAAGGGGGGTGAATACTTTTGCAAGGCACTGTATTTCTGGACTTTACTTATAAAGTGAGAATTGCCTGCTTTTGGAACCACAACTGAGCTGGACCTATGAGGACTACAGCTGATATATAAGCAATACAAATACCTCATACGGCTGAGGTCTTTAAATGTGAGTGATTTGATTGTTTTTTATACTATTACCTGATTAAACTCCTTCTATTGCACCATCTGGCGGTGTGCGCTTCTCTCCCCCATTCCCTTTTTTATTGTTTGATATCTTGTGGCATTTCCATGGACGGTGCCCGTTTTATTTGAGGAGCAGCAGATACCAACAGGGTTTGATCTGTCAACAGAAGTGTCTCTGGACATTACGCTGGACTGATTTGTTTGATTTTATTATCATTGACCTTTTTTACATTATTTTATATTTTTATGTTTTTTGCTTTGCATTCACATATCTAATTTCTATGGGCCTCATTCTATTATCGGCCGTAAATCGTCCGTAAGGCTGCGATTCCTTGCGGGGGTTCTGTTAACTCGCAATTCAATTATACGGCCCCGCAAGGATCTCCTCTTACGGCCGGCTGCATATCTTGAAACCGGCCGTAAGCTCTGAAATCTAAAAACTCAAAAATAAATTCAAGCCTGCACTGTACAGCTCTGTAAATGCTAGGGATCATATTGGGGGACATGAGGATTAAAAGTAACCCACTCTCAAGCTTGCACATCAGCCCAAACCCGAGTTCAAATTAACTGTTTATTTTCCGGCAGCGGCGTGGGCGGGTCTGAGGTGCTCCAAGCACTCTGGACTTTTTACATGTATATTTTACGTATATTAAAAAAAATATATTTTACGGATTTGAGTATAGGGTAATTATGTGCTATTTTTGCTAACAACGAATATCACTTTATAGACTCTGCAAAGTGCAGGATGGCTTTATTTGAGCTATTTTATGTGCTTAATTGGTGCTAGCGGGACCTCTTTCCTGCAAGTAAGCTGCGGCTCCCTTTTAGCCTTGCAGAGAGGGTTCCCGGAGCAATTGAATTGCAAATAGGAATTTCTTACGGCCGATTTCCTTGCGGCCGTTTTAGATCAAAGGATTTCCTCCGGCGCGAGCGGCCGCAAGAGATAGCAAGGCACCGGCCGCAAGCCTGCCGGAATCCCCGGCCGGAGGGGAATAGAATAGCAGAATAGCTTGCGGCCGGTCCTTGCGGCCCCGCAACGGCTGCGGCGGCTAATAGAATGAGGCCCTATGTGATTAGATGGTTGATTCATTTTGCTTGCCTATCATTATAGACACTAGTCTTTTGTTGTACACCTCTTAGTATCGTTTTCCTTTACAGACAGACTCTGGTAGAGTCCTTTTATTTCCACACTCTTTATTTGGTCGCAGGCACTTCTTAGCTGTCTACAGATTGTATATTCCTCCCCTTTAGGTTGATTTATTGATCTATTAGACTGTGTTTTATTTACAAAATGTAAAGGTTGTATTATTTTCTTAGCTTTTTTCTTGTTTAAACAAATGTACTTATTATCATATTTAGATATTGAAAGCACCATGTAGAAACATCTATCTATCTACAATTATATATATATATATATATATATATATATATATATATATATATATATATATATATATATAGTGGTAGACTTGTTCTACAGGTTTATGATCACTAGAGAGTTTATACTTAAATGACCACTACATTTGCTGGGCATAACCTATTAGAAACAGTATGCAGTTTACAATAAATAAGAGTTAACATTTTTAGATTAGCCCTTAAACTGTCGGTTTTCCCCTCAAGCAAGCATGTGTATATCAGGGGCATGGCCATGCCATGGTCTGTCTGTGTACTGGAGTATTATGAACCTTGGAAGAAAACTGGGCTGATGTTATTGACCGTGCCCGACGGCATATTTAGCTCCGCCCCTGCTTCCTATACAGAGGTAAGTAAAAGCTCTATTTTAACATGATTGCAGTTGCCCAACAGGCATGTGCTCACATATCACCAACTCCCTTTACTGAGCATGCTCAATCTAAAGCAGAACCTACACTGGTCAGATTTATTTTTAGTCTAGCACACAAGAAGAGCTGGTGACACCTCTGATAGACACAGGTAGGAGAAGATACTCAGTTCTGATTGAGGGAGAAACTGACAGTTTAAAAGTTTTTTTTTATCTTTTATTTATTTTAAACTGCATATGTTACACCATTAGTTATTATTCAACTCAAACCAATTTTAAACACTACATAACAAATAGCTAATTGTTGCTATACATTAAATCATAAACACTGATCAAATAAAACAGTAAGTGCTGGGTGTGTTCCAGGATGCCAATGTTTATGGCAGCACCCTCTGCTATCCCTCTCCCACATAACAGTCTCACCCCACCTCTCCAGGTGCAAGGCTTAGAGGAGCACTGTAAGGAGGCCACAGCTGTGTGACCCAGGTATTTACTCAAAGCCAAACACACCCTTGTAAGGAATGTGCCATGCTCACCAAAGCTTGCTCTGCAAGAGATTTAGGTACAAGGCAACTCTATGGACCAACATCGAAAAGAAAAGAGGATGGACTGCAAATAATCTCTGTACCACATGATGGCAGGATTACATCAATGCACAATAAATGCAGCTTTTTTGTTGCTCACCAACAGGCCACTTCATTTCACATATGAGCAGAAGGCTCATGTTTATAGTATGTTCTTTTAAAGAAATAATCTTGTTAATGAGAGACTATTTTTAGGAAGCAAAAAAAGGGTTTAGTAAATGATAATCACAAATGTTCTATACTATGGGAATCCATTGCATAAATATACACTTAGTTCTCCATATATGCACTGCACCATTTGGTAGAAGGTGGAAAGGCATATGGAAAAAGTGATCCTTTTTAAAATTGATGCTAAAACAACTGTTTGACGTTAGTGGTTTTAAGCTGCTACCCTTGCGTTATCAGAATACATAATGAGCTTCTCCGGCTGATGGAACTAACTGGAAATCTTGTGTGAAGGTTGTGGGAGGAACGGTTACAGTTCTACTATTTAGCTCCATGTAAGATATATTGTTCTCTTTCACCCACTGCCAAGTATGCTGGCAATTAGTTCAGTGGTTACTTGTCTAGATTGTGAAGTGACAGACATGGGTTCAAGTCAAGTCCCACCACAACCTTTTTTTTCTTGTTGCTGTTTGTAATTGGTCATGATATATAACTGAAAATATATATTACCTGTAAAAGGGAAGATCTACCACAAATATTGATTTATTAATGTTGAATAGTAACAATGTTATGGTTCCAAAATTAATTCCTTAAATTATTATTTTTTTACCTCTGTAAACCATATAAACACTTCCACTTTCACTCACAAAATTCACTACCAATGAATTGCAATTCTATTGATTTATACGTGTACATTTAAATGTGACCTTTCCTATGAGACTTTAATTGACACATAGGAAGGGGATTCTATTTTGAACTTCCATTTAATCGTGTTGTAAGTTAACCAGCATTACGACAGCCTTTCAGTAGAACTGAATAGGGATATTGTCTACATACAATGTCCATCAATTGTAGCTAATCACTAAAAATAAAGGATGTATTTTATGCTTTCGAAAAATATTTTGCCTATAATCAAAAGTTCTTTCAAGGAAGGTCTATAAATAATATCATTGGTATTTAAAGGCCACTGAAGTCAATAAAACTGTTCTGCACCATCTTGTAGTGCAGTTAAGATCAAACAGAAAATGTGTTAAAATGCTACCTTTATAGTTTTTACAACACTCAGCTACTTGGTTTAACCTGATCCTAAGGAGGAGTCAGCTTTAGTGCAAGAATCCTTAAACTTTTAGGCGCATTCCTTCATGTCCTGAATAGACCATAAATTATAACCCACGTCTAACTTATATATCTTTACTGAAATGTTTTCATTTAAGGTTAGGGTGTTTAAATAGCTGTCACCAATATGGTGTTATTTTTTGGTTGTGGCAATGAGAATGAGCCTTTTGTAGGATGCTTGTGATGTTTGGTCCTTCCAGAACCTGAAGAAACCCTCCATAAGTGAGGCAAGCAGTTGAAGTAAAAACATGCTATATAAATGTCTTTGTTTTACTTTGTTTGCTGATGCACGGTTGTACTGATGAATTCCATGTCCCTTTATTCTCAGTTTTGTACCGTCAAGGGATCATCTGTGCCAGGATTTCTCAAGAAAATCTCAAATTTCAGAAACTGGAAATGGTTATGACCATTACTTAATAGCAGCATAATTATTACTCAGTGTGCATGTTTTTCATTAAGAATTGTTTTTGTTCCTTATGCAGTGATGACAATATACAAATTGCTTTACATAGAAATCTGAAGATATATTACATTTCCCAAGAGCACGGTTACACTCTGTTTTGGATAGACACAGAGAGATAAAGTATCTCAAATGAGGTCATACATAGGCAGCAGTGGGATGAAGCCTCATCTTCAAAGGCTGAAACAGCTTGCTGGTTTAACAAGACATTTGATGAATTTTGCACAGTTGTTCGTTCAGCTGAGTTGGGAGGGACGTTTTCCCACTTACTGGGAATAACAGGATGCCAGGACTTTGTTCTAATGAGAGAAGCTACTCCCTACTGGGTACCAGCCTGAACAGTATGGCCAGCCATAGTGTGCGACTTTGCTGGGTCATAGCTAGAAAAGTATGGCCAGCCATATAGTGCGACTTAGCTTGGTCATAAGCTGGAAAAGTATTTCCAGCCATACAGTGCGACTTAGCTGGTCATAGCTTGGCTAGGTCATAGCTGGAAAAGTATGGCCAGCCATATAGTGCGACTTAGCTTGGTCATAGCTGGAAAAGTATTTCCAGCCATATAGTGCGACTTAGCTGGTCATAGCTGGAAAATTATGGCCAGCCATAGAATGCGACTTAGCTGGGTCATAACTGTAAAAGTATGGCCAGCCATACAGTGCGACTTAGCAGGATCATAGCTGGAAAAGTATGGCCAGCCATATAGTGCGAATTAGCGGAGTGATAGCTGGAAAAGTCTGGCCAGCCATAGAGTGCAGCTTAGATGGGTCATAGTTGGAAAAGTAAGGCCAGCCATATAATGCGACTTAATTGGGTCATAGCTGGAAAAGTATGGCCAGCCATAGAGTGCGACTTAGCTGGGTCATAGCTGGAAAAGTATGGCCAGCCATAGAGTGAGACTTAGCAGGGTCATAGCTGAAATCGAGACAAACCAAATATTTCCTTAAAGGACCACTGAAGTGTCATTTTTATATTATGCTCTAGTGAACAGCATGACGTGAAAATGTAGAAAAGTTTAACATTTGAATATAGTCTTTCATTTTTAAACTATTGTATTCAAGGTGGAAGGCGCTTTGTCTTAGAAGGGCAACAAAACTAATAAGGGGAATGGAGGGGCTAAGTTATGAAGAAAGTCTAACCAAATTACACTTATTTTCTCTAGAAAAAACGCATCTAAGAGGGGAAATGATTACCTTATATAAATACATCAAGGGTCAATATAAGGCTTTGCCAGGTGAACTTTTTTTGCCAAAAGGTTTTCAGCTGACAAGAGGACACCCTTTGAGGTTAGAAGTAAAAAGATTCCACCTTAAAAAAAGAAAAGGGTTCTTCACAATAAGGGTGGTTAATCTGTGGAATTTTCTACCAAAGGAGGTGGTGACAGCGGATTCGATAGATAACTTTAAAAAGGGATTGGATATATTTTTTAATTAAAAGGGCATAACCCTGGATAACTAGAGAAGGAGTATTGATTCAGGGAGAAATCTGATTGTCAGTATTTGGGGTCAGGAAGGAATTTTATTGTCAATGTTTCAATGGGATTTTTCTGGTTGCCTTCCTCTGGATCAATTACCAATTAATCCCCATATTACAAAGATCAGAGGAGATCTAAAATGGTTGGAATTGATGGACTAAAAGTGTTTTTTTCAACTTCAATTACCATGTAACTATGATCAGTATCACTATGTAAAATAATCATAGTGTCTCTATAGGATGCTATATGTAGGAGCATCATAAGAGTCTTTGTGCATCTGCACCTCAGCGTTTCCACATTTGAGCAACATGCTGCACAGATCACTGTGGGTCCACCTGATCTTATAATCCATACCTGTGTTTATATCGCTCACACAGACTCTCCATACACTGGCAGAATTGCCCAGCCTCCACCCCCTCTTGGGAGCTGCTGTCACTTGGGGGATGACGCTGTCGTGATGTTGCAGATCGCGAGGTTGGGACTATGACTGTGTTCGATGTCTTGCCAGTGAGAAGATCTTGATAAATAGCAGCAGCACTGTCCAGGAACTCTACAGTTACAGTCACAATACAGACATACAGTTATATGACTACACATTATGTTAATTTTACATAACATTGTTTATAGATAGACTGCTAGAATTAATAGTTAGGTAAATTGCACACTCCATAAAGGGCTGGTGTAAGTGCAACGTAAAAGACAGTAAGCTTGTAGTCCACCACTTGTTAGTTTATAAAACCAAAAATAAAGCCACATATAAAAAGAAAACATACCTGCATGAGATGCTGGGACTATATCTACTATTTCCACCCATGCTCATGAGTCATACTTTTAAAGATTCATTTTAATACTTAATTAAAAGAAAAATAATAATATAAAATAATATATATAATGACTTATAAGCTCAATTAATATTAAAATGAAGTTACAGTATCATACCTCACATAATTTCAAAAGTCCCAAAAAGACAAATTTATTCTGAAAAATTATGCACTATTAGGTAGAGATGTGTAAACTAAGTGAGCATACAATTAATATCTGCACAATGCTCCAATCAGACATATATTCTGTAGAACTGACACTCCAGGCTTCTATCTCTCTCCTACACTTGGTCATGGCTTGACAATATGAAATATTGACTGTTGGATTACTTCCTTGTACTATATTTTCTGAAAAGTAAAGGTTTATCTAATTTTGGAGACAACGAAGGTCACACGTGAGAGAATGAAATAATACTGGAATTTAATAATGTTTCTCATAAAATTGCTCTTTTACTAAGTAGTATTAGCATGTGGTATTCGCTGGTTTTGACCTCACACAGACAGTTGGAGGATTTTTAACACAATATTTAATTGTTTAATAGATTTTAATATGTTATCAATAAAAAAAAAGCACAATGCTTTCTAAAGGCAGGCTGTTCTATGCATGTGCCTATTCTGCCTAATGGTAAATTTGGCCCTGAACTTGTGGACTAGAAGCTTACAGCCCAATATCTAGCACTTACACTAGACCTTTAAGTAGCAGAGTAATTAACCTAATCACTTCTAGAAATATTTTAAATGTTTTTCACAGCTAAGGAGTTAAACTATAATGGCTTATACTATAATGATGTTAGTCAGACACAATGGAGCTGAGACATTGATACTTACGTACATAACACAGATGTCAACAGATGCAGATAAAGGATGAGGCCTGGGGGTTGAATGACACTCACCAGAGTAATAAAATTGAATCTGGAAAGCATACAGGAAATCTGAGAATGACATCAGGCAATCCATTGCATCATCCATCAGGACAATCCTGGCAAGAGAGACAGAGGGACAGACTAAGAATCGTCAGGATGAAGAAATTTAAGATAAAACTATTTCTTATTATTTTTAAAGTTTGCATGAGATGGATTAATACACTAAATGTGTCCCCAAACCGGAGATGTTCACGTTTTCCTGATTATCTGTCCTTAAAATGGACAAGGAAGGTTTTTGGATTCCATAGGAATACAATATACATTTGCATCTATCTACATTTATGTACTTTACTTTATTAAAAATTCTCATAAGTTCTGTTTTTTTCTGCGTAAAATCATACAATTTGTACCACATTTGGGTCCTCTGCAGCTCATAAATTCACAGACTGTGGAATGCAGTGTTTCAAATTAGAATGTCAGTGACCTCGCTCAAGTAGCATGTTGCAGAATATTGCCACTGATTGGTTACTACGACACAGCGCAACCCATGTACTTCAAAATACACAATCTTAATTAACTTCAGAGGGGAGAAACCAGTTACAAACTATTTGTAAGATTCAAGGCAGAAAAAATAGAGCATTTAAGCACTTTTTAAATAAAATAAAGTACATTAAATAGATCTACAGGGATATTATATCCTTAGTGGAACCTAGCAAGTAAAAGTGGTTAATTAGTATTGAGCAGCATCACATTTGCATAATAATTCTGCACAAACAAAGCTTTTACTGTAAAAAAATGTCTAGTACTGTATTGTCAGTTTATCTTCCTTTTTAAGAATAAGCTTAAAAATAACTTGGTTTGCATTTCCATGATAATGCTAGTTAAAAGGCATCAGATTTTTCCTTAAAGGGCCAACTTAATTCAGCACAATTTTGACCAGTAAAGATCTCCTAAAAGCATGTTGAAATACTTTTTGAATGTTTGAAATATGTGAATTTTTCACTGAGAAACCAGATCAAATATTATCAGTGTTTACATGTGTAGAATAAAAGTTCACTTGCTTTTGCATTACTGTAGCCAATCAGGTTGCGTGGGAGAGGGGGGTCACATTCAAGTCAATGGTAAAACTGTTTATATTTCTAGTTGGAAGGACACAGAACTTGTTTTATTGCTTATGGCAGAAAATCCAGGTTTCTACTCTTTTGCCTCTCTGGAATCTGAACAACACAGACCAGTACTCTGCTGTCTCAGTGCTGGTCCATGTAGAGATCAAATGGAAAAAAGAACCCTTAACAAATCTATCTGTGCAAGTATGGAATGCTGGACACACCTAAACAGGTCAGTTATGGGTTAACTGGTCAGTGCAGTGTAAACTGAGTCCAGCAGAAAGCTGCTATCAATCACATAGAGGATCACCACAGTGAGCAATTAATTATTACTGATGCAAAAGCTAGTGGGCAGGATAGACTGTATGTAAAGATACATTTAAAACTTTATATTTGTTTATCTGTTCTTAGTGAAATTTAAAAAGTAGATAATTTTAACATAAAATCTTGTGCTCACTTACAGTGATGTAAATTGCCCTTTGATCACTGTATGCATTTATTCCTCAGCCTGCTCCCTCAGTAATCAGGAGTCTGCAGTGCCGAAAGAAAGGTTTTCACATATTGCTAACGCTATTTATGTTTTGCATTATGAACAAATGCCTAGATAACTAATCAGAAGAGTGGATGCAAGACCCTATGGGGACCATACAAAAAGGTCCATGACATATTCTTGGTTGTTATGAAGTATTATGTAATTTTGTCCAGGGAAGGAGTAACGTTTCTGACCATGTTGAGGTACCTAGATGCTATTTTTTATGAAGAGAGAAAAAGGCAATTGATACCTAATATGATCTATATGCTATATAGGCAGGTTTAGGACGGATTTGTTAACTGAAATGTTGTCACAAGCAGCAATAGGTATAATATATCCACTGAGAGAGGCAATGCATAGTCAATGTTCATGCCATGAGAGATAGCATACAGCCTACGGGTACAGAATGAGTGGCAATACACTGCACATGCTCAGAGTGTGAGTAGTAATCAGCAGCATACACTTAGAGTATAATCACAATGTGTGGCGGAATTGGCAGCCGGTGCGTGGAATGTGAGGTCAAATGGGCCACATACAGCATACTTTGGACTTGAGAGGAAATGCATGCTCACAGCATAATGAGGATATGTGGAGGAGTGGCAAACATATACTCAAGGTGTGGGCAGCATATACCCAGGGTGACAGTAGATATTTCATACACAAGCATTGTACTGAGTTCAGCTGCATTTCAAGCACTCTAGGCCTCAGGGGGTTGGCAGCATATATACAGGGCATGAGGAATGACATTTAGGAAATGTGCCTAAGATTTGTGAAGCAAGCAAGGGACTGCAGCTGTCATATTTTCATAAGATAAATATCTAAGAAGGGTATAGAAGCCAGGGAAGCAAATATAATTCTGCCACTATACAAATCTCTAGTACGCCATCATTTGGAATATGGAGTACAGTTTTGGGCACCTCTACATAAAAAGGACATTATAGAGCTGGAAAAGGTACAGAGAAGGGCAACAAAACTAATAAGGGGAATGGAGGGGCTAAGACTAACCAAATTAAATGTATTTTCTCTGGAAAAATTGTGTCTAAGAGGAGATATGATTACCTTATATAAATATATCCAAGGTCAATACAAGGCTTTATCAAGTGAGCTTTTTTCAACTGACAAGTGGACATCCCTTGAGGTTAGAAGTAAAAAAAAATTCCACCTTAAAGAAAGAAAAGGGTTCTTCACAGTAAGGGTGGGTAATCTGTGGAATTCTCTACCAAAGGAGGTGGTGACAGCGGATTCGATAGATAACTTTAAAAAGGGATTGGGTATATTTTTAAATAAAAAGGGCATTCTGGGCTATCCTGGATAAACAGAGAGGGAGTATTGATTGGTCAGGAAGTAATCTTATTTTTTTCCCCCTTTTGAGAAAATTGTCAAAGTTTTAATGTTTTTTTTTTTCTGTTTTCTTCCTCTGGAGCAATAAACAACTAATCCACATATTGTAGATCAGAGGCGATCTAAAAAGGTAGAACTTGATGGACTAAAAGTCTTTTTTCATCCTTAATTACTATGTAACTAACTATATGTAACTATATAACTAACAGCCTTATTAAATTGCGATTCGGCCTATTGAATAGGGCTCTATTTAAGCACATGGCATATTTTTTTTTTTTACAGAAGCTTTTAGATTGTGAAGACCTCGATTTTGGATAGAAGTTCACTAACTGACAACTTCTGTAAAAAAATATGCTATGTGCTTATATAGAGCCCTATACATAGTTACATAGGGCCTCATTCTATTAGCGGCCGTAAATCGGCCGTAAGGCTGCGATTCCTTGCGGGGGTTCAGTTAACTCGCGATTCTATTATACGGCCCCGCAAGGATCTCCTTTTACGGCCGGCCGCATATCTTGGAACCGGCCGTAAGCTGTGAAATATAAAAAAACTCAAAAATAAATTCAAGCCTGCACTGTACAGCTCTGTAAATGCTAGGGATCATATTGGGGGACATGAGGATTAAAAGGAACCCACTCTCAAGCTTGCACATCAGCCCAAACCCGAGTTCAAATTAACTGTTTATTTTCCGGCTGCGGCGTGGGCGGGTCTGAGGTGCTCCAAGCACTCTGGACTTTTTACATGGATATTTTACGGATATTAAAAATCAAATATTTTACGGATTTGAGTATAGGGTAATTATGTGCTATTTTTTCTAACACCTAAAATCCCTTTATAGTCTTCTCAAAGTGCAGGATGGCTTTATTTGAGCTATTTTATGTGCTTAATTGGTGCTAGCGGGACCTCTTTCCTGCAAGTAAGCAGCGGCTCGTTTTTAGCCTTGCAGAGAGGTTTCCCGGAGCAATTGAATTGCAAATAGGAATTTCTTACGGCCGAAACTCTTGCGGCCGTTTTAGATCAAAGGATTTCCTCTGGCGCGAGCGGCCGCAAGAGATAGCAAGGCACCGGCCGCAAGCCTGCCGGAGCCTCCGGCCGTAAGGGAATAGAATAGCCGAATAGCTTGCGGCCGGTCCTTGCGGCCCCGCAACGGCTGCGGCCGCTAATAGAATGAGGCCCATAGTAATTAAGGTTGAAAACAGACTTTCAGTCCATCAAGTTCAACCTTTTAAGATCTCCTCTGATCTGCAATATGCAGATTAACTATTAATTAATTAGTTGTATAAAAAAAACAATTCCCTCCTGATCCCAGACACAAGCGACCGGACTTCTCCCTGGATTAATACTGCCTCTCTAATTATCCATGATAACCCTGAATTCCCTTTTTAATTAGAAATAAATCCAGTCCCCTTTTAAAGTTATCTATCGAATCCACTGTCACCACCTCCTTTGGTAGAGAATTCCACAGATTAACCACCCTTACTGTGAAGAACCTTTTTCTTTCTTTAAGGTGGAATCTTTTTACTTCTAACCTCAAGGGATGTCCTCTTATCAGTTGAAAACCTCTTGGCACAAAAAGCTCCCCCGACAAATCTTTATACTGATCCAGGATGTATTTATATAGGGTAATCATATCTCCTCTTAGATGCCTTTTTTCTAGAGAAAATAGTCTTTCTTCATAACTTAGCCCCTCCATTTCCCTTATTAGTTTTGTTGCCCTCCTCTGTACCTTTTCCAGCTCTAAAATGTCCTTTTTATGAAGTGGTGCCCAAAATTGTACTCCAGTTTCCAAATGAGGGCGTACTAGAGATTTGTATAGTGACAGAATTATATTTGCTTCCCTTGCTTCTATACCCTTCTTAATACATGCTAATATTTTATTTGCCTTTGCAGCTGCTGCTTGGCTTTGAGCACTGTTCCCTAGTTGGCCAAATCACAATTTAATAAGGCTGTAAGTTTGTAGTACACATAGTGTAAAGGCTTAGAGTACATGCAGTCATGAAGTAAATAAGCACAAAGTGTGTAGGGGCAAAAGGACCAATGACACAAACAGAGTGAGGCTGCAGAGAGTAACACCTGTTGTCATCCTATGTACAGGGTACCATCATACTGTAAATGTTTGACAATGCAGTATAACTAGTATCTTCGCTGTAAGAGATGTGCAAAGACGGGGAATGGAGATGTATATGCAGATTACAAGGGAAGTATAAAAGGATGTAAATAACACCTGGGCAGAATCAGAAAGCAAACAAGCAAGGTATCCACAGACAACAGAGACATGTAATAATATATTTGCTGAAGACAGTGTTCATATGGCAAAACTAGAAAACTAAAGGACCTGTTTATTTGCAACAGCAAACAGAGCAGAATTACAATTATTTATGTACTCATAATAGGCACAAAAAGTTATGGTAGATTTAAAAGTGATTGGTATACCCTACACTGCATCTATTATTATTATAGTCTTTTGTAAAGCGCCAAAATATTCAGTAGTGCTGTACAGGGGTTAAATACAAAGAAATAATAAATACTATATTAAACATATTGCTGAAAGTAGAGGACCCTGTCTTTGAGTTTAAAATCATACATACATAGAGCATGATTAAATTTGAAGCCCGCATCTCATGGTATGCTACGGGCTTGAACTCTGCTACAATTCTGGTGCAATTCAGTTGAACAAGGTTGCAAGTTATAGGCTGAATGCCGAAACCGTAAACCATGCAGTCGTGTGTAGCAGTTCAGGGCGGGAACATGATCAATTAAGCAAGGCCGTAACCATCCATTTCGAAACAACCAATAGAAAATGAGACCGCCATCATTACGGCAGTAAAACATGGAGGTTACATGTCAATCAATTAGGTTTTCAAAGCACCGTATCCGATTGAAAAATCACAAACTTACAATCTAAAAGAATAATAATATACAGTATGGAAATAAAAATGTATTATGAGTACATCTACGTCTTCCAAGCTGGTCTGGATACTTTTTTCCCCCACAGAATTTCTCGGTGAACAGTGTTTCCACTGCCATTGAGAATTGTGGGTAGTGACATGCAAATGAGGATCAAAGCATATCATCTTTGTGTCTCTCGCCCACTTTATAAGGGATCCATTTAGGCATATACACCCTCATATAACTTCCAGGCATTACATTCTCATAAGAGAGCAGACATCACTTACTCCTGTCCTGTTACACACACTCACATAACCGCCTGGGCATTACATTCCCATAAGAGAGCAGACATCACTTACTCCTGTCCTGTTACACACACTCACATAACTGCCTGGGCATTACATTCCCATAAGAGAGCAGACTTCCCTTAATCCTGTCCTGTTACACACACTCACATAACTGCCTGGGCATTACATTCCCATAAGAGAGCAGACGCCCCTTACTCCTGTCCTGTTACACACACTCACATAACCGCCTGGGCATTACATTCCCATAAGAGAGCACACGTCCCTTACTCCTGTCCTGTTACACACACTCACATAACTGCCTGGGCATTACATTCCCATAAGAGAGCAGACATCACTTACTCCTGTCCTGTTACACACACTCACATAACTGCCTGGGCATTACATTCCCATAAGAGAGCAGACGTCCCTTACTCCTGTCCTGTTACACACACTCACATAACTGCCTGGGCATTACATTCCCATAAGAGAGCAGACGTCCCTTACTCCTGTCCTATTACACACACTCACATAACCGCCTGGGCATTACATTCCCATAAGAGAGCACACGTCCCTTACTCCTGTCCTGTTACACACACTCACATAACTGCCTGGGCATTACATTCCCATAAGAGAGCAGACATCACTTACTCCTGTCCTGTTACACACACTCACATAACTGCCTGGGCATTACATTCCCATAAGAGAGCAGACGTCCCTTACTCCTGTCCTGTTACACACACTCACATAACTGCCTGGGCACACTTCACCACATTCTCTCTGGCGCCTCTTTTATGTTTTCTTCCAAAGCTCTCCTGAGATTTGTTTGAAGTTCTGTACAAAGCGTAAAAAATTCTGTTATCCCCCTCTTCCCTCCTCCTCGCCACAACATTTTAAAACCAAAGGGAAATAAGTCACGGTATGTGAGAACTAAGGATAGCGAGCGTATGTGTGTCCTTGTGCGTCTGTGTACTTAGCTCTGTGTGAGAACGATTTTGTCTGTCTAGGTGGCTCTGGATCAGTACATGTGACTGTGTGTGGGTGCCATGAGCTATGTCTAATAATATACAGTGGATATAAAAAGTCTACACACCCCTGTTAAAATGTCAGGTTTTTGTGCTGTAAAAAAATGAGACAAAGATAAATCATTTCAGAACTTTTCCACCTTTCATGTGACCTATAAACTGTACAACTCAATTGAAAAACAAACTGAAATCTTTTAGATAGAGGGAAGAAAAATGAAAAAGAAAAATAATGTGTTTGCATAAGTCTGCACACCCTCTTATTACTGGGGATGTAGTTGTGTTCAGAATTAAGCAATCACATTCCAAATTGTGTTAAATAGGAGTCAGCATACACCTGCCATCATTTAAAGTGCCTCTGATTAACCCCAAATAAAGTTTAGCTGCTCTAGTTGGTCTTTCCTGAAATTTTCTTAGTCGCATCCCACAGCAAAAGCCATGGTCCACAGAGAGCTTCCATCAGAGGGATCTCATTGTTAAAAGGTATCAGTCAGGAGAAGGGTACAAAAGATTTTCCAAGGCATTAGATATACCATGGAATACAGTGAAGACAGTCCCTCCAAAATTGATGAAAAGACGAGAAGAAAACTGGTCTGGGAGGCCACCAAGATGCCTACAGCAACATTAAAGGAGCTGCAGGAATATCTGGCAAGTACTGGCTGTGTGGTACATGTGACAACAATCTCCCGTATTCTTCATATGTCTGGGCTATGGGGTAGAGTGGCAAGACGAAAGCCTTTTCTTATGAAGAAAAACATCCAAGCCAGGCTACATTTTGCAAAAACACATCTGAAGTCTCCGAAAGCATGTGGGAAAAGCTGTTATGGTCTGATAAAACCAAGATTGAACTTTTTGGCCATAATTCCAAAATATACGTTTGGCGCAAAAACAACACTGCACATCACCAAAAGAACTCCATACCCACAGTGAAGCATGGTGGTGGCAGCATCATGCTTTGGGGCTGTTTTTCTTCAGCTGGAACTGGGGCCTTAGTTAAGATAGAGGGAATTATGAACAGTTCCAAATACCAGTCAATATTGGCACAAAACCTTCAGGCTTCTGCTAGAAAGCTGAACATGAAGAGGAATTTCATCTTTCAGCATGACAACGACCCAAAGCATACATCCAAATCAACAAAGGAATGGCTTCACCAGAAGAAGATTAAAGTTTTGGAATGGCCCAGCCAGAGCCCAGACCTGAATCCGATTGAAAATCTGTGGGGTGATCTGAAGAGGGCTGTGCACAGGAGATGCCCTCACAATCTTACAGATTTGGAGTGTTTGTGCAAAGAAGAGTGGGCAAATCTTGCCAAGTCAAA
The DNA here is from genome assembly GCA_027410445.1 of Discoglossus pictus. Taxonomy (NCBI): domain Eukaryota; kingdom Metazoa; phylum Chordata; class Amphibia; order Anura; family Alytidae; genus Discoglossus; species Discoglossus pictus. The sequence continues at coordinate 57,317,616 of CM050175.1, forward strand.
ATGTACCATGCTGATAAACTCATACCCCAAAAGACTGAGTGCTGTAATAAAATCAATAGGTGCTTCAACAAAGTATTAGTTTAAGGGTGTGCATACTTATGCAACCATATTATTTTATGTTTATATTTTTTCTTCCCTCTACCTAAAAGATTTCAGTTTGTTTTTTAATTGAGTTGTACAGTTTATAGGTCACATTAAAGGTGGAAAAAGTTCTGAAATGATTTATCTTTGTCTCATTTTTTTACAGCACAGAAATCTGACATTTTAACAGTGGTGTGTAGACTTTTTATATCCACTGTACATAAGTTCAAGTATTGCACATATATATACTCAAGTGACTAGGCACCCCAATTTGCGCATGCGTGTAACAATTATGTGTGAGAATTATAGGCTGTCACCCCAAAATCAAGCTGTTGTTTAGGTTATTAGAGCATGAAAAAGTGGCTATATTATATTATTATTATTATTATTATTATTAACCTTTATTTCTAATGCATTGACATATTCCGCAGCGCTATTCAGTGTAGATACAGAAAGTATTTTAATAAATTACAAACGTATGTAGGGTCCCGTTATATAGAGTTTAAAATTAGGCGTACAAAGTGCTTCCTCTAAGGCACCCAATAAGATTGAAAACTCACAAACTTACAGTCTCAAAGGTAAATTAGTTTTTTATATATTTCTGAAGTGAATAAGTCTTGGGAAACTCCATGCTGTTGTTGTTGTCATTATATGTAAACTAGCGACTTGCCCGTCAAAAATGACGGCAATAAAATGTGAATGCTGTCAATGCTGCTTGCCACTGAATGTGAGCACCTTCGCCGCGAGCCTCTCCCCTGTCAACTTCCTCCCTTGTATCTCATTTCCCCCTCCTCTCCCTTGTGTCTCCTTTCCCCACCTCCTGTCCCTCCCTTGTGTCTCCTTTCTCCCCTCCTCTCCCTCCCTTGTGTCTCATTTCCTCCCTCCTCTCCCCCCCTTGTGTCTCATTTCCTCCCTCCTCTCCCTCCATTGTGTCTCCTTTCCCCTCTCCTCTCCCTCCCTTGTGTCTTCGTTCCCCCTCCTCTCCCTCCCTTGTGTCTCCTTTCCCCCTCCTCTCCCTCCCTTGTGTCTCCTTTTCCCCTCCTCTCCCTCCCTTGTGTCTCCTTCCCCCCTCTTCTCCCTCCCTTGTGTCTCATTTCTCCCCCTCGTCTCCCTTCCTTGTGTATCCTTCCCCCCTCCCTCCCTCCCATGTGTATCCTTCCCCCCTCCTCTCCCTCCCTTGTGTATCCTTCCCCCCTCCTCTCCCTCCCTTGTGTATCCTTCCCCCTCCTCTCCCTCTCTTGTGTCTCCTTTCCCCCCTCCTCTCCCTCGTGTATCCTTCCCCCTCCCTGGTGTCTCCTTTCCCCCTCCTCTCCCTCCCTTGTGTCTCCTTTCACCCTCCCTCATGTCTCCTTTCCCCCATCCTCTCCCTCCCTCGTGTTTCCTTTCCCCCTCCTCTCCCTCCCTCGTGTATCCTTTCCCCCTCCTCTCCCTCCCTTGTATCTCCTTTCCCCCTCCTCTCCCTCCCTTGTATCTTCTTTCCCCTCTCCCTCCCTTGTGTCTCCTTTGCCCCCTCCTCTCCCTCCCTTGTGTCTCCTTTCCCCCTCCTCTCCCTCCCTTGTGTCCCCTTTCCCCCTCCTCTCCCACCCTTGTGTCTCCTTTCCCCCCTCCTCTCCCTCCCTCGTGTCTCCTTTCCCCCCTCCTCTCCCACCCTCGTGTCTCCTTTCCCCCCTCCTCTCCCACCCTCGTGTCTCCTTTTCCCCTCCTCTACCTCCCTTGTGTCTCCTTTTACCCCTCCTCTCCCTCCCTTGTCTCCTTTCCCCCTCCTCTCCCTCCCTTGTATCTCCTTTCCCCTCTCCCTCCCTTGTGACTCCTTTCCCCCTCCTCTCCCTCCCATGTGTCTCCTTTCCCTCTCCTCTCCCAACCTTGTGTCTCCTTCCCCCCTCCTCTCTCAACCTTGTGTCTCCTTCCCCCCTCCTCTCTCAACCTTGTGTCTCCTTCCCCCCCTCCTCTCCCAACGTTGTGTCTCCTTTCCCCTCTCCCTCCCATGTGTCTCCTTCCCTCCCTTGTGTCTCCTTTCTCCCTCCTCTCCCTCCCTTGTGTCTCATTTACCCGTCCTCTCCCTCCCTTGTGTCTCCTTTCCACCTCCCACCTGTATCCTTACCCCCCTCCTCTCCCTCCCTTGTGTCTCCTTTCCCCCTCCTCTCCGTCCCTTGTGTCTCATTTCTCCCCCTCCTCTCCCTCCCTTGTGTCTCATTTCTCCCCCTCCTATCCCAACATTGTGTCTCCTTTCCCCCCTCCTCTCCCTCCCTTGTGTATCCTTCCCCCTCCTCTCCCTCCCTTGTGTCTCCTTCCCCCTCCTCTCCCTCCCTTGTGTCTCCTTTCACCCTCCCTCGTGTCTCCTTTCCCCCCTCCTCTCCCTCCCTCGTGTCTCCTTTTCCCCTCCTCTCCCTCTCTTGTCTATCCTTTCCCCCTCCTCTCCCTCCCTTGTATCTCCTTTCCCCCCTCCTCTCCCTCCCTTGTATCTCCTTTGCCCCCTCCTCTCCCTCCCTTGTGACTCCTTTCCCTCCTCTCCCTCCCATGTGTCTCCTTTGCCCCTCCTCTCCCAACCTTGTGTCTTCTTTGCCCCTCCTCTCCCAACCTTGTGTCTCCTTCCCCCCTCCTCTCCCAACCTTGTGTCTCATTCCCCCCTCCTCTCCCAACCTTGTGTCTCCTTTCCCCCTCCTCTCCCTCCCTTGTGTCTCCTTTCCCCCTCTTCTCCATCCCTTGTGTCTCCTTTCCCCCTCCTCTCCCTCCCTTGTGTCTCCTTTCCCCCTCTTCTCCCTCCCTTGTGTCTCCTACCCCGTCCTCTCCCAACATTGTCTCCTTTCCCCCTCCTCTCCCTCCCTTGTGTCTCCTTTCCCCCTCTTCTCCCTCCCTTGTGTCTCCTTTCCCCCTCCTCTCCCTCCCTTGTATCTCCTACCCCCCTCCTATCCCAACATTGTGTCTCCTTTCCCCCCTCCTCTCCCTCCCTTGTGTCTCCTTTCCCCCTCCTCTCCCTCCCTTGTGTCTCCTTTCACCCTCCCTCGTGTCTCCTTTCCCCCCTCCTCGCCCTCCCTCGTGTCACCTTTTCCCCTCCTCTCCCTCTCTTGTCTATCCTTTCCCCCTCCTCTCCCTCCCTTGTATCTCCTTTCCCCCCTCCTCTCCCTCCCTTGTATCTCCTTTTCCCCCTCCTCTCCCTCCCTTGTATCTCCCTTCCCCTCTCCCTCCCTTGTGTCTCCTTTGCCCCCTCCTCTCCCTCCCTTGTGTCTCCTTTCCCCCTCCTCTCCCTCCCTTGTGTCTCCTTTCCCCCTCCTCTCCCTCCCTTGTGTCCCCTTTCCCCCTCCTCTCCCACCCTTGTGTCTCTTTCCCCCTCCTTTCCCTCCCTTCTGTCTCCTTTCACCCTCCTCTCCATCCCTTGTGTCTCCTTTTCCCCGCCCTTGTCTCCTTTCCCCCTCCTCTCCCTCCCTTGTGTCTCCTTTTACGCCTCCACTCCCTCCCTTGTGTCTTCTTTCCCTCTCCCTCCCTTTTGTCTCCTTCCCCCCTCCTCTCCCTCCCTTGTGTCGCCATTCCCCCCTCCTCTCCCTCCCTGGTGTCTCCTTTCCCCTCTCCTCTCACTCCCTTGTGTCTCCCTTTCCCCCTCCTCTCCCAAACTTGTGTCTCCTTATCCCTCTCCCTCCCATGTGTCTCCTTCCCCCCTCCCCTCCCTCCCTTGTGTCTCCTTCCCTCCCTTGTGTCTCCTTTCCCCCTCCCTTCTGTATCCTTTCCCCCATCCTCATCTTCCCTTGTGTCTCCTTTCCCCTCCTCTCCCTACCTTGTATCTCATTTCCCCCCTCCCCTCCCTCCCTTGTGTCTCACTTCCCCCCTTCTCTCCCTCCCTTGTCTCACTTCCCCCCTCCTCTCCCTCCTTCGTGTCTCCTCCCCCTCCTCTCCCTCCCTTGTGTCTCCTCCTCCCTCCTCTCCCTCCCTTGTCTCCTTTCCCCCTTCTCTCCCTCCCTCGTCTCCTTCCCCTCTCACTCACTTGTGTCTCCTTTCCCCCCTCTCCCTCCCTTATGTCTCCTTTCCTCCTCCTCTCCCTTCCTTGTGTCTCATTTCCCCCCTCCTCTCCCTCCCTTGTGTCTCATTTCCCCCCTCCTCTCCCTCCCTTGTGTCTCATTTCCCCCCTCCTCTCCCTCCCTTGTGTCTCATTTCCCCCCTCCTCTCCCTCCCTTGTGTCTCCTTTCCCCTCTCCCTCCCTTGTGTCTCCTTCCCCCCTCCTCTCCCTCCCTTGTGTCTCCTTTTGGGGTGATGCAAGGCCGGGGGCCCTCGCAATGAGCGCCGGAGTCCTCCCCTGGCAGGAACCAGGTAGACCCGCGGATTACTCGCAGTTGCGACCCTACAACCCGCAAACGCAGCCCTACAGCCGCAAATAACTCGCCTCGCTTTTCGAAGGGCGCAGTTGCGACCGTTTGGGCTGCAAGCGTCACAACAATTCGCAGTTTGACAAATATAATAGGTGATGAGGAACTCATGCATATTCAGTAACTGCTTTAATGCGCTAATTAGCATTACAGTTTGATTATCTGTTGCTGTAGTGGACAAAATAAAGACCTGCAATGTTATCTGTCAGTTAGACCCCACTCTTGTCAAGTACTTTTATCTGCAAATTAGCATACAGGACCTGCAAAATAAATTCTAAGTATTTCAGAAATTCTTTATTGTAAAGAAAAACAGCTAGTACAATGTATAGCCAGTTTTTAATGCTCTTTAAAATGAAATCAATTTCCTGTTGGGAGTACCATAGTAATCCTATTTTTAAAATGTATAATTTTAAAGAATTATACTTTAGGATGTATAAAAAATAATAATAGAGCCTCACATTCATAACATTTTATATACAATCATGCTGCTGAGGAATCTGCTATTTGATTTTCTGCTGATCCTTTAGATCAGGGGGCGCACAATTTCGGTCCTGGAGGGCCACACACAGGCCTGGATTTATTGATATCCCTGCAGTGCACAGTCGTTCGCCTCTTCTGTCATCCTGATTGACTCACCTGTGCACAGGAAGGAAATCTTCATATCCAGGGCTGTGTGTGGCCCTCCAGGACCAAACTTGTGCACCCCTGCTTTAGATTGTAATTCTGTGAGTTTTCAATGTTGTGTCGGTGCTTTGGAAGCTCTATGTACGTTTGATTTTAAGCTAAAAAATAGGGCCCCTCATTCTTTCCCAATTTGTTAATATTGTTTTTACAGCATACTTAAGCCATGTGTAACGCTACGGAATATGTTGGCTCATTACAAATAAAGGATAATAATCACATTCCTGAGCTGGGAGGAGACTTTGATGGACATGGAGTGTCTATCTGCACAATGGGAATGTGGTAGCTATAGCAGACAGTACTTTCAGCAGAACTAATGAAAAGCATATTCATTTACAAGGACAAATGCTCCTGAATATGTAGCAGTATAATCAGCTGAGAAAATAGAACCCCACATAAAGAATAATTGCATATAAGAGTTAAAAATGTAAAAGTTATGTGTATTTTTGTCCATTGCCAAACCTAGTTATTTAAATAAAACTCTAGAAAAGATTTGACCACAGTAGTCATTTAATGCATTTATATGTTGCATTGATTCAACATTGTATATATAGTATGTACAGTCAGGTCCATAAATATTGGGACATCGACATAATTCCAATCTTTTTGGCTCTATACACCACCCCAATGGATTTGAAATGAAACGAACAAGATGTGCTTTAACTGCAGACTTTCAGCTTTAATTTGAGGGTATTTACATCCAAATCAGGTGAGCGGTGTAGGAATTACAACAGTTTGTATATGTGCCTCCCACTTTTTAAGGGACCAAAAGTAATGGGACAATTGGCTGCTCAGCTGTTCCATGGCCAGGTGTGTGTTATTCCCTCATTATCCCATTTACAAAGAGCAGATACAAGCTTCAGTGTCCATTTCAAGTGTGCTATTTGCATTTGTTGCTGTTAACTCTCAATATGAGATCCAAAGAGCTGTCACTATCAGTGAAGCAAGCCATCATTAGGCTGAAAAAACACAACAAACCCATTAGAGAGATAGCAAAAACATTAGGTGTGGCCAAATCAACTGTTTGGAACATCCTTAAAAAGAAAGAACGCACCGGTGAGCTCAGCAACACCAAAAGACCCGGAAGACCACGGAAAACAACTGTGGTGGATGACCGAAGAATTATTTCCCTGGTGAAGAAAACACCCTTCACAACAGTTGGCCAGATCAAGAACACTCTCCAGGAGGTAGGTGTATGTGTGTCAAAGTCAACAATCAAGAGAAGACTTCACCAGAGTAAATACAGAGGGTTCACCACAAGATGTAAACCATTGGTGAGCCTCAAAAAACGGACGGCCAGATTAGAGTTTTCCAAACAACACCTAAAAAAGTCTTCACAGTTCTGGAACAACATCCTATGGACAGAGGAGACTACGATCAACTTGTACCAGAGTGATGGGAAGAGAAGAGTATGGAGACGGAAAGGAACTGCTCATGATCCAAAGCATACCACCTCATCAGTGAAGCATGGTGGTGGTAGTGTCATGGTGTGGGCATGTATGGCTGCCAATGGAACTGGTTCTCTTGTATTTATTGATGATGTGACTGCTGACAAAAGCAGCAGAATGAATTCTGAAGTGTTTCGGGCAATATTATCTGCTCATATTCAGCCAAATGCTTCAGAACTCATTGGACGGCGCTTCACAGTGCAGATGGACAATGACCCGAAGCATACTGCAAAAGCAACCAAAGAGTTTTTTAAGGGAAAGAAGGGTGAATGTTATGCAATGGCCAAGTCAATAACCTGATCTGAATCCGATTGAGTATGCATATCACTTGCTGAAGACAAAACTGAAGGGAAAATGCCCCAAGAACAAGCAGGAACTGAAGACAGTTGCAATAGAGGTCTGGCAGAGCATCACCAGGGATGAAACCCAGCGTCTGGTGATGTCTATGCGTTCCAGACTTCAGGCTGTAATTGACTGCAAAGGATTTGCAACCAAGTATTAAAAAGTGAAAGTTTGTTTTATGACTTAATCCGTCCCATTACTTTTTGTCCCTTAAAAAGTGGGAGGCACATATACAAACTGTTGTAATTCCTACACCGTTCGCCTGATTTGGATGTAAATACCCTCAAATTAAAGCTGAAAGTCTGCAGTTAAAGCACATCTTGTTTGTTTCATTGCAAACCATTGTGGTGGTGTATAGAGCCAAAAAGATTAGAATTATGTCGATGTCCCAATATTTATGGACCTGACTGTATATATGTGTATATATAGTATGTATCGCTCACCTGTCTGTGTAACCAGTCCATGTACAAGTTGATTCTGTGGTGTTGGTGACCTGATATTTTCTGCCAGTAGTATCAGTGAGTGCCCGCCTTATGCCAGTTAGTCTGCCCAATGGAGTGATACTCACCGTGCAGCTTTCTGTGTCAGTTCCATGGGAAAGTCCGGGCACAACATCTGCAGGAGACACTGGAACTCCTTCACTGCCAGGAGATCTGTGACACACACACAGGCATTAAACTACAGTCTTATCTAGGGTCTTATTTTGAAGAACTTGCCTTGAAAATGTGCAAAATGTTTTAAACCATTTAAAACAAATAATTACAGCCTTCGATTTTTAACTATTTGATTCAATGTTGCTTTAATGATGACGTATATTTTGTTCATAAACAAAAGCCACTGCCATTAGGCACATTTATAGACACAGCATTGAAAAACCTATCTATAGTTAGAATACACTCTGAATAAAGTTTTGCTCTGATTTGAACATTTAGAGCCCTATGCTAATCCCCTCTATTGCACTTACTAGTGCAGTAGTAACAAAGTAAATCCTACCTAGTTATGTGATTCCCCCATCCTGAAAACACTGCAAGAGAACTGCTACAAGTGACTGCGGCACGACAAAGCCGAAAAGCACAGCTCAGATCTCCACTGATCTCTGCACTGACAAATTATTACGAGTTACTCTATAGACCTTTACACCCAAACCCTACGCTAATAAGATTTTATGGATCACTCGCTACTGCAAAAATATGAAGGAAAACTTATGTGTACCAAAGACCACTCGCAAATGGTTTTAAAAACTTTAGGGAGTGCCACAGCTGCAGTTAAAGAGATAGTATAGCACCTAAAAAAACACATAGTTATGGAATTTCAAGATTATTTGCCACAGTCCTATATTAACATATATGTAGTTAAAAATGATGATATTGTATTATTATGTCCGTTTCATTAGACAACATATCGGGTAACACATAACCCAGTACTCAATGATTTAAATAACATCAGGAAAACATGCTGCCTAGGAACAAATGCTCAAATGCATTGTTTATATATCACATATAATAGTTGTCAAACTGAGAGACGTTGTTGCGCTTTGCAAGGTGCGTACGACTTAGGCGATGAGTGCCGCAGATGCTCATCGCTTGCGAGCCACGCGAAACGAGGCAAGACGGTAACGCGTAGGACTTGAGCCGATGAGCGCCGAAGGCTCAGCACAAACCTCGCAATGGGCGCCGAAGGTCCTCACAGTACAAAACGGTTACAATTATGTCTCAAACAGCATTGCAAGGCTTCAAATGTTATTGCCCCGTTTTGACGGGCAAGTCGCTAGTGTATATATATATATATATATACAGTCAGGTCCATAAATATTGGGACATCGACACAATTCTAATCTTTTTGGCTCTATACACCACCACAATGGATTTAAAATTAAACGAACAAGATGTGCTTTAACTGCAGACTTTCAGCTTTAATTTGAGGGTATTTACATCCAAATCAGGTGAACGGTGTAGGAATTACAACAGTTTGTATATGTGCCTCCCACTTTTTAAGGGACCAAAAGTAATGGGACAATTGGCTGCTCAGCTGTTTCATGGCCAGGTGTGTGTTATTCCCTCATTATCCCATTTACAAGGAGCAGATAAAAGCTCCAGAGTTAATTTCAAGTGTGCTATTTGCATTTAGAATCTGTTGCTGTCAACCCTCAATATGAGATCCAAAGAGCTGTCACTATCAGTGAAGCAAGCCATCATTAGGCTGAAAAAACAAAACAAACCCATCAGAGAGATAGCAAAAACATTAGGTGTGACCAAATCAACTGTTTGGAACATCCTTAAAAAGAAAGAACGCACCGGTGAGCTCAGCAACACCAAAAGACCCGGAAGACCACTGAAAACAACTGTGGTGGATGACCGAATAATTCTTTCCCTGGTGAAGAAAACACCCTTCACAACAGTTGGCCAGATCAAAAACACTCCCCAGGAGGAAGGTGCATGTGTGTCAAAGTCAACAATCAAGAGAAGACTTCACCAGAGTGAATACAGAGGGTTCACCACAAGATGTAAACCATTGGTGAGCCTCAAAAACAGGAAGGCCAGATGAGAGTTTGCCAAACAACATCTAAAAAAGCCTTCACAGTTCTGGAACAACATCCTATGGACAGATGAGACTAAGATCAACTTGTACCAGAGTGATGGGAGGAGAAGAGTATGGAGACGGAAAGGAACTGCTCATGATCCAAAGCATACCACCTCATCAGTGAAGCATGGTGGTGGTAGTGTCATGGCGTGGGCATGTATGGCTGCCAATGGATCTGGTTCTCTTGTATTTATTGATGATGTGACTACTGACAATAGCAGCAGGATGAATTCTGAAGTGTTTCGGGCAATATTATCTGCTCATATTCAGCCAAATGCTTCAGGACTCATTGGACGGCGCTTCACAGTGCAGATGGACAATGACCCGAAGCATACTGCAAAAGCAACCAAAGAGTTTTTTAAGGGAAAGAAGTGGAATGTTATGCAATGGCCAAGTCAATCACCTGACCTGAATCCGATTGAGCATGCATTTCACTTGCGGAAGAAAAAACTGAAGGGAAAATGCCCCAAGAATAAGCAGGAACTGAAGACAGTTGCAATAGAGGTTTGGCAGAGCATCACCAGGGATGAAACCCAGCGTCTGGTGATGTCTATGCGTTCCAGACTTCAGGCTGTAATTGACTGCAAAGGATTTGCAACCAAGTATTACAAAGTGAAAATTTTATTTATGACTGTTAGTCTGTCCCATTACTTTTGGTCCCTTAAAAAGTGGGAGGCACATATACAAACTGTTGTAATTCCTACACCGTTCACCTGATTTTGATGTAAATACCCTCAAATTAAAGCTGAAAGTCTGCAGTTAAAGCATGTCTTGTTCGTTTAATTTTAAATCTATTGTGGTGGTGTATAGAGCCAAAAAGAATAGAATTGTGTCGATGTCCCAATATTTATGGACCTGACTGTATATATATATATATATATATATATATTACAGTTCCTTGCCACAGTTACAGCGCTTGTTTTAACTAATTATAATAATCAATCGTTCTCATTTCCTGTGGGCTCCTAAAGCCCTCTCTCATCCGTAAAGCTTGGTTTGGGTACCCCCTACACTGAAATCTCTTGTTGATAAAGCTTTGAGTTACGGATGTGGGCTGAATGCCATAATGTGGGGGAGTAAAAGATTAACATAGATGTGCAAGGTAGGGTAAAAAGCTCCCGCAGCCAATTACGGCTATACTGCAATTTACAACACTCTATTAACATCATTAGGGTGTCAGATATACTAACACCTTGTTCAACATGTTCTATACCTTAAAGTCAGTCTCTGAGAGAATTGGAAGGTAATAAGATGACCCCCAGATAAGGCACTACTTATGGGATTATAATTTACGACATTCAGTATCAAAGGCAATTGGTCTAACCATCTCTCTTGACTAGCAATGGGTAAAAAACAACAATATAGCTAATATTGGAAATGCACCTCTCAGCTTGCACAGTTGGTTCTACTTAGCATCACCAGCAAATGCAGCTCAATACGTACACAGCTCGTTCATTGGTGGATAAAAGCACTTGCAAACCCTCACCATTGGTCGAAATGAGCCCTTGTAAGCCCCACCATTGGTGGATACAAACACTCGCAGCCCCCTAATTATAATTTATAAATAATTATAAACTCATCATTTTAGCAGCATTTTCCTCAGACCCTGTATCTTATGGTGCAGAGCACATAGACTAATTTCACTTGGTCACTGATGTTTTTATATCTATAAAAGCATTTATAATGCAAGCCTCTTTGAGATTCTTTTTTCTAAGACTTAAACACAAACAATCTTACTAAATCATCCTTAAAGATTATGCATGGGGGATTGTCATGAAAGTATGCAGTGTACTTTTTCTCCACTGTGAAGGAAAAAAATCACAAAGTAATCATGCACATTGGCACATGCTATGTCAAATGCGAAGAATCCTGGGAATGCTAGCCATAGATTTACAATAAGATACATATTGATAAAGTTATATATAATTTTTTTATTATGACCCCCACCATCCCCACCCACTTCAAGCCCTTCACATCTTGCACTTAGCTGAGCATGATCTGAGAGTTAGTCTGAGATGGGGGACCCTGAAAGATTATAAGATGGTAATAGGGAGTTAGGATCAGAACTCCGTGTGTATTTTCTTTGGGTATAAATATCTGCAGCACTGTATAATTTGCACAGTGGTTTGCCTCACTGGATCTTCCCTCTTTGCCACAACGCTCTTGGGAGCGGCCACAGAACACTTGGCAGCAGTTAAAGGCATCAAATCGACCATGGTATTTCAACATGGGGTAGAGAATAACCATGCCAAGGTATTCCACCAGCTGTTGTATACACAGAATACAATAAACAATATGTTCATTAGATCTTTGTGGCCGGGATTGTAGAATATCCTTCAAAAAGAGCTGGAAGAGGCTAAAGCAACAAGGAAACAAATACCATTGTAATGAACACAAAATGAGCCAAGGAGTTAATAAGGTCTTGGGTTTCATATCAGATATTAGAAATGACGGAAAAACTAAGCCAAGAGATCCTGAGGTGTAGATAGATATAGAAATATATGAATACACTGGCACAAAGTGTAGATCTGTATATACAGAATACATACTTAAAGCGCAACTGTAGTTCAAGAAAAATGGCACTTGTTGGTGAAGTATGTAACAAAAGCACTTTTAGAGAATATCATAATTTTTGGATACTCTGATTATGTGTAAAAGAAACCATATGTTCTTTGTTCTACCACTTCTCGAGAGCTGGAGCAAGAGATATGTGCCCTTTTTATCTTTGAGTGGATGAATGGATTGGTGTGAAGGAAAAGGCAGAAGTTATATAGTAACTAGCGACATTAATTTTGTTGGTGGTCCGAGATCCTTCGGCGCTCATTGCGAGCCTCACGCTGAGCGCCTTCGGCGCGCATTGCAAGGCTATTGGTTGTTGTATTTTTTTTCTGATAGGCGCTTTTGGTGTTATTGTTTGGTTGGCAGTGATGTGTTTGTTCGCTTATTGCAAGGCTTTGTGTGCTATGAGCAGCGTTGGCGCTCGTTGTGAGTCGCGCGGTAAATGGGTTTTATGTTTATTGTGAGTGTATTTTTTTTGTGTATATGTTTTTTTTGTATGCTAATTAAATAATTAATAAATTAATATACTTTACCTATTTAGAAGTAATATATGCAGGAAGCATTGCACTGAAGAGCTGACAATCTGTTTTGATGTTCCTGCAGCATACAATGTCGGTTTGCACTGTTGTGGAGATGATGTGTAAGTGTCAGCAATGTGTGAAGTGTGTAGTGTAAGGAGGCTGCGTGTGCAAGGAAAATCCGTTAGGGTAGCTGTGTACGTCCGCATTGTGTAAGTTAGTGTAAAATGGCAGCGAATGTGTATGTGGTACGTGGGTGTGTATGATGTAGCGTCCTTGCTAATAGTGTATCTTGTACCTCGTATGGCTTTTTGGAAAATCCGTATGTGCTTGGTGGTGTTTTGCGTGTTTAGGGTCATGTAGCCTCGTTTTCGTTTTTCAGGGGACATTTTTTCTCTCGCTAAGGGGATTTTTGTGTATGTAAACTCTGGAATTTGGACTTAAATAGATGTGTAACTTCACTTGCAGAGGTCCTGGTTGCCCCCCTTGTTGTGGGTGAGCTTTTTATGAGTTTTTTGTGTGTATTTATTGTGTTTTTAATGTTTTCATGTGCGCGCAGTTTGGGCGTTAAGGTCGTGTCGTATTTTTTGATGCTAAGTCCGTAAATTTTCCGTTGTAAGTCCCGGCGGCGGCTCATTGCAGCCGACGTGGGAGCCTCCACCTCCGCAAATGCGGCCCCTCGCTTCGCAAGGGTCCGCATTTGCGGTCCGAAAGTCGTAGGGCATCGTAGAGATGAGCGCCTATGGCGCTTATCTCCACCAGCTCAAGGAGCACCTTTACCGCTCCTTACCAACCACATGCGGCCCTCGCTTTGCGAGGGTCGCAGTTGTGGTTGGCTTGCTATGCGAGCCCGCAATCGTTAGCAACATCCCGCATGCTCACAACTATATATGTGATTGAGGTTGAGATCATCAAGTTCAACCTTTTTAGATCTCCTCTGATCTGGAGTATGCAGATTAATTGTTAATTACTGGTAATCTAGAGGAAGAAAACAAAAAAGTGTTGCCCAAAACTGTACTCCATATCCCAAATAAGGGTGTACTAGGGATTTGTATAGTGGAAGAATTATATAAGGAGGATTTGTTAGATAATGAGATCTCACAAATGTGGCACAAACCCCTTGCTTAGAAGCAGATAAGCCTGATCTCCAAAAATGTAAATGCCCTCTTGAAATATATATGGGCTAAAGTAGTCCTTTAATAAGAAAGGACCTGGATGTATCCATTTGTAATGCAAAGCAACCTTCATATGCACAATCCCATGATGTCTCAGTTCAACCAATGTGACTGTAATTCGGTCCAGCAGAGCAAGGGGATGCTCTGAATATGATTACGCCACAAATGTGGTTCCCAAGATAATACTCGAATATGGAGCAACACTTACAAATGTATATAATAAACATGAATTGAACAAATGGCACAGTTTGAAACCTTGCAAATATACCAAAAAATAAAAGACAATGATTATTTTTCAGTATATCAAAATCACATTATATATCAAAATCACACTCTATATCAAGTTAGAAGCAGAACTTCTTACCTTAATCAGTATTGCTTTGTCTTTCTTCTAAGTTTGTCAGTCTAATTATAATGATTCTCCAATAAAAATAACACTAAATATACTACAATACTCTGATTATTAATCTAGATTATTAGACACTCACGGCTTCCTCAATCTTTATAATAATCACAAAAAATGGATAAGGCTACAGAGGAGGTAAACATTTGAAAAGAACAATAAATTAACAAAACCAGTAGAGGGAGACTAAGCAGCAAAAACATATAGACCAACAGCACTCGCTGCACTCTACAGAAAGGGAGTGATAAAATATAACATAAATATAACATTCAGGCCTGTGTGTTACTTTCCACAGCACTTAAAGGGCCATTGTAGTCCAAAGTTTTTGGGGGGTTTTTAGAAGAAAGAAATGATCAATAGTGCAGAAAATGTAAAATAGTGTGGGATTGTTTTCTCTTCACTTCAGTGGAAAATGGCATGAAACAGAGGGGCAGTGAGCCTTATGAGTGCCTATACTGTAACATATCTTATCTCCCCCTTCTACCACAGCTTCCACGCTCTCACTGTTGACAACGCAATCATCACTCCCACCTCCCAGGCCTGTTGTCTTGGGATCCTCTCTTTTACTCCACACATACAATCAATAACTAAATCTTGCTAGTTTCACCTAAAAACATCTCAAACAAATGTCACAAACTTATACAAGACACAACTAAAATTCTAATTTACTCTCTCATCATATCTTGTCTTGACTACTGCAACTCGCTGCTTGCTGTCCTCCCCATCACCCGTCTCTCCACTCCAATCCATAATGACACCTCCACTAGACTCACCTACCACACTCATCGCTCGATGTCTGCAGCTACTCTCTGTCAGTCACTCCACTGGCTTCCCATAACCTCCAGAATAAATGTTAAAACATATAAAGCCCTCAAAAATTGTGCACCCCCTTATTTATTTGCTCTCATCTCAAAATACTCCCCCATCCGCCCTCTTTGTTCTGTTAATGACCTTTTCCTTTCCACCTTTATCACCTCCTCTCACTCCCGTCTTGAGGACTTTAATTGTGCTACTTCTATTCTCTGTAACTCCTTGCCTCGCTTCACTAAAACACATCTGTTTAGTGAAGCTTATCGCCTTCAGTCTTAATGTGCACACTGCATCTTTCATCCTTCTATATCCCAGCCATATCCTTTTTATTGTAAGTCTGCAAGATTTCAATCTTGATTGGTGCTTTAGAGAAAGCTCTGTGAACAACAGATTTTAAGCTCAAAGACAGGGACCTCCATTCTTTTGCAATGCTTTAAACTGTTGTTGCCATGTACTTAATCCTTGTATAGCGCTACAGAATGTTTTGGTGAGCTACAAATAAAGAACAATAATAATAATAATTATAATAATGATAATAATGATAATGCTTTTATTCCCATTTGTTTACATCAGATGAGAAACCTATTAAAGTACCAGTGTAAGAGTTTTTCTTCTTAAATCTGGTTTGTAGTTTTATTAGGCAGGGTGGGTAACCTGGAGCATGCTCTGTTGGATAAGAAGGACATAGTTACAATCTCATAACCTCCATACTCCAGGTTTCCACACTGCCCAATTAATGTTATCTCAGTTGAAATGTGTTTTCTTTTTGTCATGTTCAGTACAATGAGAGAAGTAAGGAGGAATACAGCAACAGTCGTTAATGAGGTAAACTGTATTTTTAAACTAAAATATCTGGCTAAAGCTCCTTTTGCTGCTGATGCACATGCATTTTTAATATTAATTAACGATGAACTACAAATTGGATGTAACATGGAAAGCACTTACACTGGCTCTTTAACATGCCATCTATGTTTACACTGGATTACACTTCCTCTTCTGGTAAATAAAGACAGATCAAACACATGTTTTTTATCTGCCTGCCTATTGTGTTTTGGGTCAATTTTATTAATTTAGCATAAATTAATTTTCCATGGTGAAAAGAACTTTTGTAATGCATAAAACATGGTCTTGTAAAAAACGTATGACAGAAAGTTTGGGCACTTAACCCTAGAAATATTTAGATAAGTGGAATGTATACACATAGACACAAACTATATATATATATATATATATATATATATATATATATATATATATATATATATATATATATATATATATATATATATAAACATATAAACAATGTCCCACTATAAAGCTGTTTTATGACCACCAATATTTGTCCAGCAGAACGCTGATTTGTCCTCGCCTAAACCAGTTTGTTCAGATAATTTTTGCTGTTTCTTTAAATATTATTTAGTTCAGTTTGTGTTGTTTTTATGTTTGCTGTTTCTTAAATGTTTTGTTTATATTTGTTTTGTGTATTTATTTTCAGAAGTTCTCCTGTCCCTATCTACCCTATGTTAAATTGACCCTATTTACTGCGGTTCTGCTAAGCCCGGAACCAATCAGATGGGGTATAGCTGTACTAGTTTCTCACATCACAACTAAATCATCTAACTTCAACACTTCTTCTTCTTGCATTCCACTTTTTTCTGGAAGGTAACTCCCTCTTGAACTTCATTAAATCAAATGATTATTGATAAATATTTAGAAATGTATAATACACTAGCAATTTGGTATCAATGAATAGTAAACCACCACGGCTGTGCTTCATCGCCATCCCAAATTCAAAATAGGCATTTGCATTCAGGTCATAGGTTTACATCTTTCTAAAGGACCGGTGGCAAGCCAGCAATGACAAGGTTAACCACAAAACAAAACAAAAAACACCCTTTCATGTATGCTAACAATTGGGTAGTGATGTCTCCCTGTTGGTTAGAAGATATTTATAATGCATTTAGGAGATCAGAGCCGGACTTTGTCACTGCATGACTGGGGTCTGCCTCAGGAAAATAAACTCATCACTCACTGCTTTTTGCTGTTCTAGTGTGCAGAAATAGAAGAAAAATAAACAAGAATGAGGCCAAAAGGGGACAGTCATATTTACAGAGCAAAAACCCAAACCTTTAATTCCCAAACAGAAAACCAAGCTCAGACTGCCCATGGAGCTCTGATCTTCCCAGAAGGAAGCATAAAATGACAGAGATAAACTAGAGCCAGCTGTTACAACCACAACAGCCCACTGTGTTCATCTGTTTGTCTCCTTCTCCTTACCTCCCTGCTATCCCTTCCTCTCTCACTACAAATATTAGTAACGAGAGCCATTCCGTAGGGGACCCAACACTGCACCGTCTAATTACCCAGGATCATAGAAAGGCTTTGTACCAAACATTTATAGACTGCAGATGAACCACAGTATATATCTCTAAAACAATCAAATGGTGGACAAAGCAGTGCTCGATTACCATCCAAAAAAGGGTGATTTCAGTTTGAATTCAAGGTAAGCCATTTAGAATCACAGTGATCCTAATCTATGTTCCAACAATGGATGCTGAAAAGACTGAAGTTGTCTAATTCTTTCAGGACATTCAACACCTTCTAGATATAACACCCATAAAAGATGTCACTTCCATCATAGGACATTGGAATGCGAAAGCATGGAACCAAGAGCTACCTGGAATAACTAGGAAATTTGGCTTTGGAGTACAAAATGAAGCCGGTCAGAGATTGGCAGAATTCTGTCAAAATAATGCTCTGGCCATAGTAAACGTCTTCCAACAACCTCGGAGATGACTCTACACATGGACATCACCAGATGAGCTTCTTATTGCAAAGTTCAGAATTAAACTGAGGAAAAGAGGGGAAATCATCAGACCAAGCAGATAGAAAATAAATAATATCCCCAGTGAATGTAAATAATAGAGTTAAGGAACTAGACAGAGGATAGATTGCCTGAAGAACGTTGGATCGAAGTTTACAATATTATCCAGAAAACAGCAACAAAAAATATACCCGAAAGAAAAAAAATTAAGAAGGCAAACTGGCTATCTGATGAGGCTTTGAAAGTAGCCCAGGAAAGAAGGAAAATAAAAGGTAGTGAACAAGTGGCGGGAGAGACACCTTGGGGGAAGAGACACAGGTGAGGGAGAGGGGGAAGAGACACAGGAGGGCGGGAGAGACATCTGGGGAGAGAGAGGGGTAGGAGACACAGGGGAGGGAGAGGGGGGGAAGAGGCACAGGGGAGAGGGGGAGATGGGGTGAAGATACAGAGGGGAGGCAGAGGGGGGAAGGAGACACAGAGGAGGTAGGGGGGAAGGAGACACAGGGGAGGGAGAGGGTAGGGAAGACAAAAACATCAAATATTATACCATCATTTATGATGGGCAAGTGACTAGTTAAAAATAAATCTTGTATTCCACCCCCCTCCCCCCAGAGCTGCTTCCAATCGAAACACTGAACTAAAATATGGATTTTATCCCTTTACTAACCCTCAAACCAGAAGCAGCTCAATAGAGAGATCTACAGATCAGCGTCTGACTCCTTCTGTTTCCTTCTGCAAGGGGGCTGTCACGGAACCCCTTCTCTTGGCCTGGGTGTTGGTCCATTAAGCCACCATAACAGCACAGACTGCTTGCATAAACACTTCCATTGCATTTGTAAATCTGTTTTGTCGCATTGTTTGCCAGATAAAGTTAATCACATCAAATATGTGTTAGGGACGCAAGATGTGTATTGGAGGTTAAGCCTATTGCTCTCAGGAAGCTACTGTTAGACCCCATGTGGTGTTTATCTCTTGTGTTTGTCTGCCACACCCTCTCATTGTTGTGCTGTATACTCCCCCCTGTATCTATCCCCTATAAATATTGTTTGACTTTTCAAAATAAATCAGTTCACTTCTGGCCACATATAGAAATCTCTGTGACTCCTGTTCTCCTGGATGGATGCAGGGAGGTACTGGAAGACTCTGTAGGAACCCGCTGGGGTAGGTTTGACTGTAAGAAGTCTTATCAAGCCCCATAAGAAGAAGCAGATCTGGAGTCTCTTGGTAGCCTGGAAGTGCCGATTTCTGATGCAAGGACCCTGACAGAAGCCAGATATCAGGGTGCTGGTGCCGAAATTTACAAGAACCCCACGGTCCTTGTGGGTAGTTAACCTGTAGTCTATAGCAGGTGGCCCTGGCCAGTAATAGCCCCTACCACTTGGATCGTCACAGGGGCTACATATCCCATAATTCCTTCCTGCACAAACTGCCATCACTGATGGTTACATTATATTATACGCATAGCTGCCTGTGATTGGCCAAAATGAATTATGCGTTTTATGCAAATTTTAGCTGGGATTTTCAGGGGTTTTAACTCACAAAAGCTGCTGAATGCAAACTCAAGAGATTTAGCGAACGTCAGGGTGAGTTTGTTGATGTTTATTTTGGTAATTCTTCATGCAAACATTTTTTTTCATACACTACTGATTCTCCTCTATCAGATGCTTTAAAATCCAGGAAGCTTAGATATTGCTTTAGGTGAAATGCTTAATAAAAAAAAGCAAGGCAAATACATATTTTCTTTTAAATACAACTTTCATACACAAAGTTTCTTTCTTCTTCAGCACTTCAAGTGAGGAAATCATTGCTTGATTCTGAGGCATTTCAACTCTGTTTGATCATTTACCCATAAAATCACATTTTTTTTCCACTCCAGTAATCAGCTCATCACATGTTATATAATCACTGACTGCACTGGTCTTCAGAAAATAAAACCTGTCACTGCCTCCACTTCTCACCCATCTATTTGCCAGGAAGTGAGATTGCCATTTGCCATGATCTTTATCTTTTTAAAGTTGAGCATTAGGCCAACTTTTGCACTTTCTTCTTTTACCCTCATCAATAAGTCCTTTAGTTCCTCCTCACTTTCAGCCATCAGAGTAGTATCATCGACGTATCTGAGGTTATTGATGTTCCTTCCAGCAATATTGATTCTGGCTTTGGATTCATCCAGTCCAGCGTTACGCATGATGTGTTCTGCATATAAGTTGAATAAATAAGGTGACAATATACAACCTTGTCGCACTCCTTTTCCGATCTTCAACTATTCTGTTGTCCCATGTTCGGTTCTGACCGTGGCTTTTTGGTCGACATACAGATTCTTTAGGAAGAGGATGAGATGAACTGGTACACCCATCTCTTTTAGAACATGCCTCATTTTGTTGGGATTCACACAGTCAAAGGCTTTAGAATAGTCTATGAAGCATAATTAAATGTTTTTTTGGAACGCTCTTGCTTTCTCTATTATCCAGCGGATATTGGCAATTTGATCTCTTGTGCCTCTTCCTCTGCGGAACCGAGCTTGCACATCTGGTAGTTCTCGGTCCATATATTGTTGGAGTCGAGCTTGTAGAATCTTAAGCATTACCTTGCTGGCATGTGAAATGAGTGCAATTGTTTGATAATTGTAGCACTCTTTGGCACTGCCTTTTTTGAGGATTGGGATGTAGACTGACCTTTTCTAGTCTATTGGCCATTGTTGAGTTTTCCAAATGTGTTGGCATAAGGCAAGTAACACTTTTACAGCATCATCCTGTAGAATTTTGAATAGTTCAATTGGAATTCAATCACCTCCTGTAGCCTTGCTAGGGCCCATCTCACTTCTATCTCCAAGAAGTCTGGCTCCAACTCATTGGACAAATTATTGAGGTCATCACTGCTGTTAAGATCCTTCCTGTATAGATCTTCAGAGTATTCCTGCCACCTCTTCTTTATCTAATCCTTTTCTGTTAAGTCCCTTTTAAGTTCCCAATTTTCTTGAAGAGATCTCTTGATTTATCCATTCGGTTATCTTCTTCAATCCCTTTACATCGCTCATTATAGCATTTCTCATTGTCTCTTCTTGCTATCCTCTGGAATTCTGCATTCAGTTGGACACATTTTTTCTAATCTCCACTACCTTTCGCTTTCCTGGGCTACTTTCAAAGCTTCATCAGACAGACAGTTTGACTTCTTACTTTTCTTTCTTTTAGGGATATTCTTTGTTGCCGTTTCCTGGAATATGTTGGAAACTTTGGTCCAAAGTTCTTAAGGCATTCTATCTTCCATGACTTGTTCCTTAAATCTATTCTTTACTTCCACTCCATAATCACAAGGGATATTATTTATTTTGTATCTACTTGGTATGATGGTTTTCCCTCTTTTCTTCAGATTAATTTTCAACTTTTCAAAAGGAAGCTCATGGTCTGAGCCGCAGTCAGCTCCAGGTCCTCCAGAGTTCCTCCAACTGTGGCTGCAAAGTATATAGCCAATCTGATTTTTATGTTGTCCATCTGGTGATGTCGATGTGTAGAGTCATCACGGAGTAATATGGTGCGAAGACAGTCTGTAATTGGCTAGTACATCTATTACAATACAAATACTGTGTGCAAGGCTTTTGCAGGGATTGTTTGGAGTAAAAACAGGGTTCTTAATCACTTATTAATAAAATTATGTATAAATATGCAAATACACTCTTACATAGTTTCATTAATATTAAACACAGAGAACCCTCCATGTCTCTTTAATAGTAGGTTTTGAAAGCTGCGCAGCTTTTGGTATTTTAGTTGTCTATGGACATTTAACAACAACTGAATAAGCCCCAAAGAGTGTAACAGGAGTATTGTAGAAGCAGAGATCAATGAGTCATGTACTAAAAAGTCACCTGAGCCCCTGGATTTTTTCCATTTATGTTAAAAAGGCCAACAATTTGAAAATGAGTCCAAGTATGAATATTTCATTCACAGGTGGAATTTCTTCAAAGCATTTACATGCTATCAGCCCTTTAATTCTCCCTCAGGGCTTGGAAACAAACACAATGTAATCCAAGTACATAAGTCAGATATTGCATATTTAATGGAGAAATATAACTGAATTATGATTATTAAATTAAAAGTTATATTTTAAATTTAGCATGGAGATCTTCTTAGCCTGGTAGATGCCTGTAGTTTGAGGGGAGGGTTATTTGATGGGGATTTACTCTTCAAGAGTTCTATTGTTAAGTGTGCCATTTAGGATTTCAATAGTGCCTGGGTATTTTTGTGGCTGTTTTGTGACGTAGTCACTATTTTAAAAATATGAATAAAGTTCCCAATCCATTTTCATTAATCTAACAAGTGTAAAGCACTGGAACACTGGTAGGAAATAGA
The DNA here is from genome assembly GCA_027410445.1 of Discoglossus pictus. Taxonomy (NCBI): domain Eukaryota; kingdom Metazoa; phylum Chordata; class Amphibia; order Anura; family Alytidae; genus Discoglossus; species Discoglossus pictus. Next base: position 57,339,738 of record CM050175.1, read on the forward strand.
TCACTACAATGTAGATTCCATTTAGAGAACAGAACCCAATAGAGATCTTATATGATAATATGATTGTTTTACAAATTGTAAAATAAATAAGTACACACTTCAATTTGTAACAGTTGTATTCAATTTATCTTTTAATGATGACATACATTTTGTTTATAAAAGAAGGATCTGTGTATTGAGATAAGAACACTATTGCGATCATTTGAAAAGTACTCTTTAAATAGCACACTTGAAAACATGAATCTATGGCAGAGTAAGTCCCCATACAATCTAAGATTGAATTCCTAATGACACACACATTCCGCTAAATATCCAGCCAATACTGCAGCAATACTGCAACAGAAATGAGGTATTAAAACCTCAGAGCGCCACAGCACTTTCTTCAATGCAAATGGCATTTGGAAAAGCTGCTTATTATATGGCGAAATGGTCGTAAGGTCGATCAAATTCTGTTTTTGGTCCTTTTGGCATCTTTGTAATTGTGTCTTTTGTATCCAAATTTGGCTAATGTGTGCAAGGACCTCACGCTGTTTATATGGCAATAGGGCTTATTAGCTAGTTTTGGGCACTTTAGCCTTCTAATATGGAGGCTCACTTTGGGGACATAGATTACTCACTTAACTTTATAATAAAAACATATTTTCGCTATTCACTCAGCGTTTGTTTGTTCTTGAGTTATTGTAGGCCTTGAAAGATATGCTTATTTAGTACAAGCCAGTTTATTAAGTCAAGCCTCAACCAGATATATTTTTCACTAGCTGATTTGTGCAATAATTTCTTACTTACACAGTGAATTTTAATTGTTGCGCTTTTCAACATTTTATTGTATATTAATAGAGAATGTTCCAATTCATTATAATTTGCAATATAAAAGTAACCCTTTAAACACATAAGTATACATTTGAATTTTGATGAAAATGCTTATTGTAACTATTTAAATTATTTGATTAACCCTCAGGTTGGCTTCAAGCTTTTACCAGAAGGACCGACTTCCTTAACATTCATTGGAAGGCAGTTACACTTACATACTACCCTTTCTCTACTACTACTTTTGTACATTGCCCCTAAATCTTCCACAGTCATGACCTCTCGTTCTTGGAGCCCTCTTTCTCTGGTATATAAGTTGGTCCTAAACTTATACACATTCATGTATAAAGTATGAGTAAGCACTTCACTACTATACTCATTAGATGTTGCTTTAGCTTTCCAAATTTTTTGATGGCAGTGGCTTGCACTGAGCGACAAAGATTGTGGGAGTAATACTTTAGATAGAGAGGGTGGATCAAATAAGGGCAACACCTAACAATATATTTATAGCAAGGATATAATATGGGGAGTGAGTTTGGTGGACTTAATAGGAAGTGAGTGAGTTAAAGGCATCCTTTAGCTTTCTCCAAACGGAAACCTGTCCCGAGGTAGGAAATAAGATTCAGGTATTAATTTTACCATTATGGTCCATATTTTCCGCTCTTTACACTGGGTTATGTATCTTTGTGTACTGGCCTTCGGAATAAGAGATTTCTGAATGATAGCCCTGCATAAATTCTAGCTTTAAGAAGCAAACAATTTATAATGTTCTGTTGAGACAGGACCAAAGAGATGGCGATTCAATTCTGTGGTAATTTTTGAAGCTGTACTTCTGTCTGTGAGCTTCAACCCGAGACCACTGTTGCTCTTTGTTGATGCAGTTGTCCATATTTGGTAGATGCTATTATTATTTTTGATTTTGTTCCCCTTGACAGATTAAATAATTTTGCAGTTTTTGTCTGCAATTCAGTCAGACCTCCTTGACAATCAAGTTAATATGATCCATCTTTGAAGCTGCATTTGTAATTGAGATGTAGTTTCGTCAAAGTTGATTTATCAAATGTTCTATCAGATAATTTATAACCTCATTTATTTGTAAAGCACCAACATATTCCGTAGCGCTATATATGGGTTAAAATCAAGGCAAAACAATAGCAATATTAACACGTTGCAAAGGATGGCCACCGTCTTTTAGCTTACAGTCCAGTGTCCAAAGTGCTTTCTCCAAAGCACCTTGCAAGATTGAAAACGTGCAAAATTACAGTGTAAAGCAGATGCGAGCATTTAACTTTTTTTTTTTGGGGGGGGGGGGGGGGTGAATGGTGCTGCTGAGGGCCTTGGGGGTGAATGGTGCTGCTGAGGGGGCCCTGGGGGTGAACATGGCGGCTGAGGGGCTTGGGGGGATGAATGGTGCGACAAGGGGGCCCTGTTTTTTTTTTTGGGGGGGGGGTGAATGATGATGCTGAGGGGGCCCTGGTTTTTATTGGGGGGAGGGTGAATTGTGCTTCTGAGGGGGCCCTGTGGGGTTGGGGGTTGAATGGTGCTGCTAAGAGTGGCCTGGCAGTGTTGGGGGTGAATATGGCTGCTTAGGAGCTTGGGGAAAGGTGAATGGTGCTGCTGAGGGGGGTCTGGGGGTTAATATTGCTGCTGAGGGGGGCCTGGGGGTGATGGGGTGAATGGTGCTTCTGAGGGTGCCTGGGGTGAATATTGCTGCTGAGGGGATTGGAGGGGTGAATGGTGCTGCATAGGGGGGTGTTGGGGGTGAATGGTGCTTCTGAGGGGGCCTGGGGTGTGAATATTGCTGCTGAGGGGGTTGGAGGGATGAATGTGTGTACATACAGTACAGTATTCACCCCCCACCCTTGGCGTTTTTTTTTTGTTTTTTGTTGCCTCACAACCTGGAATTAACATGGATTGTTTGAGGATTTGCATCATCTAATTTACAGAACATGCCCACAACTTTGAAGATGTATTTTTTTTTAATTATAAGAAAACAACAAATAGGACAAAATAACAGAAAAAGTCAATGCGCATAACTATCCCCCCCCTCCTTCCCCATAAAGTCAATACTTTGTAGAGCCAGCTTTTGCGGCAATCACAGCTCCAAGTCGCATTGGATAAGTCTCTATGAGCTTGCTACATCTTACCACTGGGATTTTTGCCCATTCCTCCTTGCAAAACTGTTCCTGCTCCAGCTGCGCTTGTGAACAGCAATCTTTAAGTCAGGTCACAGATTTTCTATTGGATTGAGGTCTGGGCTTTGACTAGGCCATTCCAACACATATACACTTTTTCCCTAAACCACTCAAGTGTTACTTTAGCAGTATATTGCGGTCATTGTCCTGCTGGAAGGTGAACCTCCGTCCTAGCCTGAAATCACGCACAGAGTGGTACAGGTTTTGCTCAAGAATATCCCTGTATTTAGCACCATCCATCTTTCCCTCAACTCTGACCAGTTTTCCAGTACCGGCTGCTGAAAAACATCCCCACAGCATGATGCTGCCACAACCATGTTACACTGTGGGGTGTTCTTTGGGTGATATGATATGTTGGGTTTGCGCCAGACATAGCGTTTTCTTTGATGGACGAAAAGTTCAATTTTAGTCTCATCAGACCAGAGCACCTTCCTCCATACATTTTGGGAGTCTCCCACGTGCCTTTTCGCAAACTCAAAAAGTGCAATTCTGTTTTTTGCTGAAAGTAATGGCTTTCTTCTGAGCCAACTCTATGGAGCGTACAGCTTATTGTCGTCCTATGTACAGATACTCCAGTCTCTGCTGTGGAACTCTGCAGATCCTCCAGGGTTACCTTAGATCTCTGTGCTACCATTCTGATTAATCCCTTCCTTGCCCGGTCCTTGAGTTTTGGTGGGCGGCCGTCTCTTGGCAGGTTTGCTGTTGTGCCATGTTCTTTCCATTTGGTTATGAAAGATTTGATGGTGCTCCTGGGGATCATCAAAGATTTGGATATGTTTTTATAACCTAACCCTGACTTGTACTTCTCAACAACATTGTCCCTTACTTGTTAGGAGAGTTCCTTGGTCTTCATGGCAGTGTTTGGTTAGTGGTGCCTCTTGCTTAGGTATTGCAGTCTCTGGGGCCTTTTCTCAAAAGATGTGTATATGTAATGACACATCATTGACACTTAGATTGAACACATGTGAACATAATTTCACTAATTATGTGACTTCTGAAGGTAATTGGTACCACCAGAGCTTTTTATGCCGTCATAACAAAGGGGGTGAAGACATATGCACATGAGAATTTTGTGTTTTATATTTCAAAAAAATAGTTTTATTTATATATGTTTCTCATTTCACTTCACCAACTTAGACTATTGTGTTCTGATCCATCACATAGAATTCAGATTAACAAAACATTGAACTTAAGGCTGTAATGAAAGAAAATAGGTAAAAAGTCAAGGGGGGTGAATACTTTTGCACAGCACTGTAAATGGCACTGGGGGGGCCTCCACGACAGTCCCAGTTTCTCATGTGGCCCCTTTGGCAAATGAATTGCCCATCCTTGGTCTAAAGGGTTTTGGTGAGGTACAGGAGAGTGAAAAATAAATTATGGAAGTTAAGGTGGAAGGTGGTAGGCTTCTTTAAACAGATGCTTTTTTAGTGAAAATGCTATGGTTTTGAGGCAGGGGAATAATCTAGTGGAGCAGGGCAGGGAGTTCCAGAGAATAGGGGAAGCACTAGAATAGTCCTGAAGGTGCAAATGAGAGGAGGTGATAAGCGAGGTGGAAAGAAGAAGGTCGTTAGCAGAGAAGAGAGCAGAGATATAAGGGGGTGGGCTGTTATTGAGGACTTTGTAAGTTAGGGTCATGATTTTAAATGTTATTCTGGAGGGAACAGGAAGCCAGTGGAGTGATTGACAGAGAGGAGCTGCAGATACTGAACATTGAAGTGGTGACAAGCGGGTGATAGGGAGACCAACAAGCAGGGAGTTGCAGTAGTCAAGACGAGAGATGATGAGAGAGTGTATTAGAATCTTAGTTGTCTCTTGTGTGAGGTAATGACGTATTTTAGAGATGTTTTTGAGATGAAAAAGGATTTTGTTAGTGACTGTATGTGAAGAATGAAAGAGAGGTCAGGGTCCAGTAGAACCCCAAGACAATGGGCCTGGGAGGTGGGAGTGATGATGGTATTGTCAACAGTGAGAGAGATGTGAGCTAAAGTAGAAGATGGAAAGGTGGGAGTTCAGTCTTGGACATGCTGAGTTTGAGATGGTGGGTGCTCATCCAGGAGGATATATTGAGCGGCAGTTGGAGACATGTGTTAGAAGAGGGGCGCTAGATCTGGTGTTGAGATTTGAGTGTCATCTGCATACAGATGTTACTGCAATCCAAAATATTTTATTAGGGTGAGGATGTATATATGGAGAAGAGGAGGGAGCCTAGGACAGAACCTTTGGGTATATTAACAGTCAGAGGGTGAGGAGAAGAAGAGGTGCCAGAGAAGGAGAAGAAGAGGTGCCAGAGAAGGAGAAGCTAAATGTTCGATCTTGGAGGTATGATTTGAACCACGAGAGAGAAGTGTCTCAATGCCAAGGGAGTAAAGGATTTGGATTAGGAGAGGGTGATCAACTGTGTCAAAGACAGCAGAGAGATCAAGAAGAAGTAGAATAGAAAAGTGACCCTTTGACTAGGCGGTGAGTAAGTCATTAGTGACTTTTGTGAGAGCTGTCTCAGTGGAGTGTTGGAGCCGGAAGCCGGATTAGAAGGTGTGAAGAAGGGAGTTGGATGAAATAAATTGGGCAAGGCAATTGTAGACAAGCTGCTGGAGTAGTTTGGAAGCCAGGGGATGTAGAAAGAAAAGGTGATAGTTAAATGCAGAGTCAGAATCAGATGTGGGTTTCTTAAGAATGGGTGTAATTATGGCATGTTTTAGAGAGGATGGAAATGTGCCAGTGTTTAAGAAAATGTTGAGGAGATGTGTGAGAGCAGGGATAAGTGTGGTAGAGAGGGGAGGGATAAGTGTGGTAGAGAGGGGAGGGATAAGTGTGGTAGAGAGGGGAGGGATAAGCTTAGATTGAATAGCACCCAGAGGACAGGTAGTAAGGTGAGAGGTTGATAGTAGGCTGGAGACTTTGTCCTCAGTTACAAGGTCAAAAGAGTTCATAGTGGCTGTGGGATTGGGGAAGGGAGGAGGGTGGTTGTTCTCAGTTAGTTGAGAAGATTCAATGTGTAAGTCAGGATGAGATGAGAACTTGTTGGAAATGTTTTCAATTTTATGCTTAAAGTGGCTGGCAAAGTCTTCAGCCGTGAGACAGGAAGGGACAGAAGGTGGTGATGGATGGAGGAGAGAGTTGAAAGTGGTTGACAAACGTTTGGGGTTGGAGGACAAAGTTGATATTACTGATATTTGGCAAGGTTGAGGGCTGAGAAGTATGAATGCAGCATAAACTTGTAATGAAGAAAATCTGCTCGAGTGCGAGATTTCCTCCATAGTCGTTCAGCAGTACGGGTGCACCACTGAATTTTTCTTGTGTTTGTAACACTAATCTTAAAACTAACCCTAATACCTAATCCCGAACACCTAACCCCTAACCCTAAAAAATAAATCACTGAAAAAGCGGACGCGCCGCCTAATTGTATGTTAATATAAAAAATGCAGCATCATTTTCTGCTACAAAGATATTTAAAACGTCTAAACTAGTTATTCCTGAAAAAAAAACAAAAAAAACAATAAAGTTATCATGTTTATCAAAGAACATATTGGGTTATTATAGAGCATATATAGTTAAGCAGAATCATGTATTACCTGTTAAATTGTCCCAAAATAACTCTAGTTTACTATATCATATATTAAAAAGGAAAAACATATATATATGGCACCATGATGGAAGCAAGGCACACTGTACTATACTAGATTATGTTCTTTGTTGGCCTGTTATTTTATGCTCACATCTATTTTCCCAAATTTCTCTATCTAAAAAAAAAAGCTGAAACAGATTTTTGATACATGTGCGGCAAGAATCGAAAGATACACAATGTTTATTCCATTCCAAGCAACCATCTACTCATTAGAAAGGAAAAAATTAGCATTTTTTAATATCCATCATATCATAGGGATTTTTGCTTAAGACTGTTGCAGTTTATTTTCTAATAGGGCAACACTTTTCTTGTTTTCACGGATACCTGGTAGCAAATGTATAACACTGAGGTCCTAGTTGTTTTGAAAAACAAGATGCAATAAACATTTTAGATTAAAAAATTCTACTTTATTAATTATAACTGTAGAATAATATAATTAAAGATGCTGTTGTGTATCAAATTATATATATTTTTTAAAGTTATACCAGTCCTTCAAGCGCTTGGCTTCTTAGAAGACTAAGTAGGAGGAGCATGCCCAGTTGGTTAAACCATAATGATCACAGCGATCAATTAACAATTAATCTGCATATTGCAGATCAGAGGAGAACTAAAAAGATTTAACTTGATGGACTAAAGTCTTTTTTCAACCTTAATTATTAGGTAACTATGAAACTTTGCCAATTGTCTCAAAAGGGAAAAAGTAATTCCTGGAAATCTGACTCCTCCCTGGATCAATATTCCCTCTCTAAATATCCAGCATAACCCTGAATGCCCTTTTTATTGAAAAATATATCCAGTCTCTTTTTAAAATTATCTATCTAATCTGCTGTCACCACCTCCTTTGGTAGAGATTTCCACAGATTAACCACCCTTACTGCTGTGAACAACCCTTTTCTTTCTTTAAAGTGGAATATTTTTACTTATAACCTCAAAGGACGTCCTCTTGTCAGATTAAATCCTCTTCCCACAAAAAGTTCACTTGACAAAGTCTTATATCGACCCTAGATATATTTTATTATAGAAATATATAGCAGTGATCATAATTCAATTGACATGGCATGCTCTTCTTCTTTATGCCTCCCATCACTTTGTGAATTAATTATTCTATTTAAATATACAGAGTGGCAGAGCGGGTTATTCTTCTCAGGTAGTTTATGCTTAAATCCACATGTATTTAACTTTTTCAAATATCTAACCATTACTAAAATTTTCTAAAAGTCACCTTGCAATCATATTCATTTATACTTTCCATTTGCTGCGCCCTTTTATCTTCAATTTCTAGAATTCCCTTCTACTTAATAAACGCAGAAAAATAAAGCCTGTTCTCTATTATAAAAGGTGCAGAAAGGTAGCCCCTGTACAAAAGATACTCGGACTTTCCAATTTGAGTTATAACAAGATACAAAGTTTGTCTGATAACACAGAAATGGAGCTACCCAGAACTACATATACACTGAAATGAAATGCACCATTATTTTCAATTTCTAATAATATTTGCCCATTATCAGAGGCATCCTGTGCTATGCTTATCTTAGTCAGTCACCTGCACTGCACAGGTTCAGGAAATGACCCTCGTCTTGTATTTGCTCTGGGAGCTTTATCATCACCTCCAAACCAGAATATGTTGTACTAATGTCTTAAGGATTTCCACCCAATCAGTGATGACTTCCATGTCTTACAATCAAACCATTGTTACCAATGCACCTCACAGTCTTGTAGTATAAGGTTTCTTCCTCTTGCATTTCTCGCTCCATCTGAATCTTGCAACCGCAGTAGACATACGGTTGTAACATTTCCTGCATACCTTATGTGCATATAATGTTTTCTCCACTACATGTTTCAGCTCGGCCGACTGAGCATTTTAATTATAGGGAAATTTTTGCTATATAAACTGCAAAATTTGCACCTTGGTTTATTTTTTCAAACTGTACTTAACTGAAGATGTTCAAATGAGTAAAACTGGAGGGGGGGGGGGGGAATACCAGGGTTGAGGCAAAAATAAAAAAAGACATGGCAAGTCAGGACGAGACTGAATAAAGCTTGGCTGTGACAATTCACAATCTAGGAAAGTCATGTAAGAAAGGGTTATAAAAAAAAAAAGCACAGAAGCACACACTGAAGCGAATGCATGTGACCTATAGTTATATTTCCTTCAGACTGTGCAAGGTTTAGTAGACTATGACCCTAAAGCCAAATGTGATCATCATATGGTTTATGTCATCCATGGATCCAGGAGAGAAAAGTCATAAAAATGTTTTGTTTTTTAACTTAAAACTAATAAATGTTAACACCCCTGCTGGACTCATCATCCAAGATAATTTAATGAAATCTGTGTGTGAGAGGGTTGTTTACATTTATGGAGAGCAGGGCTTGCAACTGTTGGTGCAAGCTGTTGCTTTCTGATCTGTGAGTGGGAAGGGGGATGTTGTCAAACTCAGTGGAATAAATTAACAGGAAGTTATTAAACAAAGATAATATGGAGTCTATTCTTATATCCTGGCTCTAGCTTATCTCCTGTTCTGAAGTTTGATGTTACTAGGCTCTTTAAAGGCAAATGGAACTTGCCAATTTTGTTTCCACCATCTTTCCTTTTTGAAATTACTACTGACCAGAAGGAGTTAGAGACATTTTTAGCTAGTAGTTGTAACCAGTTTGAATGCCTTCCTGATCTGTTGTATCACATATAATAGTTGTCAAACTGCGAGTCGTTGTCACGCTTTGCGAGCTCGCAAAGCGAACTCGCAAGAACTGAGTCCCTCGCTCTACGCCGCCTCACTCCCGGTACAAACCCCCCCCAAAAAAGTGCAACTTTGAAAGAAAAAAAACCAACGCCGCGGGACTTAGAAAAAAAAAAAAAAAGTACGACCTGCGGGACTTAAAAACAAAAAATAAATACAATGTCACAAAAATACGAACTTAACGGACGAAAAGCGTACATCAAAAAACAATGAAAATTAACAAAAAAATCAAAGAACATTACAAAAACAAAGAAAATTACAAAAACATCACACACAGCACGGGGGGCAGCCAGGACGTCTGGGGGTGAGGTTCCACAAAAATTAAAGTCGATTTTAAGTAGTTTCGGCACTTGAAAATAAACTAAGCGAGAAAAAAATGGCGGCGAAAAAAAATGAAAAAGAGGCTCCACGAACTAAAAGCGCAGAAAACACTGACAAGGACGTACAAGTTTTAATTACGACCCGCAGAAAAAAAATACAAACTTACCGGCCGAAATGCGTACATTCAAAACAATACAAAATACAAAAAAAAAAGAAGAAACACACTGAGTATCGCGTAGCACATAGACAAACAACGCCATTTTACAACACTAACACATTACGAATCTAAAATGGCCTTTACACAACTAAACATACGGTTTGCCTTGCGCACGCAGCATATTTCTAATGCACAGTTGGGACATTGATGACACTTTCTCCTCAGGGCAACAACAGTCCGACTGTACATTGTATGCTGCAGGAAAATACAAATAGATACTTAGCTAAAGTATATTAATTTATTAAGTAAATAAGTAATTAATAATTATAGAAAAAAATAGACATATATATCTGTCTTTGTCATGAGCGCCAAAGGCGCTCATAGGAAGAAAACCACACGAGAGGAGTGGCTCGCTATGAGCGCCGCAGGCGCTCATTGCGAGCCATGCAATAGCGCCGAAGGCGCTCAGCGCGAGGCTTGCAATGAACGCCGAAGGTCCTCACAGTAGAAAAAGCTTTACATTGTGTGTCAAACAGCATTGCCATGACTTAAAATGTTATTGCCCTGTCATTTTTGACGGGCAAGTCGCTAGTATATAATAAACCGGCACCAACTGAAGCATTACAACCGGCTGTGTAGGGTGGAAGGGTATAGGATCCTAGTGCTAACCAGGTTGCATTTCTAGGACAGCTGTTGCTTTGTTTTGGTCTAGTTTTTTACACTCGCACTGGGTACTGTGGAGTAATATGTCACTTTACAACCATCACAACTGCTGTAATCAAATACTAAAAACACACTTGAGATGAAGGCATATAATTGTAATGATTTATAGCGCATAAATCCCCATGGTAAAAAATAACATTATCTCCCATCTCTTACCACCATTTTTAGCAATTGTCCTGAAGCACCTCCAGAAGACACGAAGGAATGATGCTCTGTTGTGTGGAGTAAGCTGGACAAACTCAAACTCCCTAAATAAGACATGAGTGCCCTGAGACACACTACGAAAACTGTAAAAAAAACGAAAATGAACAGATTATTACTAAGGTAATTATTACTCAAACATATTACTCCAAAGCACACTTCCTAATACATGTGTTAAAGCCATAGACTCATGAGTGTTGCAAAGTCATAAAACACCACATGGCACAGTAATTACTACTTATGGTACATATGCAGAGGGTCACTGTTGTCCAAAACTTTTCAAGATGCATTTAAAAGAACATCTTATACCAGTTGTTCCAAAACCTCTCCTCGGGATTCTCCAGACAGGTCAGGATTTCAATTTAACAGTGTGTGAACATGTAAGGAAATTAGAGGCTCCATTGCCTGATGAATACTAATTGCCTCACCTGTGTTAAAATCCTGACCTGTCCTGGGAGCCCTGAGGAGAGGTTTGGGAACCACTGTCTTATACATTACCAAAATGTTTTTTTGCAAGTAACATAAACTATATTAAGAAATTGTATTAAGAAATGTACCAATAACGCATCAAAGAAACAGATATAAAAGCAATGTTTTTGATTTACCCTTTATATTACAAGTGAATTGACAGAAAGTGTCTGAAAGTCTGTTTAATGTGTTTTCTGATCATATTTACATTTAACTGAATTCCATTACTGATACAATGAGTAGTAGTCCAGAAACTCCACTGTCCCTTTGTTTCCTGCAACATGCCATGACGGAGGAGGAACAAACAATCTCATTGTGATAGATGGCAGCACTCATGAGAATGAACAGAAAGAAAGGAAGACTCCCACCAAAGCTGAAAATTAGTTGGTCACAGGGCTTTTCCTAAGTAAGTGAAGTGCACATTTTATATACTTACACTTAGGATACATTTAAATAAGTAACCTCGCTAAAACATTTATGTGAAATAAACACTTTTTTGCACAAAGACTAATTTTAAAGTATCACAATATAATGTCCTTTTAATCCTAGAGTTAAAGAAATGCATCAAAGCTGGATAAGAAAGTCTTAAACAGAGCAAATGTTGACAGTGTCCCTTTTAGCTGCCCATGCCCGAGGCGTAGGAACACAGCTCAATGTAGCCCTTTGTTTGCTGTTGTTTTGAAATTAGTTGTGGGCACGATGCCAGGGCAAAAGAATTGTTTGCACAATCTCAGGAACCTGTAGACAAGTATCATAAAAAGTTATTGGATGCCAAGTACCTCCTCTCCACAAGCCTCGTGTACAACTCTGCAATTGCGCCAAGACAACAAGTCTTAACGGACTCTCAACAGAAAATGGGTATGTCTTAGCCATGGATTTCCCCCAAAGATGAGTAGATGAATAAACACAGCATTACACACAACCACAGCCAACATCACAAGACTGAGTAACAGGGAAAGCACGCAATCCTGCAATTGCCAGTCATTCAGTGCCACAGAGATGGTATATTATCATTAGCACGAGACTGAGAGATGGGAACGCCACAAAAATCCAACAGTAACCATATTATCAGTGATAACAAGGACATGGCACTCAATTATTTTTAATGCATTTAGAAGAACATGTTTTAAACAGTTCTAAAAATAAAAAAACTTTTAAACTTACTTGAAACAAACAAGAAATGCACTGTGCATACTTAAAGAGACACTGTACAATGAAAAAAGTATATATGTTAAAAATACTGTGTCTACCTAAGAACATAATAAATCAGGAAAAGGGGCACTTAATTCAGCACAATTAGGACCACATAACAGTAAAGATTTTCTAAAAACATGTTGAAATATTTAAATATGTGCATTTTTCACTGAAAAATCAAAATAAAATCTGTCTTTACATGTTGTGGCATTACCACAGCCAATCAGATTGCATGTGTGTGTGTCCCATTCAAGTCAATGGTAAGACTGCCTACATTTCCAGTTTGAAGGGAATATACCTTGTAAGTTTTGTAATATCTTATGGCAGATAATTCAGGTTTCTGCTCTCTTTCCTTTCTGGAATTTGAACAACGCAAAGCAATGCTCTCCTGGCTCCGTGCTGAGAAAAAAAAAATCATCAACAAATCTATCTGTGCAAGCATGGAATGCTGGACTCACATAAACCGGTCAGTTATGGGGTAACTGGTCAGTGCTGACCCAAGTACAGAGGTAAAATGCTATCAATCATAGCCTCACACAGACACACGAGACTCGGCAATGTGTTATTACTAATGCAACGGCCAGTAGGCAGGATACATTTTGTATGTAAACAGAATCAACATTTTAGATTTTTTAGCTGTTATTAGTGTAATTAAAAAAAATAGATAATTTTATCATACAATTGTATGCTTTCTCACACCATCAGGGAGGTAAATGCCCTTTTTTAATCTAGTTTTTGAGCTAGGTTTTTAGCTTAAAAAAAAAATTATGCTGAACCGTAAATGCTTCCATGACACTGATGGACAATGTATGCAGTTCAACTAAGGGCAGCAGGTTCTTGAGTAAACTCAGGGATCATTATCTGGCCCAGGTTGTACAAGAGCCTACTAGAAATGAAGCTATCTTAGATTTACTCATCACATATAATATTGATATAGTATCAAATGTTGGAATAGGGCAACCTTTGGGAAACAGTGATCACAACACAGTCTCATTTGAGATTGAATTAAAAAAAAAAAAATTTTAAGGGGCCACGAAAACTCTTTATTTTAAAATGGCAGATTTTAATGGTCTAAGGGCAGCGATACAAAGTATAGACTGGGACAGAGAACTGTCGGGTAAAAACACTGACCATAAATGGACAACATTTAAATCCTTACTAAATATAAATACACATCGGCATATACCGTGTGGAAATAAAAGTAAAAGGAGTAAATCCCATCCAAAGTGGCTTAACAATGATTTAAAGATCAAGATACGGAGTAAAAAACAGGCATTTAAATTCTACAAACAGGAGGGGACAGAGACTGCTTTACAGGAATATAAGGACATCAACAAGGCTTGCAAAAGGGCGATTAGACTGGCTAAAATAGAAAATGAAAAATGAATTGCAAAAGAGAGTAAGACTAACCCTAAAATATTTTTTAAGTATATTAATGGGAAGAAGGCCAGGAAGGAAGCTATAGGAACATTACAATGTGACACAGGCCATCTGATAATTAGTGACCAGGAAAAGGCAGATGAGCTAAATAGGTTCTTTTCTTCGGTATACACAAGGGAGGTAACAGTGGCTGGGACACGGCAACATAATGGGGCTACACTACCTTTGCCAAATAATTGGTTAACACAAGAATTAATCCAAAAGAGGTTGGAAAAAATAAATGTTAATAAAGCCCCGGGTCCTGATGGAATACATCCAAGGGTACTAATGGAACTGGGTTCTGTAATAGCCAAACCATTATATTTAATTTTTCAAGATTCACTCAACACGGGGTCTCTACCAGATGACTGGAGAAAAGCTGATGTGATACCTATATTTAAAAAGGGAGCCAGAGCGAATCCAGGGAATTATAGACCAGTGAGTCTCACTTCTGTTGTGGGGAAGCTTTTAGAAGGGTTAATAAGGGATAATATACAAGAATATGTCTATTTGAACAGGATTATAAGTAGGAATCAACATGGATTTATGAGGGATAGGTCATGTCAAACAAATCTAATTAGTTTCTAGGAGGAGGTTAGTAGGAACCTGGATCAAGGCAACTCAGTGGATGTAGTCTTTTTGGATTTTGCAAAGGCTTTTGATACAGTGCCACATGGGAGACTATTGTGCAAACTAAGAGATACAGGAGTTGCAGTAAATATCTGCTCATGGATTGAGAGCTGGCTAAAAGACAGGAAGCAAAGGGTTGTTGTAAATGGAACATACTCCGATTGGACTAATGTGGTAAGTGGGGTTCCTCAGGGTTCAGTATTAGGTCGTCTCATTTTCAACATATTTATTAATGACTTAGAGGTAGGATTGGAGTTTGGTGTCTCCATTTTAGCTGATGACACAAAGTGTTCAAGGTAATTGAATCAGATAGTGATATGCTTTCTCTCCAAAGAGATTTACATAAAATTGAGGAATGGGCATCTAGGAATGGGCAGATGAGATTTAATACGAATGAATGTAAAGTTATGCATCTGGGAAGGAAAAATAGCCATGCAATTTATAATCTTAATGGAGAAAATCTAGGTGTGTCAGATATTGAAAGGGATTTGGGAGTGCTTGTGGACAACCACCTAGGTAACAGTGCTCAAAGCCAAGCAGCAGCTGCGAAGGCAAATAAAATATTAGCATGTATTAAGAAGGGTATAGAAGCAAGGGAAGCAAATATACTTCTGCCACTATACAAATCTTTAGTACGCCCTCATTTGGAATATGGAGTACAATTTTGGGCACCACTTCATAAAAAGGACATTTTAGAGCTGGAAAAGTTACAGAGGAGGGCAACAAAACTAATAAGGGGAATGGAGGGGCTAAGTTATGAAGAAAGACTAACCAAATTAAACTTATTTTCTCTAGAAAAAAGGCGTCTAAGAGGAGATATGATTACCTTATATCAATACATTCAGTGTCAATATAAAGATTTGTCAAGGGAGCTTTTTGTGCCAAGAGGTTTTCAACTGACAAGAGGACATCCCTCGAGGTGAGAAGTAAAAAGATTCCACCTTAAAGAAAGAAAAGGGTTCTTCACAGTAAGGGTGGTTAATCTGTGGAATTCTCTACCAGAGGAGGTGGTGACAGCGGATTCGATAGATAACTTTAAAAGGGGACTGGATTTATTTCTAATTAAAAAGGGAATTCAGGGTTATCATGGATAATTGGAGAGGCAGTATTAATCCAGGGAGAAGTCCGGTCGCCGGTGTCTGGGATCAGGAGGAAATTTTTTTTTATTTTTTTTTTTAGACAACTGATTAATTAATAGTTAATCTGCATATTGCAAGTCAGAGAAGATCTTAAAAAGGTTGAACTTGATGGACTGAAAGTCTTTTTTTAACCTTAAATACTATGTAACTATGTGTGAGGGTAGCGTTTACATCTCTAGAGAGCATTCCCCATTCCTCTCCACCGATAGATAAAAACACACCTTTATGATCTAGCTCTCAGGGGGTGATGTAACAAAGGCTAAACAGATTCTTTATGCATAACATTTTGTTCACTTGACATATCATTATACTGCCCCTGGATGTTTTTTTGTTAAAATCTGAATTTCTGAAGACTATGGCTTACATAGCTACTATATGTTACAACTAAATAAGTGACTTTTTTCTACAGTCCTTTACGTCTGCATATCTTAATGACAGACCAGCATAACTCACACTGCTAAACTAATGGTTCATTGGCTAACACAGGTAAGCCCACCAGAGTACAATTTTTTTCTACTCTGAAAGCATAATAATATGAGAACAAGAAATCACACTGTGACACATTTACATATATTTACAAAGAAAACTATTATTTCCAGATGCCTAGTGTGAAAAAAAGCTTCTTCTGGTGACATCCATGATACTTTCATGAAGGTGCTCAGTCATATATCAAACTACAATAAACCCCATATGTACATTTCAGCCTTAGCTGGGCAAAGTGTGCAGGGAATCCAAGTCTGCAGCCCCCTAGGGAGACTAAGCCCCAAGGGTCGTTTACATAAGCAATACCAACAATAGAGGTGCTCACTCAGATAAAAAACTATCCTTAATCAGAGAGCAGCCTCTTTTAGCCACTTGTGTCCTTCACAGGGAGAACTATCCTGTATTATATCAGCCTGGTCTCATCCAATAGATGATACAGCCCTGAAATTCCAGGCAATTCTACCCTGAACAGGAGAAACAGCAAACTCCAGATGTACGTTTCGGTGTCTGTGGGCCTTGTTAGTAGGGGGCAGCTGAACTCACTAAGATTCAGTGAGCAAGGAGTCCATGCCTGAAGCACCCTATGACCCTTGGGGGAGAGTAATCCCTAAGGGGCATGTGCATAAACAACAACAAAAATATAGGTGCTCAATCAGAAAAGGTTGTAGGTGATAGAGGGAAGTTTACATTTCGGGATAGCAGGGCTTGCATCTATTGACATAAGCTGTCTGCTTGTGGATCTGAGAGATGGAATTGGTTGGTGAAAATTCAGTGAAATTCAATTATCTAACAAATGCTTCTCAGCTCTTTATTATACTAGCTATTTTGACTAAAGCAAATCAAGGCTATGAAATTCCTCATTGTTTGTTTGTATTAGTATGCAAATGAGTGGCAAACATATTATGCAGTTAAATCCCTTCCCCCAAACTTATCAAGCCCAATGAGCTGACCATTATCATATTGAGCGGCTGACAATTAGTATAATAATACAGCCCAAACATTGCTGAATATCTTGTGAACGATTCTCTTTAGAGAAAAAATGCTAGTACACTGTATTACAATGTATAAACAGCATCCCTTTCATTTTTTTTTTTTTGTACTGTGAATAATTCCTTCCTAAAATCCGAGCCAGGTTCAACTCATTAGTGGTAACAACACTATTGCATTGTGATTGCATTGTGTGTGCCGACAAAGACACAAATCGCGCACAACAGGGTGCTGAGGCAATCTTTATGAGCAGAACCGAACAATGCTTTATTGACCGCTGGCAGCAGAAAGGTTAATAGAAGCTCTTTGTCTTCCATACCCCATGGTTTTCTTTGCTTGGGGAGGTCAGAAAGTTAAAGTTGTCTTTGCCTAGCTATTTGACAGCAACCCCTGTAGGTAAGGGATCAGAGATATTAAAAGGAAGAGCTTAAAAAAAAAAAAAAAAAAAGAAAGTCCCTTTGATTGGAGCGGCACAGCAGGGTGTGCAGTAACTCAACCTCCTATTGTTGTGTGGCAGGCTCTGGGCATTCTCCCCCTGCCAGGCAACACTCTACAAAGAAACAAAAGCTGCTTGGTAGGAGGAAGCAAGATGATACGGATGGAAACAGAATAGATTGGTATGTTACAGAGGGGCACACAGAGCCTGGGATCCAGTGCGTTACTCACTACTGGTTTGGCAGGCACAGCCTGTCCTATGACTTCTCTCAGTGGTTTCAATCAGCAAGGCTGGAGATGGATACAAGTGTAGGATGACCATCCTGAAATAGTAAAGTATGTGGAATCTAAACATAAAACACGTAATTATGTACTTAAATGGCATATGGAAGTTTCCTGGATTATAATGCATCTGTATAATGCAAATAAAATATTAGCATGTATTCAGAAGGGTATAGAAGCCAAGGAAGCAAATATAATTCTGCCACTATACAAATCTCTAGTACGCCTCATTTGGAATACGGAGTACAATTTTGGGCACCACTTCATAAAAAGGACATTTTAAAGCTGGATAAGGTACAGAGAAGGGCAACAAAACTAATAAGGGGAATGGAGGGGTAAGCTATGAAGAAAGACTAAGCAAATGTATGATTACCCTATAAATACATCCAGGGTCAATGCAAGGCTTTGTCAAGTGAACTTTTTGTGTTAAGAGGTTTTCAACTGGCAAGGGGACATCCCTGGAGATTAGAAGTAAAAAGATTCCACCTTAAAGAAAGAAAAGGGTTGTCACATTTAGGGTGGTTAATCTGAGGAATTATCTACCAGAGGAGGTGGTGACAGCAAATTTGATGGATAACTTTAAAAAGGGATTGAATATTTGTCTAAATAAAAAGGGCATTCAGGGTTACCCTGGTTAATTAGTTAGAGTACTGATCCATGGAGGAGTCTGATCGCCATTTTTTTCTGTTTGCCTTCCTCTGGATCAATTAACAATTATTAATTAATCTGCATATCTCAGATCAGAGATATTGCTGATTGGCTAGGACATTACTCCACACAGCTGATTGGCTAGAACACTGCCTAGATTGGTTCCCCGGGAGGGAGCTCAGACAAACCATTTCAAAAGTACTTTGAATAAAAAATATATAGAATTCCTCAATAAAATGATTTGATATAAGACAAATGATTTTGATATCAGGCAAACTTATACACATGATATCCCACAAACTTCTGTATACCTACAAGGGGGAAAAAAACAAAGATATACTTAATGGAAATCGGATGAAGGGATTTGGGAGTTATTATACCGGAAAGTGTAACTGTATTGGAAAATGATTTAGCAGAAGAAAACAGAGGTACTAATTGCACTATATAGATCCCAAGTTAGACCTCTCTCTGACTTCCCTCCCTCTCTCTCCCCCCACCATGCACATTTGCGCAGTGCATGCGCACAAACAACACAACTGCGCATGCGCGGGTATCCAAGCACACTAAGTTGCACAATTCTCCACAGTGCCAGGCAATCAGCATGTGAGTTACGCCTGAGCAGAATGCATTGCGCAGGCATTACGCACATCTGTTAAATTTTATGCATACCCCTGTACAGGGCTACGGAATATGTTGGCGCGATATAAATAAAGATAATAATAATAATACATATATATATATATACACACACACACACACACACACACACACAATTCAATAGTGTTATCTAAGACACATATTGCACTGAACAGATTCTCTCTCCTTTGGAATTTGCTGCTTGGCTCATCAACTAGACATTAGTTTAATTAGCTTATGTCCCGTGTGTAACAGATAGTGTTTATGTAGCCTAGGGGACAAATTATATGTGCGCTCTGATTTATAGCGAGGCACCTGCCGCCTTCCCCTGCAGTGTCCTCTCTGATAAGCTCTCCAAACTCAGTACACAAGCCAAGAGGATGTGTTCCCGCAGATACTGCAGCTGAAGGAGAAGGAGGAGTTGCTTGCAGGTCAAAGGAGGGCAAATAAATGGGGAGAGATTAGTACAAAGAGAAGGTGACCTGTTCAAGAAAAGGAAAAATGGAGGTCGGACATAAAAGGCAGCACAACTCTGCTTATTGCTGCTAGTGATGATTTATTGTTTATTCTTGGCACAATAAATCCTTACCGCTCTCCAGTAATAGTTATATTTCTGTATAATGACAAGACTCAAGCTGACCTCTGGTTAGTAATGCGCCCACTCAAATACAAGTGTATTTGCATCATGACCTTAAAGGTACATAGAAGTATCATGGATTATGAATGCATCTGATAGAGGAGAATCAGTAGTGTTTGTAAACATTTTTTCCCACAATTAACATTAATAATCTTACCCTAGATTTTGTAATTTTCTACCGTTTTCTGGCAGTTGATTTTGAGAAGGAATTAAAACCCTAGCTAAATTAGCATAAAATTTCGTTTTGGCCGATCAGAGGCAGGTACAAAAGTCTCTGCAGCAGACCATCAGCAAAGTAACTCCACAGTGCTACTCTGGATCTCTGCACTTTGCTGCTACTAGCTGGAAGGTTAGTATAGGTTAAAACCATACCTGCAAGCAGCGTTTCTATTGGTAGGTACACGGTAACTATGTAAGCAGCTCTGGGGGTGTGGAAAACAAGTTTTATTTTTAAATAAAATAAATCTATATGTGTACAGAATGGCTCCATGTAATGTGTGTGTCTGATATAAGCTGTTTGTGTTAGATTAGAGAAGTACAAACAGGGGATCTTTCATATACCTTTAAATTTCCCTTGCCATTTTCACTTTCAGTCATTTATTTCTGGAGGTGGCGGTAGTCTTTGAATACAGAAGAAGCTTCTATTAGCAAATGGAGATGTGGCAGCTAAAACGGTCAATGTTTTCATTAGCACAATTTAATATCTCTTTTCATGAACAAGCCCTACAAAAACAGAAGTGCCATTAATCAGTGCAGTAAAAAAAATGGGAATAAAAGGATAATTGCATATAAAACTAAGAAGGAATGAATTCACTTACATGTTTCAAGCAGCCTAGAGATCTGTTTTTCCACAAAACTTCTCAGTAAGCAGTATTTCTACTGGTGCTAAGTATTCTGGGTAGTGACATGCAAATAAGGCTCAAAACATACCACTTGTTGCTTTAGCTTTTTAGGTGTTTGGGCCTTGTTTGCAGGCAGGTGCCAGAAACCCACACTCCGATTGCAGTTTCAGCCTTATATGGGCTCATCAGTGTCAGACTCATTTGCATACCACTACCCAGAATCCTTATCTACAGTGGAAATACTGCATACAGAGAAATTCTGTGAGAAAAACAAGTTTCCTGGCCTGCTTGAGACATTTAAGTGTACTCACAATGATATTTCATTTCCTTCCTGGATCTAAAGTGGAGGGTTTTTCAAACACTTAAAGACTAGTGTTTTCCTTCTGTATTTAGTAAAAACACTTTGCTCATTATCAGGTCTAGTTATTCCAAGAACAATATAGAAATAAATGCGACTACTGTAGTCATGTAATTACTCCGTATATTACTGCAGTCCGTGATTAAATACATGGTGCAATATATTGTATGCCCTGACATTCATCCCATATAAACATTAAGGCATAAAATATGAGTCTGCACACACAGGGTGCTGTCCAGCAATCTGATATATGGATGGACTTCAAAGAACCTCATAGTCCTATAGTCCTTAAGTTCCACAAAGGAATTGGGTAAACTAGACCTCTAAGATAGCAATCTCAGTTCAAAGAGAAGTCAGGGAGTTGAATGCATAAACACAAGAAACATTACTATAATTCACATCATATACAGGATATGTAAAGCTTTATATCTGTACAAAGAGCCACACTGGATATCATAAAGAATCTGCAAGAAAACATACATGACAGCAAGAAATACAATGTATGTTTTATGTATATGTGCATACCGTTAGGATATTATCCAGGCCATTATTACTACAGTCTCACACAGTCCGTTCTGGTTTAAATAATTTTTCCTCATCACACTCTAACATCGATCAGCCCCTTTTACCTCTTAGCCCCTTCTGGATCGCTACCTTGTCGTGGTGAAGGGGCTTGTGTACCTCAATGAAGCTGTGAACTATATCATGTAGGGTCACCCAAGATGGAGAGGTAATAGTAGAGAGGTCAGACAAATCATGGCCTATGGAGAAGCCACTGACAACCCACTCCAGTATCTCTGCCAAGAAAACCATATGGATAAGCACAACCAGAAACACAAACAAATGTGCCTGGGTGCTGTGGTCCATATGGTCAGTGCTTGAATGGGAGGCCACCAATTTATACCAGGAGCTGTATGCTGTGGCCCACAGGAGATGGAGCTGGAACCCCCTTCAGTATCACTGCCATGAATACCAAGTGGATCAGTATTGTGTCTTACAGTCCATGAGGTCACAGAGAGTTGGACATGACTGAAGGACACAAACACAACATTATCTCTTAGACTGTAAGCTCTCCCAAGAGCAGGACCCTCATCTCCTCATGTAAACTCAAATTGTTCAAATGTGCTGTCCTGTCTTATCTGAGATTAATAGACGTAAATGTCTACCCATTATTTATTGCTACAGAATCAGCCTGAGCTCTAAAAGTAAAATATAATAATTATAAAACAAGGTGTCAAATGTAGGGTGGCCTCATGACTGCACTTCATCAGAAGAGGCTCATGTGGTGTGACCAAATGCACCTTTTCAGAGTACTTCAAGAAAAAGAGGTCATACAATATGGTGACCTCAGAATTACAGAATATATGACACACTGAAACGCTCTCCATCATGCTCTCACAATCACAATCTCTCTCTATCCTCACCACAATAACTTACTGAAGTTATGAAGACTAAGGGTCATAGGCATACACATTAAATAAAACAGAGGTGCTCAATCTGAGAACCAACATTACCAAAGTACTGACGAGGACCACAGAGGGCGAAACGCGTCTGGAGTTTGCCGTTTCACCTGTTCTGGGTAGAATTGCCTGGTATTTTGGGGCTGGATAACTCTTTTGAGTGAGACCAAACTGATATACTACAGGATATTTCTTCCTGTGAAGGGCACAAGTGATAAAAGAGGACACTCTCTGAGTAGGTAACCAGACCAAGAGAACAAACCCATTTAGGTGTTGTTCGTTCTCAGATTCAGCACCTCTGACTTCTTTGTTGTGTATACATAGTAACAAAGGTTGAAAAAGACTTTTAGTCCATCAAGTTCAACCTTTTTATATCTCCTCTGATCTGCAATATGCGGATTAGATGTTAATTGATCTAGAGGAAGGCAAACAGAGAAAACCCCAGTAAAACTTTGCCAATTGTCTCAAAAGGGAAAAATAAAAACTAAAATTCATTCCTGACCCCAGATATTGTCGATCGGCTTCCTCCCTGAATCAAACTACATCTTTAATTATCCCCTTGAATGCCCTTTTTATACAAAAATATATCCATCCCCGCTTTAAAGTTATCTATCGAATGCGCTGTCATCACCTCCCTTGGTACAGAATTCCACAAATTGACCACCCTTACTGTCAACTTGTCAGTTGGAAATCTCTTGGCAAAAAAACATGACAAGGCCTTGTATTGACCCTGGATTTATTTATATAGGGTAATCATATCCCTTCTTCGACAAATTTTTTCTAGAGAAAATACGTAATTTGGTTAGTTTTTCTTTATAACTTAGCCAATCCATTCCCCTTATTAGTTTTGTTGCCCTTCTCTGTATTTTTTCCCACTCTAAAATGTCCTTTTTTTTTTAAGTGGTGTCCAAAATGATACTCCATATTCCAAATGAGGACGTACTAGGGATTTGTATATAGTGGTAGAATTATATTTGCTTCCCTGAGACCCTGTACTAATGGTGATCTTACTGTACAGTACAAACCTGCCCTGGGTGTTTACATGACGTATCAAGCAGAATAGGAACAGGAAGTGCCACCAAATAACTATTAATCTGGACAAGGTTAGGAAAGCAAAATATTCTAATGTAGGGTGGCTGAGTACTTAACAGCAAATGTTACCTAGGCACTCCATGCATGTCACCAGGAGAATACCATATAGTTAAGGATTTCAAATGGTTCAGACAGGGTTTGGTGTGTGTTTAATGTATTGGGATAAAGATATATATAGCAAATCATATATATATATATATATATATATATATATATATATATATATATATATATATACATACAGTGGATATAAAAAGTCTACACGCCCCTGTTAAAATGTCAGGTTTCTGTGCTGTAAAAAAATGAGACAAAGATAAATCATTTCAGAACTTTTTCCACCTTTAATGGGACCTATAAACTGTACAACTCAATTGAAAAACAAACTGAAATCTTTTAGGTAGAGAAGAAAGAATATAAAAATAAAACAATATGGTTGCATAAGTATGCACACCCTTAAACTAATACTTTGTTGAAGCACCTTTTGATTTTATTACAGCACTCAGTCTTTTTGGGTATGAGTCTATCAGCATGGCACATTTTGACTTGGCAAGATTTGCCCACTCTTCTTTGCAAAAATACTCCAAATATGTCAGATTGCAAGGGCATCTCCTGTGCACAGCCCTCTTCAGATCACCCCAAAGATTTTCAATCGGATTCAGGTCTGGGCTCTGGCTGGGTCATTCCAAAACGTTAATCTTCTTCTGGTGAAGCCATTCCTTTGTTGATTTGGATGTATGCTTTGGGTCGTTGTCATGCTAAAATATGAAGTTCCTCTTCATGTTCAGCTTTCTAGCAGAAGCCTGAAGGTTTTGTGCCAATATTGACTGGTATTTGGAACTGTTCATAATTCCCTCTATCTTAACTAAGGCCCCAGTTCCAGCTGAAGAAAAACAGCCCCAAAGCATGATGCTGCCACCACCATGCTTCACTGTGGGTATGGTGTTCTTTTGGTGATGTGCAGTGTTGTTTTTGCGCCAAACATACCTTTTGGAATTATGGCCAAAAAGTTCAACCTTGTTTTCATCAGACCATAACACCTTTTCTCACATGCTTTTGGGAGACCTAAGATGTGTTTTTGCAAAATGTAGCCTGGCTTGGATGTTTTTCTTCGTAAGAAAAGGTTTTCGTCTTGCCACTCTACCCCAAAGCCCAGACATATGAAGAATACGAGAGATTGTTGTCACATGTACCACACAGCCAGTACTTGCCAGATATTCCTGCAGCTCCTTTAATGTTGCTGTAGCCCTCTTGGTAGCCTCCCAGACCAGTTTTCTTCTCGTCTTTTCATCAATTTTGGAGGGAGCTCCAGTACTTGGTAATGTGACTGTTGTGCCATATTTTCTCCACTTGATGATGACTGTCTTCACTGTGTTCCATGGTATATCTAATGCCTTGGAAATTCTTTTGTACCCTTCTCCTGACTGATACCTTTTAACAATGAGATCCCTCTGATGCTTTGGAAGCTCTCTGTGGACCATGGCTTTTGCTGTCGGATGCAACTAAGAAAATGTCAGGAAAGACCAACTAAAGCAGCTGAACTTTATTTGGGGTTAATCAGAGGCACTTTAAATGATGGCAGGTGTATGCTGACTCCTATTTAACATGATTTGGAATGTGATTGCTTAATTCTGAACACAGCTACATCCCCAGTTATAAGAGGGTGTGCAGACTTATGCAACCACATTATTTTTCTTTTTTTTCCCCTTCCCTCCACCTAAAAGATTTCAGTTTGTTTTTCAATTGAGTTGTGCAGTTTATAGGTCACATTAAAGGTGGAAAAAGTTCTGAAATGATTTATCTTTGCCTCATTTTTTTACAGCACAGAAACCTGACATTTTAACAGGGGTGTGTAGACTTTTTATATCCACTGTATATATATATATATATATAGCATTATAGGTTCACATAGTATTTATATCGGATGTGTCCTTGTCTCTATACAATCACTATGTAAACACTATGTTAAGTTAAGGGTACCCTGTAGCCACATTATCTGAATAACATCCGCTTTGCAATATGCACCACTATGTGTAGGATTCCAGTCTGCTCTGTTATACTGATGTGCGGCTCCGATAAACTAATCCCTTATTTTTTCAGTGGTGCCTGCAATTATTTACTCTTGCAAATGTCTCAAATTCATAAATTTGGCTGCAGGTTTTTTTTTTTTTTTTTTTAAATAAATGTTTAGATCTATTCTATTGACTCCAGCTCGCAAATTCCAACCTCAAGGCTGAACTCGTAAACCCTGACTTTTTAAATTGGATTTCAGGGGCACGATCAATTGCCAATGTCTGATGGATAATAGAAAATAGCAAGAGATTTCCAAAAAAAACATTTACTTCTGCTACACAGACTATTCTAAAGCCTCCAACTGTGTGAATCAAAATGTGGCAGGTTCTTAAAGAGATGGGCGTACCAGATCATCTCATCCTCCTACTGAGGAATCTGTATGTGGACCAAGAAGCCACGGTAAGAACCGAACATGGGACAACAGAATGGTTCAAGATTGGTAAACTAGTGCGACAAGGATGTATATTGTCACCTTTTTTATTCAACTTATACAAAGAGTACATAATGCGTAAGGCCGGACTGGATATCCAAAGCCGGAATCAACATTGCTGGAAGAAATACCAACAACCTCGGATACGCTGATGATACTACTCTGATGGCGGAAAGTGAGGAGGAACTAAAAGGACCAACTGATGACGGTGAAAGATAAGAGTGCAAAAGCTGACCCGCTGCTCAATATTGAAAATATGAAGATCATGGAAAACAGCTATCTCAGTTCCCGACAAATAGATGGATTAGAAGTGGTGGCAGTGACAGATTTTAAATATCCTGGGATCCCAGATTTCTTCAGATGGAGACTGTAACTATGAATTTAAAAGACTTTTAGTTTTTAACTAGCTTGTTCAAACTTGCCATAGCCTTCCTCCTCCACTATCAACAAAGATTCACATAGTTAGCACTATGGCATTTCCAGGAGTAATATACAGATGTGAGAGCTGGACCACAAAGAAGTATGAGAGCCATAGAATTGATGTCTTTGAATTGTGGTGTTGAAGAAAACTACGTAAAACCCTTGGAATTCAAGAAGATCCAATAAATCAGTAATTCAGGAAACCAAGACAAACTGTTCACTGGAAGGTATGATCATGAGGCTAAAGCTCAAATATTTTGGCCATATACTGAGGAGACAGCATTCCCTTGAGAAGACTGATGTTGGGAAAAATTGAAGTCACACTGTAAGATCTGCCTGGCATCACAATTATTGACATGAATTCAGAATTATTGATATGAATGGCCTATAGCATGAATAAAGATATATACACGAAGAAGGTGACGACAGAGACAGAGATCGATAGATGAAGTCACTGAAGCAATGAACCTGAACTTGAAGGCGCTCAGAGGGGCAGTGATTGTACCTGGAGTGCTGTGGTCTAAAGGTCAAGGAGAGTAGGACGCAACTGTACAACTAAATTACAACAACTAAAAACAATGCAACAAAGATTTGATTTTGATTTATTATACAGTTTATTGGTTACAATTTGTTTCCCATACTAGGAGGTAGGGCGATGACCAAACTATTCTGATTGTCACTGAATAAGGTCAATCCGTGTCCACCTTGGTCCTAATCCAGTTCTTCTAAAAGACAATAACAAACTACAAACAATTCAAAGAAAGACAACTTAAATGGTGCATGGTCTAAAAAGACAAAACTTATAACGAAAGGAATTCATGACCTGACTATGTAGAGCAGGGAGATAGAAGAGAAAAGTTCATATATATAAAATGATTTAATAATGTACAAGATGGTAGTGTCCTTGAGAAAGAGAGGAATGCAAGAAGAAGCCATCATATGAAGTTGGGAGGTTTAAGATTTAGAGGTAATGTGAGAAGGGACTACTTTGCAGAAAGGGTATTATTTTATTACTCTTTATTTATACAGTGCCAACTTTTTACAAAAGGGTAGCAGATAAGTGGAATAAACTTTCAGTTCAAGTGATACAATCAAACATATTAAAGGAATGTAAGCATCTGTGGGGTAAGCACAAGGCTATCCTAAGGCTAAATTTAACCAATCTTTTAGGTAGATAAAATAGGCTAGATGGGCGTTATTGGATTTTACATGCCAGAAAAGCTATATTTCTATATAGACTTTTACTTACAAGCATATTAGTGTGAAGCAAATAACAGCAAAGCAGACATCTATTTTACCTTACAGTTTCCCAAAAATGAAGATTCATTACATGTTTTCCCATTACTATTTATCACATATACTTTTAAGTGCTTGTTTATGTAATGACAAAATACCCTTGGAGAGGAACTGCCGGCCTCATTAACTCCAACCTAATTACCTGGTGTTAATATTAACCAAACATGGATATAATAACCCTTAGCTTATGTGAGACTCCTTCCTGCCAACCCAATGAAGCATTGCTAGGTCTTCCCTGGCACAGAGGGCAGCTGGTAACAGAATTGAAATAGCATGAGATGGATGGAGGTGTATTGGGGAATAGAGGAGTGAAAGCATACATGCCATAAAGATGGCACTGCTTGGTGTCTTAGAGCCACTGTAGTTTGGAGCAAACTTCTCATCTTTGTTAATACATTAAAAAAAAAGGCGTCTAAGAGGAGATATGATTACCTTATATAAATACATTCAGGGTCAGTATAAAGATTTGTCAGGGGTGCTTTTTGTGCCAAGAGGTTTTCAACTGACAAGAGGACATCCCTTGAGGTTAGAAGTAAAAAGATTCCACCTTAAAGAAAGAAAAGGGTTCTTCACAGTAAGGGTGGTTAATCTGTGGAATTCTCTACTAGAGGAGGTGGTGACAGCGGATTCGATAGATAACTTTAAAAGGGGAGTAGATTTATTTCTAATTAAAAAAGGTATTCAGGGTTATCATGGATAATTAGAGAAACAGTAATGATCCAAATTTTTTACATTTCCCCTTGAGACAATTGGCTAAGTCTCGCTTGTTTTTTTGTTTTTGTTTTTTATATTTGCCTTCCTCTGGACTAATTAATAATAATAAAAATAAAATAAAAAAAACATTAAATAATTGATTAATAATTAATTAACAACTAATGAATTAATAGTTAATCCACATATTGCAGATCAGAGGAGATCTTAAAAGGTTGAACTTGATGGACTGAAAGTCTTTTTTCAACCTTAAATACTATGGCCCTCATTCAATTGCGATTTGGCCAATTGAATAGGGTTCTAAATAAGCACATAACATATTTTTTTAAAGAAGTTTTAAGTTAGTAAACATCTATCCAAAAGCAAGGTTTTTACTAACTAAAAACTTCTTTAAAAAAAATATGCTACATGCTTATTTAGAACCCTATTCAATTGGCCTAATCGCAATTGAATGAGGGCCTATGTAACTATGTAATTAAAGGTGTATCAAATTTTCCCTTCTCTCTAATCTGCCCCCTACTGCTTATATCAGACACACACATTACATGGAGTCATTCTATACACAGACAGATTTATTTGATTTACAAATAAAACTGGTTTTCCACACCCCCAGAGCTGCTTACGTAGGCACAGTGTACCTACCAATAGAAACACATTTGTATATTTCATATTCCCACTGTGCTGATAGCAACTTAATCTGAATACAAAGTCTACTTCCACTCCAGGCATTGATCAGCAAAAACCAAACCCTGTAGCATAATTGTAAATTAAATGTACCGTAATAAATCAGAGGCTGTATTTGTTTTGTTTTTTACATTCTAAAAATGTTTTTTCCTGTTTTCAAGTGTAGATCTTCAATAGAGGACATTATGACTGCAGTACTAGGTAAAAACAAAAATATGAGCTATTACGGAAATACATAATTTATAATTTCTTCAGCTTTCCTAAACATACTAATATACTATAGCAATACCCTGTTTAGGGCTCCATATGTTTTTCTGCATGCAGAAGCGCTATGTAAGAAGAGAGATAAATGTTTGTTTTTTTGCCATGGTGCTCAGACAGCAAATCGGAAAGAGCTGAGCTGGGATTTAAAGGGCTAAACAGGGTTTGGCACTGAAAAATGGAAAAAGAGAGCTATATCGATTAAGCGCTCAAAGTGGTAGCATTAAGCGGTGTATACCTGTACTGCTAAAGCATAAGCTCAAAACACCAAGCATGAAAAGCTAGTGACTTTAGATTTGTTTTTGTTTTTGTTCAGTCGTGTCTGACTCTCGGTGACCATACAGACCGCAGCAAGACAGCACACCTGTCCGTGTTTCTGGTTGTGCTTATCCCTACAATTTTCTTGGCAAATATACTGGAGTGGGTTGCCAGTTCATTCACAGTCGAAAAATGACTTGCACGTAATCTTTAAAAAGAGTTTTACTGGTGGTCCAGTGGTTAGGATTCACTGCGACCTGGGTTTGATTCAAGTCAGGAAACCAAGGGGTCACACCACCCTCTAGCCATGCAGGGTTGGGCCTCTTCAGTACTTGGATGGGAGACCACCTAGGAATATCAGGAGCTGTATGTTGTGGCCCACTGGAGAATAAACTGGCAACCCACTCCAGTATCTCTGCCATGAATACCAAGTGGATCAGCATGACCATGGACATAAAGATGTGACTGGTGTGTTACGTTGCATGAAGTCACGGAGAGTCAGAAACAACTGAACAACGTAAACACACACACACAATCTTTAAAAGACTCAAAGTGGGTTATGAATGCAGATAAACAAACAAATTAATGGGTTCTAACATATTATCAAATCTACAATAAATTGAAGGATATGTAGTTTTTTTTTTTAACATTACAAACATACTTTGCCAATTATTAAACCTAGTTCTTAGACTTCAGTTGTCAAGACAGAGCTCTTGGATATTGTTTTATACCATGATGTAGAGCAATTAAAATCAAGTGGAGAAGCTGTAAAAAAAAAAAAAAAAAAACTTTAACTTTGAAACTCTTAATAATTGTAGAATCATTTTAAATGCTGCAGTGTTAGCTTTTAAAGCATCCAAACTGATAACTAGCGTTACCCGTAGTCCAGCTGCCCTTGTTGATATGCTATGCTTATGGAATGAAACTCTCAGGTCCTGGTGGGACCATAACTTCCTCTACAGATTTACATCTTCTTGGGTTAACATGTATAAACAAACTAAAGCAAAAAGCTGCCATGTTTTTGCAGCAGAGTGTTGTAGCATTTGCAGGGTGCTTGTGCTTGCTTTGTCCTTTCAGAAGCGTGCAAAATCAATAAAGGGGTTTGAGTTATTTAACTGGATTATATAAATACTCTAATAAACAGTGAAATATTCATTGATGTTACAAATTCTTAATGTTTTACTTGATTTCTAATGCTAGGTTTAATGACATAGTACAGTATTAATAGATACTATGTCCTTTTAAAGTGACACAGCAGCTGCTTAACAACTTGGTAATACTTTATTTATTGCATTTAAAAAAATACATTTCTACAGTCAAATTATGTAAAGGTTTGCAAATGTTAGCTGTCAGTCAGCCTTTCTGATCTATTCAAGAATAGAGAGTCATATCTCTTGTTGATGAGAGGCCATAACCAAGTACTGGCTACACCGCGGGGTGACCCTATGGACCTCAACACACCAGGCACATATGTCTCTGGTTGTGCTTATCCATAAGGTTTTCTTGGCAAAGATACTGGAGTGGTTGCCAGTTCCTTCTCCAGTGGACTGTGATTTGTCTGGCCTGTCTGCTATGACCTGCCAATCTTGGGTGATCTACATGGTATAGCTCACAGCTTCATTGAGATACACAAGCTCCTTCACCACAACAAGGTAGCGATCCAGAAGGGGATAATATTAATAATTAATATATATAACTTGATTCCCCTCTGAAACCTACCAAGTCTGGCTACCTATGTAAGCACCTATGTACTTATTAAAGTATTGTATCTGTTGTGTGAGAGAGGCCTTGGCTCAGCATGTTGCTTTCTGGCAGGCCCTTCACATTTAGAATGCATTACAGGCAGCAGCAATGCCCAGGACCTGCCCAAAGTGCTGAAAGGAGACAAGACTTTATTTTCCTCCCAAGTACAGGAGCTGAGCAGAACAAAAGACGCTTTTTCCCTTGATGCAAAGTGTAAACTGCAGATCATTAAAGGTTTCCAATGCCCTGCAGGTGAGATCACGTAAGCGGGAACATCAAACAAGGGATCTGGAATATTGCCGTCACGGAGATGAGCTACATAGAGAAGGAAGAGCTGGGCCCTAGGGGGGTACGGAAGTAAGAAAATTAATATAGAGCGGAAGAACAAGCAAATGATTAGAAAAAATGGCCTTTCAGGGCCCAAACCTGTCATGGACTTTTTTCTTTGGTGACCACTGGGCCAGGGGCTTTACAAGGATTAGGACATGTTGTGCAATATGTGAATATGTGGGATTAGAGGCTCAGGAGTTATTATATCATGGTTTCTGGTGGAAATGTAGTTACTGTCATTATTGCATTGTACAAGATGGATGACATGTTGAGTTCAATAGAGTGTGGGTTACAGAGAATCAGGTGATGTTACTAGTTTAAAGGGAAACATAACAGGCTAGACTGTCCGTCTCTGCACCTATTGTGTCTAGTTACCCCCTGTAGAGTATTGGCGGAGAATAGAAATGATTAATCTATTAGCCATCCAGGCTCCTAACCTGGAGGAGGACATTCATCATTATGACCTCATCTAGGTAATGTGACCCCACGTGGTCTAGATCCTGCACTATTATGATTGGGCAATATGTTATTTGCCCAAGGTTGGGGCTCTACTGATTGGTTACGGTCATACACAAATATGTTGTGTTTTTACCAATAAAGTGGATGCTCTGTTTGGATACACATAAACCAAGGTGTGTATGTCATTCTGGTCTCCCAATGGAAAGGCTCTTTATGATGTTTTTATCCGGAAACACCATTGGAGCTAATATCCAAAGGGGCTAATATCCAGATGGGCTGGGCTAATCCTGGGCTATAGATTCCATGACTGGTGATCCTTATTGCATGCTGGGTACCAGAAGACTCAAAACTTTACAATCCAGGGGTGTTCCAGTAGCTGAATGCAGGAGATTTTGGGGTGAATGTGGTCCCCTCCCTTTTGGTTCATGACAAGGACCTTTAACTCTCTCTTTCTCAAGAACTATAACTATTATAGTAGAGTTTAACCAGGAAGATAAGCTTGTGTACCTCAATGAAGCTGTGAACTATATCATGTAGGGTCACCAAAGATGAAGATGAAATAGTAAAGAGGTCAGACAAACTGTGGGCTACTGGAGAAGGAACTGCCAACCCACTCCAGTATCTCTGCCATGAGAATCAAGTGGACATAAAGATGTGTCTGGTGTGCTATGGTCCATCAAGTCACAGAGAGATGGACATGACTGAACTACAAAATAACAACAACAACAACAATAATCCAAACTACCATCTCTGATGTCCAAAGAGGCCTTCTGTAGCACCAAACATTTAAGATCCTGCCTACATTCATGATCTTTCTGGAAATGTCTAGCCTTTTTGCAAGGTCTTCTCTACTATTTCCCCAATCCCAGCCACAGTTTGCAGCTGGTCACACCAATGTACCTTTTATCACAAGGACATTCTAGGCAGCATATAATGCCACTAGAGCTACAGTTACAAAAAAAAAATGTTTATTATGCGTCTCTCCCCATTCCTATCTTCAAGCTCATGTATGCACATAATGCACAGATATAGGCAAACTTTACAGTGATCACATATGTAAGTGTTATCATGTGGTGGACATGAGTGATTCTCCACTTCCTAGAAACTGACTGCCAACAATCATATCACAGTGCCATTCTAGGACCTAGATAATCAGTAATAATGTAGTGTATTTTTTCAAGATCCCTTTATGTGTCTTCCACTGTCGGTTAAAAGTCCCAACAAATTGTACTTTGTCTTCAGGTTCTTTATGTGGCTTTGGAATCAATAGCTCCTCACCATTGGTATGTAGAGCCCTTCTGAAAGCCCTCTGGAAAGCACTTTTGATTAATCTTTTAGTATAACCTATGTCACTTAATCTTATTAGAACATAATCTAAAAATCTCCTAAGCAAAATAAATAACTAAACTAATAAAACGCAATCTTTACATTTTACCTTTTATACACATTTTTTTCTTTACTGCAGGATTCTGATTCCTCTTCTGTTTTGCTCCTGACTTCTACTTTCTCAGGATGCTGTGTCCAGAGGTTGTCAACCTTTTAATACCTACCGAACACTTTTGATGGTAACATTTCGTCACCGCCAACCAGTGCCGCAGTAACTCAATTTACCATTTAATTTCTGGTTACATAAAACATACGACCCTAGCTATGTATCGCCCTGTACTTACTAGATAGTGATCCGGTCCGCACTGCTGTCCCTTGACTCTCCCACCAGTTCTCCAACCAGCCAAGCACGGTGCTGCGGGTCTCCTGGGTGTGACGTAGTTTGTCAGCAATGCCTCCTAGAGATTACCCTGCCACCCACCATTATAGCTTGAATCACCCCCTAGTGGGCAGTAGGGACCAGGTTTACTACCACTGGTGTAAACTAATAAGCTTACATTAATGATGCTGAAAGCACTCGCAGTTGTAATTGCCATATTCCTATTGTGCAGGGAGAAACTTTCTGTGGATTCAAAGTCTCCTCCCACCTCAGAAGCTGATCAGTAAAAAAACACGGCAGCTTAACTCTCCGCACAATTGAATAAATTAGAGACTGTTTATTTGTTTTGTTGTGGATGCTATCATGTGCTGTTCTTTGAAACAGTATAATTTTAATATATAGTTAAAGAAGTCCTTTAATTATAAGGCTTTTAATTCAGAATAGAGGAAATGCAAAAATACTCACTACTCAGAGAAAAACCTGGTGATGCTGCCATGTTCCACATCTTCCTTGTTCTCTAGAAGTTGACTTAAAGCATCTTCTACATAAGTCAAAACGTGTCTTTGAGCTGCATAAGAAAAGGAAACCAGGATACAGTGAGTCCCGACACAACATTTTACAATGCAAAGGTCCCAGTTATTGTAGAAATTAGCAAAACACATATAAAACAACAGTTATACTCACAAAAACATAGTGATATAACAAACTTCTACGTGTTTCACCCAAACAGGACTGCTTCAGTGTTTTATACTAAACTACTTGGTCCTTTTTGCTCTCCTCTCCTGCATATTTTACAGTTTTACATGAACCTCTCTCTAAGCCTCCTCTGAAAGAGTCATCAATCAACTATGACAGCAGAGTTGCTAAGGAAAATAAGCATGCCCAGATGGTATATAATTAAGAATAATATCAAAAATTATAACAATGAAACTTTGCTGTGATTATTATCATTTAAGCAACATGTATGTATGTTCTTTTTCTTTATGAGAGTTAAATAATGGCCATATATAAGAACACTTGTATAGGTAATGTAAGCGTAAACTGCCTAACTTTCAAGCTCAATTTGTTAACAGTTCCACTCAAAACTTTTAACAATGGTCAACTGCAATTATGTGTACTTTTCATTTCTGGGATAACTAAGACTAACAGCAAATATTTACATGGCAGGCAAGTTTTCAAGAAAATCTATAGGCCATTTCTTCTTCAATAATAAATACATTTTTGATGAATCCAATAAATTGAAGCTAAACCTTTGGGAATAATCCTTACAAAAATCTATTGTGATGCCTGTAGCGTTAGCGCATTCAACTCAGCTTGTCTTCAGAGCATTTGGTGCACTATCTCCAAATCATCACATGTACAGCAGTGTGGAAAGGACAATGATACTCAAGATAAAACGCCTGGTTTCATGTCAAATATGTTAACTAATTTGATCGTCCTCAGTGGAATTTTCATATAAAATTTACACTCACTTACTTGTAAGAATCCCACAAAAGTAACCATATCTCAGTTTCTGGGACCTCCCCCTTATTTGCTTTATTCTTTCTTGCAGACTGAAATCTTACACACCTGTGAACTACAAAACTGTATTTTGTGAGCTAAAGTTCTCAAGCATGAGTGGACTTACACTACCGGACAGTAACATGATTTGCGTGTTAGAAGTTACTTAAACCCTAAATGGAAATTTGCAATCTTAATTAGATGCCATATTTTATAACAACACATTGCTAGCATTGAATGCACTTAAGTAGCTGTGCAAATGTAAAAATTATGTTTATTTAGTATGGAGGCTGATAAGGTATATCCTCTCACCTGTAGAGGTGACCATAAGATGTTTGACTACAGGTCAGAATAGAAGAAGAAACTGAGAGACCTTTACTCTGGCTCTTACAAGTTAGCAAGCGTATATTTTATATGAAAATTATAGAGGAGATTCCAATGAGTTCATTCAATTTAGTTATAGCATAATTATTAATACTCTTTATTTATAAAGTACCATCATTTTCCGTAGTGCTATTTACAATGTAGAATAAAGTACAGTGGGTACATATAAGCAAATTACACATACAGTTACAATACAAATAGTTCAGCAGGCTGCAAAAGAAATTAAGTCCCTACTCCAAAGAACTTACAATCTAGAAGGTAGGAGTGAGGTGCGAGACAGGCGAATGATAGGAGCAGGATGGCAGTGATTACGACAGCAGGATGATACAAGTGTAGGAGTATGCCGTTGAGTATGTTAGGGCTGAAGGTGATAATCTTATTTAAACAGATGCATTTTTTTGTGCATTTTTTAAGGATTTGAGGCATTTAATGTCCTCTGACCTATATCTGCACTCTCATCGATGCTGGCCCATACTGTCCTCAGTACATGTTCTGCATCATCCACTTAATTGTTAGTAGATTGTGAGAAACGCCTGAATAGTGAGAGCGAGAGGAAGGAGAGAGCCAGAGGAAGGAGAGAGAGAGAAAGGAAGGAGAGAGAGAAAGGAAGGAGAGAGAGTGAGAGTGGGCACCCAGTGAGAGAGTGGGTCTGTGACAATATATGATTCCATCATGTATGACGAGCAAGTTACAATTCTCCATATACTTTTAGGTGACAACTAAAATCATCTCTTGAAGTTATCAGATTTGCCTAGCTCTACATTTACACAAAAAGTAACACTCACATGCGGAGATGACAGGGACAGTGAAGTAACAATAAATGATCTGTCCCGTGATGTAGAGGGTAGAAAAGCAAGATAGTTTTTGAAGTTAGAGGTTTTTGGCTTTTTCTAACCTTTCCAATAGCGTCAGAATACACACTTAGCTGCATTGGCCAGCAGCACTAACTAGAACCACTCATGCAATTTATATACGGAAGTGCTGCATTTCGTATAGAAGTTCTATATTAGCTATATTGTTCATTTTGCCCAATTGAAAAGCAAATAGAAGCATAGTATGACAGGGAAAACACCACCACTAAAATTGAAATTGTGGTTCAAATGATATGGCATATCGATAGATAGATAGATAGATAGATAGATAGATAGATAGATAGATAGTGATGGTGGATCTCATGCACTTCAGATATGTATAGATCTTACCAGGGTGCTCTTAAGTTCATAAAAGGTATTAAATATGATAAAAAGGAAAAATATGCACTCACAGGTAATGTTTACCAAGTCAGCTTTTGATCCTGTTATGGGTATTTCTCAAGAATGAGATCGAAATGTAAACATCAGTTTGATTCACAGAAAGACATGTGGGTGCCCTTTTCATAACAGACAAATGCATAGAAATTTCCTAAACATTTTGAAAAAGCATAATGTATCTCTATTAAGGGTTTCCTTACAGTCTCCTAGAAACAGCTTGTCTGGGTTATATAACCTGTTTCTGGTTCCAAAGTATTGTCAATTGTTGTCCACTCTGTGCACACACAAATGTACACACACACAGTATACAGTCAAGTCCATAAATATTGGGACATCGACACAATTCTAATCTTTTTGGCTCTATACACCACCACAATGCATTTGAAATGAAACGAACAAGATGTGCTTTAACTGCAGACTTTCAGCTTTAATTTGAGGGTATTTACATCCAAATCAGGTGAACGGTGTAGGAATTACAACAGTTTGTATATGTGCCTCCCACTTTCTAAGGGACCAAAAGTAATGGGACAATTGGCTGCTCAGCTGTTCCATGGCCAGGTGTGTGTTATTCCCTCATTATCCCATTTACAAAGAGCAGATAAAAGGTCCAGAGTTCATTTCAAGTGTGCTATTTGCATTTGTCGCTGTTAACTCTCAATATGAGATCCAAAGAGCTGTCACTATCAGTGAAGCAAGCCATCATTAGGCTGAAAAAACAAAACAAACCCATCAGAGAGATAGCAAAAACATTAGGTGTGGCCAAATCAACTGTTTGGAACATCCTTAAAAAGAAAGAACGCACCGGTGAGCTCAGCAACACCAAAAGACCCGGAAGACCACGGAAAACAACTGTGGTGGATGACCGAATAATTATTTCCCTGGTGTAGAAAACACCCTTCACAACAGTTGGCCAGATCAAGAACACTCCCCAGGAGGTAGGTGTATGTGTGTCAAAGTCAACAATCAAGAGAAGACTTCACCAGAGTAAATACAGAGGGTTCACCACAAGATGTAAACCATTGGTGAGCCTCAAAAACAGGAAGGCCAGATTAGAGTTTTCCAAACAACACCTAAAAAAGCCTTCACAGTTCTGGAACAACATCCTATGGACAGATGAGACCAAGATCAACTTGTACCAGAGTGATGGGAAGAGAAGAGTATGGAGACGGAAAGGAACTGCTCATGATCCAAAGCATACCACCTCATCAGTGAAGCATGGTGGTGGTAGTGTCATGGCGTGGGCATGTATGGCTGCCAATGGAACTGGTTCTCTTGTATTTATTGATGATGTGACTGCTGACAAGAGCAGCAGGATGAATTCTGAAGTGTTTCGGGCAATATTATCTGCTCATATTCAGCCAAATGCCTCAGAACTCATTGGACGGCGCTTCACAGTGCAGATAAATAATGACCAAAAACATACTGCAAAGGCAACCAAAGAGTTTTTTAAGGGAAAGAAGTGGAATGTTATGCAATGGCCAAGTCAATCACCTGATCTGAATCCGATTGAGCATGCATTTCACTTGCCGAAGACAAAACTGAAGGGAAAATGCCCCAAGAACAAGCAGGAACTGAAGACAGTTACAATAGAGGTCTGGCAGAGCATCCCCAGGGATGAAACCCAGCGTCTGGTGATGTCTATGCGTTCCAGACTTCAGGCTGTAATTGACTGCAAAGGATTTGCAACCAAGTATTAAAAAGTGAAAGTTTGTTTTATGACTGTTAATCTGTCCCATTATTACTTCGTCCCTTAAAAAGTGGGAGGCACATATACAAACTGTTGGAATTCCTACACCGTTCACCTGACTTGGATGTGCATTTTCCCTTCAGTTTTTTCTCTGATGGGTTTGTTTTGTTTTGTCAGCCTAATGATGGCTTGCTTCACTGATAGTGACAGCTCTTTGGATCTCATATTGAGAGTTAACAGCAACAAATGCAAATAGCACACTTGAAATGAACTCTGGACCTTTTATCTGCTCTTTGTAAATGGGATAATGAGGGAATAACACACACCTGGCCATGAAACGGCTGAGCAGCCAATTGTCCCATTACTTTTGGTCCCTTAAAAAGTGGGAGGCACATATACAAACTGTTGTAATTCCTACACCGTTCACCTGATATGGATGTAAATACCCTCAAATTAAAGCTGAAAGTCTGCAGTTACAGCGCATCTTGTTCGTTTCATTTCAAATCCATTGTGGTGGTGTATAGAGCCAAAAAGATTATAATTGTGTCGATGTCCCAATATTTATGGACCTGGCTGTGTATATATATATATATATATATATATATATATATATATATATATATATATATATATATATATATAGTCATTCAGTTGTGTCTGTCTCTCCGTGACCTTATGACCTCAGCAGGCCAGACGAAATAATTGCTCAACGGACCCATTTTCTCAAGTTTTCTTTCCCAGAATAAACAAGTTGTGAAACCGACTGTACGCCACTTTCTTTCACTTTACTTACCAAAGTACATAATTTTTCTTTGCATTCTCTACCTAAGACTTAAACCCATCTCCTTATCTCCTGTACCTCAGCATCTTCCCTCCTCTGCCTCCCACTACCTCCTGCCACCTGTACTAAGAGTAAATAAGATGCCTGGGTTGCTGGGTTAAGTGACCTACAAGTTTTCGTGACCTCCAATTTCTTCTTCTGGTGCTTTAAATTAGTTCAGATGTTTTTACAGCTGGTTCTACAATTGAAAATACCAAAAAATCTAAAAAGCCTCATATTCCAAACATTTAACAGAACCATTGATTATAATGTACTATTAGGGAGACATATATCTGAATATAGGGAAATGTTTTTTAGAAAGTAAAAATATAAATAAATACATAAAACAGACTCTATTTTATTACATTTTATATGCAGTTTGGATTTCCCTGGTGGTTAGGATTTGGTGCTTTCACCGCTGCAACCTGGGATTCAGTCAGGGAACCAAGAGGTCATACCAACCTAAAACCAAGCAGGGTTGGGTTTGGTCAGGACTTGGATGGGACACCACCTAGGATTACCTGGAGCTGTATGCTGTGGCCCACTTGAGAAGGAACTGGAACCTGCTCCAGAAACTCTGCCATGAATTCCAATTGTATCAGCATGTGTGTACGGTCCGTGAGGTCCGGGAGAGTCGGAGATGACTTAACGACGCAAACAACAATATGCAAGTTGCTGCTCTTGAATATGCAATTTTGACTTTTCTGGTTTAGTTCCCACCAGCAGTTGAGTACAGCAGCCAGTAGGTGGTACAACGGTGGGCGCTGAGACTTTGTCCAATTTGCCCTTAGGGTTAGAGTTAGGGGTTAGGGTCTATGTTCCCTGTTTCATTTTTTGGAGTCTGTGTGCGCTTAAAATTTCTGTTGTGCTACATTTTGCCTGGAGAGTAATTTAGTGCACATTGGCAAGTCAGGTGATAATCAAAGTTATTGTGTCTTAAGCTCACTAGCATGAAATTTAGCATTTGTATAAAATATTACAGAGCATGGTATAAGAAATTTAGCAAAGTTTTACATGTAGAAATAGATTTATTACTAACACTAAGTTTTTCAATTCACTTACACATGTAACAGGAATTCAACCTTCTTAATTTTATGTTATATCACATATAATAGCTGTCAAACTATGAAATGTCGTCACACTTTGCAAGCTCGCAAAGCGAGCTCGCAAGAACTGCGTCCCTCGCAAAGCTAGGGACGCAGTTTGAGCCACAAGGCGAGGGGCCACATTTGCGGCTCCAACGTCAGGAGGCTCCAACGTCAGCTGCAATAAGCTGGAGACTCATTGTAGGCCATATTTGCGGAGGTGGAGGCTCTATGGTGACTCACAAGTGGTTACAGCCACAGAAGCAGGACTATAACACGCAATGACTAAATACGGACTTACACAAAAAAATACGTACAAAAACCCGTACGAGGTACAACATACACGATTAGCAAGGACGCTAAATAATCCACACCCGCGTACCACATACACAATCACCGCCATTTTACAACACTAACGGCTTTCCCTCATGCACGCAGCCTATTTACACTACACACTGCACACATTGCTGACACTTACACCTCAGCTCAACAACAGTGCACACCGACATTGTATGCTGCAGGAACATCAAAACAGATTGTCAGCTCGTCAGCACATTGCTTGCTGCATATATTACTTCCAAATAGGTAAAGTATATTAATTTATGATTTCATTAATTAATTATCATGAAAAAATACATATACAAAACAAAAACAAAAAAACACCACATCGCAATAAACAACAAAGGTCTTCACCGCGCACCTCACAAGGAGCACCAACGATGCTCATAGGAGACAAAGTACACCAAGGGGAGAGGCTTGCAATAAGCGCCAAAAGGAGATCAGCGCGGACCTTACAATGAGTGCAAAAGAGCCTTTTATAACAACAAATACACTACCGAGAGGCTCGCAATGAGTGCCGAAGTATCTCACACAACCAAAACACTTACTGTCTGTGGCAAACAGCGTTACCTGTCTTACAATTTTATTGCCCCATCATTATTGACGGGCAAGTCGCTAGTAAATAATATTGGGTAAACTCTTTCCACAATGCCGCAGAGCTATTGAATTTACAATAGATTTTAAACTCCTTTTATATTACAGTATACTCTAAGTTATCCGGCACCCATGGGGATCGGTAGATGCAGGCTAAATGTATTTTCTGGTAGCTTGAGAGTTACATAGTTACATAGTTACATAGGGCCTCATTCTATTATCGGCCGCAGCCGCTGCGGGGCCGCAAGGACCGGCCGCAAGCTATTCGGCTATTCTATTCCCTTACGGCCGTAGGCTCCGGCAGGCTTGCGGCCGGTGCCTTGCTATCTCTTGCGGCCGCTCGCGCCGGAGGAAAGCCTTTGATCTAAAACGGCCGCAAGAGATTTGCAATTCAATTGCTCCGGGAAACCTCTCTGCAAGGCTAAAAACGAGCCGCAGTTACTTGCAGGAAAAAGGTCTCGCTAGCACCAATTAAGCACATAAAATAGCTCAAATAAAGCCATCCTGCACTTTGAGAAGACTATAAAGGGATTTTAGGTGTTAGAAAAAATAGCACATAATTATCCTGTACTCAAATCCGTAAAATATTTCATTTTTAATATCCGTAAAATATACATGTAAAAAGTCCAGAGTGCTTGGAGCACCTCAGACACGCCCACGCCGCAGCCGGCAAATAAACAGTTAATTTGAACTCGGGTTTGGGCAGATGTGCAAGCTTGAGAGTGGGTTCCTTTTAATCCTCATGTCCCCCAATATGATCCCTAGCATTTACAGAGCTGTACAGTGCAGGCTTGAATTTATTTTTGAGTTTTTAGATTTCACAGATTACGGCCGGTTCCAAGATATGCGGCCGGCCGTAAAAGGAGATCCTTGCGGGGCCGTATAATAGAATCGCGAGTTAACTGAACCCTCGCAAGGAATCGCAGCCTTACGGCCGATTTACGGCCGATAATAGAATGAGGCCCATAGTAATTAAGGTTGAAAAAAGACTTTCAGTCCATCAAGTTCAACCTGTTAAGATCTCCTCTGATCTGCAATATGCGGATTAGTTATTAATTAAATTATTGATTAAATAATTATTAATAGTATAGTATTGGAGAATGAATAAAGAGTTAGTCCATCAAGTTCAACCTTTTTAGATCTCTATTGATCTTTTTAATTTGGACTATTTATTATTATTGTTAATTGTTAATTATTGTTAATTGATCCAGAGGAAGGCAAACATAAAAAAAACCCCATTGAAACTTTGCCAATTGTCTCATAAGGGGGAAAAAAAGCAAAATTCCTTCCTGACCCCAGAAACTGGCGATCAAATTTCTCCCTGGATCAATATTCCTTCGCTAGTTATCTAGGATAGCCTTGAATGCCCTCTTTATTCAGAAATATATCTAACCCCTTTTTGAAGTTGTCTATCGAATTCGCTGTCACCACCTCCTTTGGTAGAGAATTCCACAGTTTAACCACCCTAACTGTGAAGAACCCTTTTCTTTGTTTAAGGTGAAATCTTTTTTCCTCTAACCTCAACGGATGTCCTCTTGTCAGTTGAAAATCTCTTGCTACAAAAAGCTCACTTGACAAAGCCTTATATGGACCCTGGATGTATTTAAATAACGTAATCATATCTCCTCTTAGACGCCTTTTTTCTAGCGAAAATAAGTTTAATTTTGCTAGTCTTTCTTCATAACTTAGCCCCTCCATTCCCCTTATTAGTTTTGTAGCCCTTCTCTGTACTTTTTCCAGCTCTAAGATGTCTTTTTTGTGAGGTGGTGCCCAAAATTGTACTCCATATTCCAAATGAGGGCGTACTAGAGATTTGTATAGTGGCAGAATTATATCTTCTTCCCTAGCTTCTATA
The DNA here is from genome assembly GCA_027410445.1 of Discoglossus pictus. Taxonomy (NCBI): domain Eukaryota; kingdom Metazoa; phylum Chordata; class Amphibia; order Anura; family Alytidae; genus Discoglossus; species Discoglossus pictus. Next base: position 57,383,096 of record CM050175.1, read on the forward strand.
CCCATCCTAATACATGCTAATATTTTATTTGCCTTTGCAGCCGCTGCTTGGCTTTGAGCGCTGTTACCTAGGTGGTTGTCCACTAGTACTCCCAAATCCCTTTCAATATCTGATACCCCTAGATTTGCTCCATTAAGATTATAGATTGCTTGGCTATTTTTCCTTCCCAAATGCATAACCTTACATTTATTTGTATTAAATCTCATCTGCCATTTAGCCGCCCATTTCTCTAATTTATGCAAATCCTTTTGTAGGGAAAGTACATCATTATCTGATTTTATTACCTTGCACAACTTAGTGTCATCAGCAAAAATGGAGACACTACATTCGAGTCCTACTTCAATGTCATTAATAAATATGTTAAAAAGGAGAGGACCCAATACTGAGCCCTGAGGAACCCCACTTATCACATTAGACCAATCGGAGTATGTTCCATTTACAACAACCCTTTGCTTCCTGTCTTTTAGCCAGCTCTCGATCCATGAGCAGATATTTACTGCAATTCCTGTATCCCTTAGTTTGCTCACTAGTCTTCCATGTGGCACTGTATCAAATGCCTTTGAAAAATCTAAAAAGACTACATCCACTGAGTTGCCCTGATCCAAGTTCCTACTAACCTCCTCATAAAAACTAATTAGATTGGTCTGACACGACCTTTCCTTCATAAATCCATGTTGACTGCTACCTATGATCCTGTTCAAATAGACATATTCTTGTATTCTGTCCCTTATTAACCCTTCTAAAAGCTTCCCAACTACAGAAGTTACTATTAAAAGAGGCTTAGATTAGCTGCACATGGGATGCTATGCTAAGTATATTTGTCAGTGAGGGCTGTTCTAGCAGCAGCAGCTTTTACTCCTCATTTACACACAGGTACGTTGGACTGGAGGGGGCGGTGTTGACCCCGGGGAATGTAACACCAACATTACACTGGATCAGTCACTCAGGCTTGTCTGCTTTCAGGTAAAACTGAATTGCAGAGACATACAGTGGATGATATCTAGGTGCCTGTAAGCATTTTGTAGCATGACAACCTGGCTCCTGGCATTTGTTGTAAATCTTAATTTTTATTTAAAGTACTGGATTACATTTTTTCTGGTTGCTTGAGAGTTCTGATTGCTGTAATCATGTCAATAAGAGAGATCTTTTACTTTACTATCACTCTGATTGATTGAGTCGTGAATTAGGGTGGGAGTAATTACCGTATTGGTCCGAATATAAACCGCACCCGCATATAAGCCGCACCTGTAAAATTCAAGGGGACAAAATAGAAAAAAGAAATTACTCAAATATAATCCGCACCCTTAAAATTGGAGAGAAAAAGACTCTCAAAGTGATCAACCATTGCAAGAAACAGGATTTCTAATTAGTACTGTAACTTCTTTTGCAGGTTACAGGTCTTACAGGATGTTAGAATCACTAAAAGCGGAAATCGATATTCAATTGCTACAATACAGCAGTCTCAAGCACGCAAATCGGCACCCTTAACTCTCAATCGCGCAAATCGGCAGTCATTTTACGTTGGCAAATCGATATTCAATTGCTACAATACAGCAAATCGGCACCCTTAACTCTCAATCGCGCAAATCGGCAGTCATTTTACGTTGGCAAATCGCTATTCAATTGGTACAATGCAGGCCCCCTAGATTCCAAGGTCGGATTTTTTTTCCTATGTCCCGCATTCCTCAACTGCTTGCACTGTCTTTGCTGTCGTGTATTTTCTAATTCCCACGTGCCTGGTTTTGCTCAGCCTCATTTTCATGCAGTTTCATTTTTTTTACATTTTTTCGTCCGACATTTTTTTTCTTGCTTAACAGATTTTCGAGTGACGAAACATGGCAAATAAGGCTCAAAATTTGCTTGCAACCTCACTCCCAGGCTTCATGAGTCTCACCCTGTGCTGTGTGTGAGTGTGTTGTAATTTAATTTTTATTATTTTTCTTGTCTTTCGTATTTTTCTATATATGCGGTTCGGCCATTAACTTCGTATTTTTCCAAGGTCGGATTTTTTTGCCCCCGAGATTCCTAGGTTGGATCTTTTTATATAAGTCCCACGTTCCTCCACTGCTTGCAACCTAAGACCCGTGTGCCTTTGTGAGGCTCGCAGGAGCGCCTTTGGCGTGACGACAAAGCGCAGTTTGACAAATACTAAATGTGATGGCTTTTATACTGTATTCATTTTAAGTGTTTTAATGATGATACCTGTGGCGGGTATTAGTCCATATATCAGAGCACACAGACATAATTTACATAGTATACCATCAAAGTGCACTATTTTTTACTAAATGGTAACTCCTTCAGATATTCTAAATATGGCTAGTCTTTATCTCCACCAGCCTGGTGGCACCAGGTACTAATTCCATATGAAAGAACATTCATTTCTAATTCCCTATAGGCGAATATTTAATTTTAGTTTTCCCATGAACTTTTTCCACCCAGGGAGAAATAAATCTCAATTGACCCTATATCCTTTTCCTTTTGCAATACATGATTCTTTTCTTTGTTATGTGCACATTACGTTTTCCCCATTAACTTTTTCCTCCCCGGGAGAAATAGATCCCCATTGACCCTTTTCCTTTTGCCCTGTGTGATATTTGTTATGGAAGAGTGAATGACGCTGATGCTTTGAAAGAGCAAGCTAATGTCGTGGCGTCTGACGTCAGAATCGGACATCCGGATTTGCCGCAATGCGTTTCTCCGCTCACCAGCTCCCTCTAAGGGAGTATCGGAGTCATTCACCTTTCCCTGCAGTGTAATTTAAACAGTGTTTCAATGCACATAACTAATAAAAGAATCATACAGGGCAAAAGGAAAAGGGCTGCCACTATCCTAAACCTTAACTCTAACAACAAATTAAAAAAAGTCTCTGGGCTCCAAAGTTGCGCCACCTACTGGCTGCTGTACGCCACTACTGGCGGGTACAAAACAGGAGAGATACTGCAATGTTAGTTCCTGCGAGGGAAGGATACTATGAATGTACAAGAAGCTTCTGCACAACGGGAATGTGGCATCAACCACTGTCAGTGGCACAGTACCAATGTGGATATACAAACTTCCTTTGCATGTAAAGGCTCCTCCCACCTTCCAGCAGTATAAACCAAAATGATAGATGCATATAAAACATTGCAAAAAAAAAATAGACGGTGTGTAATTTTTATTTTACTTTCTAAAAAATGTTCCTTTTATTTTTAATTGTGGTTATTCAAAACCATCAGAGGGATCTCAGGAAAGACCAACTAGAGCAGTTGAACTTTATTTGGGGTTAATCAGAGGCACTTTAAATTATGGCAGGTGTCTCCTGATGGCTGACTCCTATTTAACACGATTTGGAATGTGATTGCTTAATTCTGAACACAGCTAAATCCCCAGTTATAAGAGGGTGTGCAGACTTATGCAACCACATTATTTTTCTTTGTTTTTTTCTTTCCTGCACCTAAAAGATTTCTGTTTGTTTTTCAATTGAGTTGTACAGTTTATAGGTCACATTAAAGGTGGAAAAAGTTCTGAAATTATTTATCTTTGTCTCATTTTTTTACAGCACAGAAACCTGACATTTTAACAGGGGTGTGTAGACTTTTTATATCCACTGTAGATACACAGGGATATTATATACATAGTGAAATCCAGGAACCTGCCATATACCTTTAAGATGACATTATGTTTCCTCTAATGATTTCACCTAACCTCACAGTAAGGGTAGTCAGAGAACTTACTCCTAAAGGAGGCCATGACAGTAAAGGAGGATGTGACTTTAAAAAATGGTTGGACATATTTTGTATAAAAGGGTATAAAGGATTGTGTCAAATAACTAGAATAGATAAAATACTGATGCAAAGAATAATTTGATTGATAGTAAGGATTTTTTTCTCTATTGAGACACCTGGAGATGTTTAATACGTTTTTTTTGTTTGCCTTCTTTGGGTTAATTCACAGTTCATATAACATGAGGATCAGAGATCTACAAAGGCTGAACTTGATGGATCAATCGTCTTTGTTGTTGTTGTTGTTGTTTTGGGCTCAATTATGGTTAAATAGTAATTATAAATAAAATACTGACAGCAAAAGATCATCTGGGATATTACAGAGCTGGGTTTAGCAGCTTGATAAATCACTCAGTCTATAAGCACCAAGATTTCTATCCAAGTCAGGAGAGCCTTGAGCCGTGACCTTTGTGTGAAACCCAATCCTTGGTCACACACATAGCTCCATAACTCACACAGCTGGCCAGGGGAAGCTATGTCTTAGGGTGCTGAATCTCACTCTTCCCATTTCCCCTTCAGTCAACCTTTTTATGTTCCCTTTTTGGATTTTCTTTAGATAGGACTCCCAAAGCTTGACAGACGAGCACCTAATAAACTGATTTAGGTTCAGTAACACATTAACCCATGAATTAACAGAGGAGCAGTAGCACAATGTAAGTCTTATGTACCCTATTCCATAGAAAAAGGAACATCGTCACTTCTCAAACAACAATATAATATAGAGCAGTGGGAGCCAACAAGAGTCCTAGGGGGTCTCAGTCAGCCATCAGACACTTCAGTTACTTTCTTGAGTGGGAGAGCATGTCTTGCTCCAACAAAACAAAGTTTGTTATATCTCTCTAAAACTAACAAATAACACCCAATTCTCCTATTATGCCTCTATTACCAATTAATTCATTTCTCACATTTATTTTACCTTGTATTATGGGTAATATTAAAAAGAAAATGTTTAAAAGCACTATGAGAACCCTTTAAAAGGACCATTGTAGGACCATGTAGGCAGTATGCTAAATAATTAGAAATGAATATATTATTTAACAACATTTTACTTTTACTCTATGTAAATGTGAAGCCATGAGGCAATTTTGCTTTTTCCCCATACAAGAGGTTTATATAATTTTTTATAATATGTACAGTATATTCTAGGTTAACACAATGAGTTGGCGAGAGAAGCTTCATTAATAGAAATCTGTAATTGCTAAAAAGTCACTATGGGCCCTATTCTATGAGCTGCTGGCAAATGCTTTGAACTCAAACTGCCTTGAACTTGGCTGCGGGTGTTTTTTTTTTCTCTAATTGTTTAGATGTATTCTATCGACTCCAGCTCACAAATTCTGCCTTTTTAAGTCATAATTTAGGGAGCGTTCTCACATGATCTAGCACTATATAAAAAGCAAGCCCGTAATTTACTTCTTAGACACAGCTATAGTAAATGAGTCCGTCATCATGATGTCAGTAAGACATGGAGGTTACATGTAATCTGCAATAGGAGGCTAAGAATTAACGAGGGCCAATAAGTAATATTTGCCGATCATGCTCCCAATCAAGCACTCTATAAAATGTATTACAGTGAAAGACAAAGAAATGATGAGTCTATAATTTTAATGGTAATGTATTTTAACAATGAGAGACAGAACAAAAAAAAACAAACAAGAAAAACACATGTCAAAAAAGTTATAAATTGATTTGCAGGTCACTGAGAGAAATAAGTATTTGATCCCCTACCAAATCAGCAATATTTCTGGCTCCCAGGTGTCTTTTATAAAGGTAACAAGCTGAGATTAGGAGCACTCTCTTAAAGGAAGTGTTCCTAATCTCAGTTCATTACCTGTATAAAAGACACCTGTCCACAAAAGCAATCAATCAGACTCCAAACTCTCCACCATGACCAATACCAAAGAGCTGTCCAAGGATGTCAAAGACAAGATTGTAGATCTACACAAGGCTTGAATGGGCTACAAAACCATCGCCAAGCAGCTTGGTGAGGTGACAACAGTTGGTGCGATTATTCGTAAATGGAAGAAACACAAAATAACTGCCAGTCTTCCTCGGTCTGATGCACCATGCAAGATCTCACCTTGTGGAGTTTCAATGATCATGAGAAAGGAGAGGAATCAGCTCAGAACTACACGGGAGGATCTTGCTAATGATCTCAAGGCAGCTGGGACCATAATCACCAAGAAAGCAATTGGTAACACACTACGCCCGCAAGGTCCCCCTGCTAAAGAAAGCACATGTACAGGCCTGTCTTAATGTTTGACAATGAACATCTGAAGGATTCAGATGAGAATTGGGTGAAAGTGTTGTGGTCAGATGAGACCAAAATCAAGCTCTTTGGCATCAACTCAACTTGCCATGTTTGGAGGAGGAGGAATGCTGTCTATGACCCCAAGAATACCATCCCCACCGTCAAACATGGAGATGGAAACATTATGCTTTGGGATGTCTGTCTGCTAAGGGGACAGGACAACTGCACTGCATGAAAGGGACGATGGACGGGGCCATGTACCTTCAAATATTGGGTGAGAACCTCCTTCCCTCAGCCAGAGCATTGAAAACAGCATGACAATGACCCAAAACACACAGGCAAGGCAACAAGGAAATGGCTTAAGAAGAAGCACATTGTGGTCCTGGAGTGGCCTAGCCAGTCTCCAGACCTTAATCCCATAGAAAATCTGTGGAGAGAGCTGAAGGTTTGAGTTGCCAAACATCAGCCTCGAAACCTTAATGACTTGGAGAAGATCTGCAAAGAGGAGTGGGACAAAATCCCTCCTGACATGTGTGCAAACCTGGTGGCCAACTACAAGAAACATCTGACCTCTGTGATGGCCAACAAGGGATTTGCCACCAAGTACGAAGTCGAAGGGGTCAAATATTTATTTCACTCATTGACCTGCAAATCAATTTATAACTTTTTTGACATGCATTTTTCTTGTTTTGTTTTTGTTATTCTGTCTCTCACTGTTCAAATATACCTACCATTAAAATTATGGACTGATCATTTCTTTATCAGTGGACAAACGTTCAAAATCAGCAGGAGATCAAATACTTTTTTCCTTCACTGTAGATCATCTTTTCTAGCCCATGTGGGTCTCATGATAGGTATTAACCCCTTGAGTCGCGGGAATAATATTACTCAGAAATAACATTTAAAAATAAGATTTAAAAATTAAGTTTGAGACTGTTGTGCAATTACTTCTATATGTTTCCCATGCTTTTATAGTACAGTATTGTGTGCTTAATTGCTGTTACAGCTCTAAAAAGTGCATGAAAAAGACCTTGCGAGTCCTATTTAGTACTTGTATATTTTTTTACAGAAATGTTATACTTTTTTCAGTTACGGGTTGGATTTTTTTTTTTTGCGAGTTAGCGAAATGGGTCTAATAGAATATCGATTTTGTGTATGTTTATTATTTAGAGCTTGTACTATTCAAGCTGTCTAAAACCTATGGAGTTCTAAGGCCAGTTTTGTAACTTTGGTACTGATTGTGGGTGGGGAACACTTAGTCGGATTGCGAGTAGCTAATAGAATATGTGTCAATATTAAGAGCAGTTTTAAGTGTAAATTTACGAATTGTGCAATAGAATAGGGCCCACAGTCTCTATTTATTCTTATAGGAAAGGAGATTTCACCTTCAAAACTCAAAATGACTCATCATTTTAAGGGGGCACATTCAGTAGCACTGTATTTCATATCTATTAAGAATGTGCTTCAACTGAGCTATGGAAGTTACAGTGATACCAAAATATTCGGCCATATAACCTTTTGTTAGATCATTTGATTTTTTTTTATTCCAACATCAGGACCCTAGAATGACTCTTGGTAAACTCCACAATCCACCATTGTGCCCCAAATGCCAATCCAGAATACAATCTGACTCACTAGGACCCAAAATGGGCCTAAAGGCTGCTGTGCTGGCTCCCATGCTCTGGTATACTTTGATGCTCCCTCTGTAAGAACTTTATAGCCAGGCTTTAAAGTTATCAGTTTACAGAGGAATTTTATTTATGTACCAGCCCAACATCTAATACTGATCGCACCCATCTGTATTCAGTTTCATGCTACATTTGTATAATGCATTTAGTTTTCAGTGTGTTCATTGAAGCACTTCTTTATATTATATAAAAAATGTATATAATATATATATATATATATACTAGAATATTGCCCGTCAAAAAATGACGGGAATGAAATTGTAAGTGAACTAATGCTGTTTGGTGTATGTTAATGAACTAAATAATACATTAATAAAGGAATATACTTTACCCATTTGGGAGTAATAAATGCAGGAAGCATTATGCTGAAGAGCTGACAATCTGTTTTCATGTTGCTGCAGCATACAATGTGCGTTTTGAGTGTTGTGGAGCTGCTGTGTAAGTGTCAGCAATGTGTGCAGTGTGTAGTGTAAATAGTGTGCGTGTGCTAGCCAAATCCGTTATCGTAGCTGTGTACATCCGCATTCTGTAAGTTCGTGTTGTAAAATGGCGCCTAATGTGTGGTACGCGGATGTTGGTGATTTAGCGTCCTTGTTCTTGGAGCTCGTCCGGCTTTTTCGGAAAATCCGTATGTGTTTGTCGGTGTTTTGCGTGTTTAGGGTCCCGTAGCCTCGTTTTGTTCAGCGGCCATTTTTTCTCTCGCTTAGGTGATTTTCGGGTGTCTAAACTCTTCAATTTGGACTTAAATGGAGGTGTCACTTCACTTGCAGAGGTCCTGGGTGCTCCCTCTTGCTGTGGGTAAGCTTTTTATGTGTTTGTTGTGTGTATTTATTGTGTTTTGAATGTTTTGAGGTTCGCGAGGGTCGGCCATTAAAGTCGTAATTTTGCGAGGTTGTAATGTTTTTTTTTCTAAGTCCCGCGTCTCGTATTTCTGTGTCGTAAGTCCAGAAA